>JAOWCC010001589.1:126623554-126808982 GCA_030867875.1 Actinernus sp. WN-2022
CATTTGTTTTGCGACCCATGTCCTTTGTTTCTACGCCTTGAGTTTCCTCAGACTTCGTGGGATTACATCCATTCTGAAACTCCAATGTTGCTACTTCATCACTTTCTAAGTTTGCTGTCTTTCCGTCTCGCACAAGAGATGAATGATCTTGCTCAGTGTTAATCTCATCACGTACCCTTACAAACTCTTTCATATTTCCTAAAGTATTTTCACTTACTTCAACACTGTAACACCCTGTGTCATCTTGACCGCTCTTTGATACATCTGTCTCTTGACACCCACAAGCAATTATTTGGTCTGAATATCCCGGATGCGAGGCACTCTCGTTATTGGTCATATTCAAAACATCATCCGGGTTCTTTAAAGGACTTTCCAAGTCTTGTGTAGGTGCTACGCATTTTGCAGAGTGCTCGTTTCCTTTTTCCTTCAAGGAAACTTTACCTGAAACACGAACGAAACTGTTGGAGTGATGTTCCACTTTAGAGTAAGACTCTTCCATTTTGTTTATGTCAACTACTTCTTTAGGCTCCATGTTCCCCTCATTCTTAGTTACTTCTTCATCGTGGTTTGTCGGCGAAGGTCTCGAAGAAGTTTCCACTGTTGATGACAAGACTTCCGCCGTAACGCCATTAACCTCCACATCTCTACCTTCTATTCTCTTCTTTTCTTTAGTTTCTTTATTTCTGTCTAAAGGTAAAGATTTCGTACCACTCGGTATTGCTAAAGGCGACGTTTTGATCAAACTGTCAACACCTTCAGCATTTTCGCCGCCGTCCACGTTTTCAGTGACTCCTTTTTCGTAGCTCATTGGTAACGAACTCGAACGTTTAGTTTCGCTAGCGATTCTCTCCCTCACTGATCCGGGAATAAACCCTCCTGTGGTAACCGAACGTGCTCTACTCTCGTGAATGGTGTTACCAGGCTTTAGCCAGCTCATTACTGTGGTCCTGTTCGGGTCATTAGCCTGCTCGGCCGTGTACTGACGATACGGTGACTGTGACAACGCCTCCACCAAACACTGGTACTCGTGCAGAGTTACGAAGGAATTCAGAATACGAACACCGAATGGGAGGTTGATTTCTACATGAAAAATGTAAAAACAGTTATACCACAGGCTTACCATCCACAACACTGGCTTTGGGCTTCCTGTTGTTACGATTTCAAACGTATTTTTCCTTGTTCAGCTTAATACAACATTGGAATCTATAAACTTGCGTTAAAATAGACTTTACTGATTATATTTACCAGTTCTGTGTCTTTCAATATCTTGCCGTAAAGATGCTGGAGGTTATAGTTGAGTACGTCCCTCTTGTCTGAGGTAAACATTTTTATCTACGAGAGACGTACGCAACTATACGACTGAAATATTTAAGTAAACTTTATTTTTAGCCAATTTAAAGATTTAAACTTTACAATTAAATGCTATATTCATCCCGCAAATTTGAAATTGAAATTGTAGCCACAGGAAGCCCAAAACCAATTTTGAAGCAATTTTGTACCAGTTTCGAGGAAAGACTGATAAAGGACTTGTACGAAGGTAAAGGAACACCCGTCTAGCTACGAAAAATTGTGAGTCGAGTTGCAGGGAAAGTAGAACCCTTTCGCAACGCTTTCAACCAAAGCTTCGAACGTACGACACCACACAGCAACTTGCAATGATTGTCTATCGTAAAGATTGCCTCGTGTCAGACAGAACCTTAAATGCTGCTAGATTGGTTGCGAGTAGGATGAGGTATTCCCCGAAAGAAAGATTAGGTGCCTTTTTCAACTTCAGATGGGGTGATAAAACGTAAAAGCACGTCAGAACTCAATCTGGGTGCAAATACCTCCATATCCGTATTACGACGAAAAACTCAGTACGAATCATAATACGGTACGACCAGGTACTGGTAGTCCGTGCAAGTGACGGAATAAGTAAATAACGGTACGGGCACAGACTTATCCTTTTTCCACAATTAACAGACTTGGGTCCATACACTCTTTTCGGTTTAAGGAGAACGTTTACGATAAGCTCTCTGTAGTATACTTACCAGTCTTTACTTCCTTTGCAGGATGCTAAAGAATAAATATGAAGAGAACCTGCTGAGTTATGTTTACTCTGTTGCTCGCAACAGTTCTAAATACGATGCTGTACTCAAACAACGCAACCAGAGTTTAATCTATAGCGTATACCATCGCAGGATTCCCGCGATTCCAAACATATCGGCGCATAAAATTTACATCGGTGCGTCAAAAGTAGCGCACTAAAAGTTCACCAACGGTATCTTATACTTCAGTTAATTTTGTCTTTTTTTAATGAAGTACTTGAAAACCGAATAGTATTTAAACATATTAACATTATCTATAATGCCATACTAATTTTATAATAGCCATCCAATCGTCCACACTGGGACTGAAAAGAACTGGGACTGAGTCTGTGAAGATGCCGATGTTTTCATCGTGTTTGTTTGTGATGTCTCTTTGTTAAAGTAAATTTAAATGATGGACTAAATTAAAACCGCTTACTATTAGATTGGAGATTCCAATAATTTGCTGGTTTTTCAAGTGTATATTGGCCCCTTGTCCTAAAAAGTGGCTCCCTGCAATTTTAGATCAATAGGGCCCACCCCGGCTCTTAAAACATACTGCGTCTCCAGGCGCACGCATCTAAATGTCTAAATCCCGAACGAGCGATGCCTAAATCCCTGGGTCGAGCACGGAGCGCGAGGAGTTGAAGGTAGAAAGAAGAAGGGAGACACTTCCTCTCCTTTCCATATAACTAACTCTACGCGTTCCCTGTTTCGCGCATTTTCGGATATCGCTCGTTCGGGATTGAGACATCACTTTGTAGTGAATTACAGCCTGTACAAACTGTTCAATCTACTCACATGACTCTGATTAGGCTTGAGGAGGAGAAGTCGCTTAGTGATGGATGGATCCAAATGAGTACAAAGAACACTGATGCAACGATAAAAATAAACATAAAAGCACATCCTATTAAAGGCGTGGATTAATACTGAATGAATGGATGCCTATTAAATTGGAAAGAATAAAACAGTTTTGTTTTTCATTGTTCAAAGCTTCAAACAAGGAAGTTTTGTCTTAATTCTCTCTAACTAAATGTTTATCTCCAAAACGTATCGTTAAATGTCTGCTATGTCTAATTAGCCTCAGCATGTAATTTTACACTACCGCAGGACCAAGTACGTGTTGCAATTAATGTTATTCAGGGTTTCTACACATTTGTAGGGGAAACAAATCCTGACTGTTCCCTGAGCAAGAAGCTTTCTTCACTGACCTGAAGAGCGCACGCTCGTATTTTTCCAAATATTCATGCAATCGTTATTTTGAGACATAAACAGTGAAAAGAACAGCCCAAAGAAATAGCTAAAGTAAGTGTGAAGCCTCAAAATAGAAAGGGGTTTTTCCTGACCAAATCCTAAATTCCCTGACCTTGAAATTTGTTTGTCTTTCCCTGACTTTTCCCTGACCGTGGTAACCCTGTTAATGTAGATGTATACGTGTATCCATGTTCACCTTTTACCGATTTCAATCCTCTGCAGGCAAGTTCTAGCTTGCTAAAAATAGGAAAAAATGACAACTAGCTATTTGCTGCAATCAACAAGAGCACTAGCTAGCTAGACCAAGTGGAATCATGTTCGTGGCACTCAGTTATTAACAATAACGACAAATAGAGTGTTTGTCTCGGAACTATCGGCTAGCTGATAGTTTCCCTTGGAAATTCGATGTTCTTAAAACTTGCATATAAGCCCGAGAGGGAAAGAAAATCAAATTTCTGTGGGCAACTATCAGCCAATAGGTCCTCGGCAGACGCACTCTATTTGTATAACAGATAGTGAGTAGCGTAGTCAATCAGATTGCAGGATTCGTGATAGAACACTTAAGTTGGTTTCTACTAAAATTTAATAACATTTGTACGAGATTGTTTAGTTTTCCATTTACGACGTAAATCTTGAATAAAAGTCGACAAAACTTACAGTGTGTCTTTTCGTGCTCCTTTGCTGTGTCTGTGCCAATTTTAAGCGAACTGTATTGGCACAGACAAAGCTAATGAATACAAGAAGACACACTGTAAGTTTTGTTGATTTTTATTCAAGATTTACGTTGTAAATGGAAGACTAAAAAATTCCATACAAATGCTCTTAAATTATACAAATTGTAAGCTTGGGCTACTTGTGATTGAACAAGGATGCCAAAGGCGGGGGGGGAGTTCAAATTGCAAAAGTAGGTGGCAAACTCTTCAAAGTAGACAGATAATATTGCCTATTAAAACCACTGATTTCCTCTTACAAATTACTATATATTGACCACCTGTTACTGTAAAGTATACATCCACCAAGAATGTGGTATCGTCGTTGGCATGCCTGCAGAATGTGGGACGCTTTAAGGAAAGAGCCAGAGGATTTCTGAAAGCAATAAGATTATATATAATGTATTATATGTACTGATGTCAGTCTGCCATCAACACTAATTGCAAGAGTTTCAATAGAAGCAGGCTACAACAAGAGTTCATCGATTATTTCTTGAGATGTTGACTTCTCGCTCATGCTTATTGTTACGATAATACTTCCGGTACATGTGTACTTCCAGTTGTGCCATATTTGGCACATGCCATATTTAGAATAAACGGCTTGTTCACCTAACATGGCGTCTTCTTCGTTGTCAAATGCTAAACACTTATGACTGAATTAACTGACCATTCAGAATATTCTTAACATTTTCTTTTGTCTGACTGAAATGTCATTAGCAGTCATGGATTTGGAGTAACATTACGAGCTCTAGATCTGCTCCAGGTTTTTCTCAGATATATAAGTAAGTAAGTAAGTAAGTAAAGACTTTATTTCAACACGGTAGTTTTAACAGTGGTCACAAGAACTGGTTTACATAAAAGCGGTGTCTAAAAATAATAATATTTAAAATTTAAAAATATAACTATAATGGTAAAAAGCGCGAACTAATATTTACAAGGCATCAAAGAAGCAGGGGAGTAAACTATTTAGCTTATTTTTGAAAATATTTATCGACTTACTATTCTCTAGGTCTTCCAATAGTTTATTCCATATAAAAGCTCCTTTGTAGCAGAATAAAAACGAATATAAAAACTAACATGATAAACTCTAGCATGGTAAAATCACTAATCAGATTCCTGGAGTCCTGTTTCACATTTCAATTTGAAATTAAACTTAGGGCAGCACAGAAACTCTGCAACTTACCTTGGGAATGTCCAAAAATGGTAGTGGGTCAAACACTGCTGGTAGAGTGTCCCCATAGTGACGAACAAATGGCAAATAACAATCCCATATTATGGTCAAACGAGATAGAAAGGAGCTGTGTTCCCTGCAATTCTGACAAGCAAGAATAGTAAATGTGTATTAGTACACACAGATTTGCATCCCACATGGTTCATAGCTTTCACTCATGTTATAGTTTTCTAGTGGGAACCCAGCCTGAGGAGACAGTTGTCCATGGGGGGAGGTTGGGTGGTTAAGCACTTCGCTTGTCATCTCTGTGACCTGGGTTTGATTCCCGTTCGCGGTGCCACATGTGAGTTCAGTTTGTTGGTATCTCGCCCTTGCTCCGAGGGTTTTTCTCTGGGTTCTCCTGTTTTCCTCCCTCCACAAAAACCAAAGTACTAAATTCAAATTCGATCTATGGATTAGCCGGGTCCTGACTTTGATCGGTCTCTATGGTTGTTTCAGGTCTCCTTGGAAATTCAGAAAAAAAATCCATGGCTGCTACATGCTCAGTTTTTTTTCTATTGTTGACAGATACAGGGTAAGCACCCAACTGTCAATTATGTTACTTTTGTACCCCTAATGGCTTTAGCTTTCTTTGTTTCTATTGTACATGACTTACAATAATATTTATTATAGGGCTGTGTCAAACAAGGGCATAAGTGACTCCTGATCAAATTCTAAATTCTCCTTCAAATTCTTTGTTCTCTAAGGGAGAATTTAGAATGTGATCAGGAGTTACTTACACCCTTGTTGCACTCAGCCCTTCAATTGTTGTAAATAGGGTTGCTCTATCTTATCCTTTTTTAACAAATCCAGATGCAAGCACATTTTTGTACATGTATTAACTATTAAGGTGGTTGGTGTGCAAAGGAAACATTAACTTGAATATGGAGCTTATATACTATAACTAAAGTGACAAAGTTTTATTGCTTGGTGATTCAGAAAACATCCAAAAATATCCTCAGGATTTAGAGCTTTTATCCTATTAAGGTTTTGTCATAGTTTAAGTACCTTTCTAACATTATCAGTAGAGCCATGATAAAAAGCAAATACATTGTAAAGAGTTTCCAGTTGTCTTATAAGGAGTGAGTCAGGCTCATTAAGGCTACCTCCAAGAGCCTGAGGAAACAAAAGAAATACATGGCATCAGAGTATAAATGGTATGTGAGAAGTCCAAGTTCTGGCAGTTGGAATCCTATGAGAAATGTTAGCTAGTTTTTCTTCTTATGGATGGGTTGTAGAAAGTAAAATAGCAGCCAACTAATGTTTTAATACAGCTGGCTAATTACATGTATATTATGATTTGTGCAATTTCTTTTAGGCCTATAAATAATAATAATAAAAAGAAATCATAGAAATTTGCCCATGAAAGGATAGCCGGCAAATTATTGGGTCTTCATAGTGCTTAGCAACAACACTGTTATCTATAGACCCATCTAGAGGCCTGTAGCAATGCAGTGACCTGATGATCAAGTTAAGCTTTGGAAGGGGTAAGTACAGAAACAGCTTAAAATGGCCATATTTATATAGCACCATATCAACCATGTACAGTTTCATGGCGCTTTACATATGACTAACATATCCCGTCAGTGAATTATTTCGGACTGCTTCATGCCACTAATAGCGGCCACGCAGTTTACAATGTTGAGTGTGGTGAGTGCAATGGCCAGGCTGCTGTACCGGGTGACAATCCCCTGCTCTTTTTCGAGAACAAGAAGTTCATGTATAAAACAAGAAGTTCATGTATAAAAGGGGTGCCCCTCATCTTTTCATGCAGTTCGAACTCAAAATTTGAAATTCAAATTGCAGAGCAGTGAAGAAAGCAAGCAAGCGCATATTAGTTCTCTTCTCCTGTTAGAACACTAAATTTCCAAGGTGTAAAAATAAACAAACCAAAAAACAGAGCAAAGATATAGTTGTTCATTAATGACTGGCAATGGTACTTTATGACTGTTTGTGAGCTCAGTGCAGCCCTTCCACTTTGAAGTTAAAGGGATACCTGAGTACAAAACACTTATGGTCTCAAAATGATATTTAGAAAGTGAATTGCACAATGTTTTGATGATGTCAGTTAGTTCTCCAAGCAAAACTGAGTTACTCATTCTGCAGGAAAATCTGGAAAAAACTACTCTATCAAAGCAATTTGAAGAATAAAAGTGTAAAAACAAGAAGCAGAGAATTATATAAGAAAATGACTGAGTGGAGAGGATTATAATAAATTGTGATCTCGACCACTAACTGACATCATCAAAACTATTGCGCAATACACTTTCAAAAAATTCCTATACACTTGCATTGCAAAATAAATATTTTTTTTGTGATTTCAGTTTTCAGGACAGTGTAATCATCATTTTGAGACCATAAGTGTTTTGTACTTGGGTATTGCTTTAAACATTTATCAGGTTTGATTTGAATTTTGCATGATAAGCAATCAGTAGGGATGAACACTCACTTTGCAAGCAGAGCATCATAAAGATGTTCACTCCACAAAGGCTGAGTGACAATGGAAGGTGCCAATGGCCTGGCAATTTACTGATCAAGTTCTAAATTCCCTATCATATTAAGGTTTATTTTCTAAGGAAGAATTTGGAACTTGATCACAAGTTAATTAGTTGTTCTCAGTATTAGCCTATCAGTATGAGAAAATTATGTAGTGTACAAAATTTATGATACTGTTATAGCAACATAAAACAACTAATAGAAGATATAACATGTTTTACTACCAGTGAATATTGTCCTGACTGATATACAGCAACTTTCTCAGTCTTCAGCTTAAAGAGGGCAGGTGGAGCACCAAGAAAACTTGAGATGAAATTAGACATGCCAACAAGTTGACCACAAATAGAGACCTGATCATCAATGGATGCCTAAAGAAGGGAATACAATAAATATACAGCCACCAAACATTATGATATGTATACAAATGTCCATATATGGACTATATATACAGGGATGATCCACTGGACAGGGTATGGCTTTTCAAGTTCCTGATCTTAGACAGGGTATCCATTTTCACATCGACAGATCTTGAACAGGGTATGGTATTTATCTAGTGCCATTATTTAGTCTAGTGCTTGATAAAGATCACAATAAACACTGATATCCAAGTATAGATAATTTGTTATTTGTCTTATAGAGGGAAAATTTTAACACTTTGTCTTGAACAGGGTATGGAAATTTGAGATTTTTTGTTTTAAACAGGGTAAGGGTTTCAGAGCCCCATGCAGTGGCACACCCCTACCCAACTTTGGGTAGAGTACCATCCCCCCCCCCCCCCCCCCCCACCCCCACCCCCCAGTATAATACCCGACTGTCCTTAACAATAAATTTTGTCTATGCCTATATAAGGCCTGTAAGTTAAGCACTCAATCACTCAAATCAATACTAAAATTGTTTTACCCTTTGGACTCTCAAACAATGAATAATCTGCTATTTAAAAGAATGCTTTGTCTATTAATGAACCTTCCAAGTACATGACTGTATGAACTCTACCTCATCACCAAAATATAAGGTAAGCCAACCCATAGTTCAACCCAATCAAAAGGACATTGTTTGCAAAAATAAATTAAACCTCAGTCTAATAATGAGGATGTTATAGTTTGATTGATTCATATATACAACTCACTGCATGAGGATAGAAGTAAATGATTGCATCTTCTGGAGGATCTTCTTCCTTTTTCACAGCCTCTCGATCATACACAAAGAACATGCGGCCCTCAAAGCTGAATCAGTTCAAAATTATAAAGCAAGTTAGAATTAACCTAAGGAACATCTTCTAATTCATTGGGCAGGGATGCATGGGAGATATATAATTGCTTTACCACAAAAGGGGAGACTTGAGGGACAAAACTGAGTGAAAGGAATCTTTAAAATATTATCACCACAATCATATTGAAGGCTTTTAATTTCTTTTACTTACTGCTGGGAAATGAAACCTTTTAGATAAAGATTTCTCCTAATGATCAGTCCTTGGATGATCAGTCATCAACATTGCTCACTGGTGGGGTAATTTGATTGTAGGTAACTTTATCCTTTCGAAAATGGAGAACATAACCAAACATTTTCTTTTCAATGCTGACCATGATGTCCACTCAAGCTCAGGCATCTTTCAATCCTGGCTCTGTAAGCTTTGTTCAAAATAGGATAGGTACATGTACATATCAAGAAAGAATGCTGAGGAGAGGATGTATTCAACATCAAACAGAGTTTGGTCTATTTTGTATTAATTTTTGTAGATGTAATCAGAGATACCACCTTTTGTCCACAATGTATCCAGTTTCAGTTTCATTAGTATGACAGGGCTTTCAAAACAAGCCAGTGGCCACCAGACTCCAGTGATTGCTTCAAGGTACATTGCCAATTATTTTCTCTTTATCAACAGACAATGAAAAGTTTACCTTTGGCCCTGAGTTTTATCACAGATGCCTATACTTTCCCATGTTTGGTATGGTAATATTTCTCAGGGGATTTTTGTAACATGATACCAGTATGAGTTTCATACCAGTACGATATCTAATTTGTTATGTACAGGTGCATTTACATGGGTGTGGTTGTACCAGAATGCAGTGGCATAGGGAGGGGGTGAGGGGAGCAACTGCCCCCCCCCCCCTCCCACAATCTGCCCAGTTCAGAAGAGAAATTGACAGGAGTCATCAATGAAAATGTCCCAGAATTAATTGTGTAGTTTAGTTTCTGGTAGTATCATGGTATTATTTGCATATTATTAGTGTCATTAGAATTATTAGTATTTGATGGAAATCATTATGGCTATTTTATTCTTATCTTTTGACTTTATATTGTTATTATATATTACATTATTATATATATTTAACATGTATACACCATGTATAAATAAAGTTTTATCCTATCCTATTATTTTGCCCCCCCCCCCTCCAATTTTCAGGACCTCCCACACCCCTGCTGGCATGACAAGGACATGCATGTGCTATCCATCAATCATCTTGCCAGAATGAAACATCATAACTCCTTTGCATGATACCACAAGTTTTGGCATGATTGCAGAATACCATAGCCTGTGAATACAGCTGTCTCGCATCTGGAACCACAATCAAAACGTGGCCACCGAGAGACGTCTGCGTCTTGAGACGGAAAATTCCATACTGATGACGTTATGCAGCCAGGATCTGGTCGCATTATTTGATTGGATAGTATGCCTAATTATCATATACGAGCCAATCAAATAACGTCATCAGTATGGAATTTTCCGTCTCAAGACTCAGACGTCTCTCATGGAGGCCACGTTTTGATTGTGGTTCCCAATGCGAGACGGCTGTATTATCAGGCTAAGAATACCAGGGCTACATTAAGACATTCCACTTGTATCAGAATATACATATATGCCTATATATCTATGTGCAATTCAATTGCACAGTTCAATGAAGTTTAACTCTTGTATAATGCACCAGACATTCAATCATCTACAGTTGGGTACATTGGCACATTAGCATAACAATTGTAATGTTTATAAATGTGAAGCATCGCTATTGTCCCCAACTTTCGTACGGGTACAAGAACCGGAATCTACAAGTGGCAACCGGGATGAACTCCACATACCGGTACTGTTAAGCCACTCAAACTTAATTATTGGGTTGCAATCATTCCAATTACAACCACAAAAGCGTATATAGCGGCCATCTTGCGATTCTTGGTTGGTAGGAACAAATGTGGTTTCTTTTGTTCCTACCAGTTAAATTATGAGTTCCATTGGTTAGGCTTTTTATATTTTTACAGAGTTTGTATGGAGGTTTAAGAGATGTGCAAATTCAGTTTGGGGTCCATCAAGTACGTGCGTGACTGTCCGTGTGAATATTTATTTCAGCCTGTTTACGTACAAACATAATTTAAGTTAAGTTATATCAATATGTAAGCTTTATACACGTTCTTCACTCATAATCATATCATATCATAAATTACACCTAAAACATACCTTGAGCCTCGGCTCGGCGCCATTGAAGAGCTCATAAAGAGAAGAGTGTAATTTGTCCTATAGATGAGTGACAATTTTCACAGTCATCTTTTCCCGTCTGATCATGAGTTCGTCCTCACCGACAACATATCGAGTCACGGGATCAACAGTAACCACGCCAAATTCACGGAAGGGTTAGACCTGGTACGAGTGCAAGAATTCTGACAGAAAGAAATGTTCATTGATCGTGATTTATTTTTTCTGGGATGCCTTTTCGTACATTGCATATCTTCGGTGTCAAAAAATATTCCTCCTGCGTGGGACACCCACCAGCAGCTTAGCTGTAAACTGCCGTTTTTTGTGGTCGTCACCCTGGTGAGCGTTGCGTGACTTTCGGCTATACACAGTTATTCCAAACCCCCCTCCCCCACTTCAATGTTGGTAGTGAATGAATTTCAGATTGAACGTGCACCTAAAACAACATTGAAGGAGGGGGGAGGATGGGGGTTTATATAAAGAATGGTCTCTAAAAGCGAGCAGTGTATTATCTCGTTGGTTTTTGCAATAGGTAAATGAGATTAGCTGTGACGTCGACTTTGATTGACACAGGCTGGTGACAAATAAAAACAAATGAATATAAATATCTTTGTAAATACTGAACTATATGTACTGTATTAGTAATAAGCTTTCTATAAAGATGAAAAACTAATTATATGCTAATTATCTCACCACAAAAGAAAATGTTTGAAATTACATTGCATTGGTAATGGCTCCTGCAATTCCACATATTGAAAGAAAAAGCGACATAAAATATTTATGAACCTATCAGCGGCTTCCCCGAGGGGTCGACCCCCGGGCTGACCAGGGGGATTGTAAAAAGACAGAAACAATTTTGACGATTCCCCCCAGGGGTAGGGGAATCGTCCCTTTCAAAGTCCCCTGGATAGGTCTTCCACAACCTACAATCCCCCGTCATTTTGCACGAAATGAGATCGATGGAGTTGAATTGACTACTTGAATCTCGTTACTAACGTTATTTCTATAACATTGAACACTCTATCAGTTCAACAGAAAATGGAACGTTATTAACACTTCACTGAACTTCATAGTATCTTTGAGGAACAAATCCCCCACCCCAGTTTGCCGAGGTTTTCCATCCCTAGAACAAAGTCAAGCATTTCCCCGACCCCAGGGGCAATGTTTGCATTCAATCCTCCTGTATTCCCCACATATCGCCGTGGTTAGCCCGGCTGGGGGTCGACCCCTCGGGGAAGCCGCTGATAGGTGCATTAGGTATTTATTTAGATGAACACCTTAACTGGAAAACTCAGATTACTCATGTCAATAACAAAATCGCAAACAATTTAGGAATGATTATACAAACTATGCCATTACTTGAGCCGTTCACATGATAGTAAATTGTATTATGCACTTATTTATCCTTATTTTAAAAGTTATGGGTCTATGAGCTGGGCAAGCACCGAACGGCACTCAGATGGTTTTGTATTGTGAAAATTCTTGATCTCATTGGTTGAAGCATGAAAATCGCCCTAAATCCTTTAATGTTTCAAAATATTAAAATTATGATTTGCACTGCGGTTCCAAATGTCGTTCATAAAGCAAATCGTATGTTGGGAACTTTATCAATCGGTGTCTGTTTCGTAGCTATTGTTTTTGGGTATTCCTACTAGTTGGAAGAGAATTTGTTCATAAAAATGGAATGAAACTAATACTTTTTGCTACTTTTATTTCAGAATATTCAAAATTATCACCCAGTGTTTTCGTAGTCTAAACCAAAGACAAATCCATGCATGTGAGGGAGGCTCAATACCGCAGAACAATGGATTTTATCGTATTTTTTTTACACGGAATTTTACTTAAATTAAACTGATGTGTACCATTGCGCATAAATAGACCCTTCCACGGTTTTTTCTTTAACTTTTGACATATACGGTATAACAGCAAAACCGTTGATACGGCAGGAAAGAGCACCTCGAAGATAGTCAAAATCCCAAGTTTGAGAGTTATATCTTGAATAGGAGCAAAGATACAGGCCCGCAAAGTCGGACAATTTCGGGAAATTTTACAGACGTTTGTATGGAAATTTCGACTGGGGGTCACAGTTTGATAAGGACGTTAAATCGTAGGCCCGTCAGTGGATGAAGAGCCAACTGATTAATCCGTTGTTATTATTATTATTATTGTTTATGCCCCCCAGTCAAAATTTCCATACAAACGTCTCCGAGTTTGCGGGCCTATAAATTTGCTCCTGTTCAAGATATAACTCTCAAATTTGGGATTTTGACTAACTTCGAGGTGCTCTTTACAGCAGTATCGACGGTTTTGCTGTTATACGTATATATCAAAAGTTTTAAAAAACCATGGAAGGGTCTATTAATGCATAATCCATCTACAACCCCCTGTCTTTCACGACTTTTTAATTCCCGTAACAAATGTACACAGCTATAATACTAGATATGCCGCCAGAAATAGTATATATCGACAAAAAATAATAACTAACAGAAGCCTAATGGGCTCCTGGAACTATATGGAAAAAATCACATTTAAATTTTCGGCCTCTGAAGCATGGGAAACAGTTCCAACCGACTTAAATTTAATAGGAAATTGTATTTCCTCATGGGAGAAGTCTGGGGCCAAGAGTGATGTGTTATTCCTTAATAGTGCCACGATGTTCAAAGTTTCAATTGTTTTTACCCACTATTTGCAGGGATATCCTTCATTTTGTGATTTGTCTCCAGACTATGTCAATCAAATGACGTCACAGTTAATCGTATTTGCATATTGCAAAAAATCTGAATATCTCCGGAACGAGATGAGATATCGACAAACGGAAAATTTTATAACGGATTTTCAAATGAGATCAACTTCGTTTTCGATTCTTAGGCACTTTAACACTACCTACCCTCGACCCTCGACCCTCGACCCTCGACGTTTAGTCAAACTCCTATTTTACTCTTGTTTTCAATTCACGTTACTATTTAGAAGGAAGTGACATCATTAAACCAAATCAAATCGGTTTTCGTAAATTTTATAGAGCAGACCTAATTTTAGAAAAGTGTTATTTATATTTTACAAGCTGATTAAAATTGGAATAAAGAAGAACATTTTAGCCATTATTGTACCGACATCATTAGAGCTGCGGATAGAAGTGCGTGTAAAAGTCGCGGGTGCGCGAGGGGAGGAGTGCATTGTGGTTGGCCACGCAAGGGATTGTGGTCGGCCACGGAAGGGATTGCGATCGAAACAGCGAATTAACGCAATGAACAGTTGCGCGATTTTGTCCAAATTATTTAAAAAAAGTTTTTCCTATCTTAAGAAAATAATAATAATAATAATGGCCACATTTATATAGCGCCATATCAACCACAGTTTCATGGCGCTTTACATATGACTGACATATCCCGTCAGTGAATTATTTCGGACTGCTTCGTGGAAACCGGAATACGTTCCGGAATACGTTCAGTGGAAACCGAGATTAACGTTAGGCTATGCTTTAAAGTAATCTTGTTATTTTTGACGAAACATTTCACAGATCTAAAAACAGGGGTGATTGCCTTTGTTTTCCTTCAGTTACGGCGGGAAACTATTCTCGACCGGCGCAAAACTGGCGCAAACCCAAAGCAATCACAGAAAACTTTCGAAACCTGCTCTACTATTCAACTATTTCGTCGTGTTGCTTACTTTGTTAGCCATGTCATCGCCTCATAACTATACAGTTTAGGGTGCTCGTGGGTATAGCGCGCGTGACGAAATATGTCACACTTTATCCAAGATAACAAGATCATCAGGAGGCGAGGAGAGGAGAGGAGGAGAAACCAACCAATCAGAATCCAAAGTAAAACCAAATTGGTTTTACCTTAGTTTGCTTTCGTTTGTCATTGGCTGTGGGTAATTTGTGTTTGGTTTTACTACACTCAACTGAAAACCGCTCTATTCAGCAAAGACTACAGACACAAAATGAATTGCTCATCAGATAAGGTTTTTTAATTAATGTGATCGAGTTGAGAGCTTCGCGAATGGGTATAGATATGTACATAAGTTATCATCTATTATAATTATATTTTGCATTCTTGAACTTTTATCTCTTGCGCAGACGCAGGAAGCTCATTAGTCTTGGCGTTTGATTGCAGCAGCAAACCTCCGGTAGGGTTGAGATCCAACACTGACGATACAAAATGAATTGGCGTAACAGCTCAACGCGTGCCCATCGCAGGATCCAGTGCAGATAGTTGGGTCTGTGTCGCATCGTACGCCTTCCAAATCACACCCATCAGCTCTTTTGATCTGAAGTTAGAAAAGTTATAATTAAGATCTATACCTTGGTATTTTTCCGGGTATTTTTTTCTAGAGATTTTTAGACTGGAAAGGGGATTTGCAATCTTCTGTGCATTAGAGGAGAACTACTGAATAAGTCTTGAATAACAGGCTCTTGTTTCCACTGTTGCATTTTATGAATTTCCTGTTGACTAAACTCGATGGACGCACGCCAAAATCACATATATTCGTTAACTAGAAGCTGCTCTATAAAAATGTCGAGCCTCTCCCATTCCCGCTGGGATCCCAAAACCTGATACTATTTCAGCCCAACATCTGGGATTTCATTGCCCTTTCTTAGGCCTGGCCCCGAAACGATCGACCCTCAATGTTTTCCCTGTGGTTTATTCTCTTCCTTACTAATTCTTTTTAAATATTATTAAAGTGCCCCTACGATCATATTTTGACATATTAATGTTTTTGCATATTCATAAAGTAGATTTGATATATTATTACCAGTTCAAATCTTATTTTTTTAACCTAAACGTCCGCCATTACTGGAGGCCGTTCCCCGTTTTTTTCAGGTTATTCATCGGAAGTGATGTCATACACTCAACGTTCGCCTGCAGAACACAACGCCTTTTTTATATTTGCGTGGTTGGCTACGTTTTTATGCACACGTATGACATCGCTTCCGCTGAATAATGAACGGCTTCCAGTAATGGCGGACAGGACTCTCCTAAAATTTTGTGGTTTAACTTGCCCATTTGGAAATATGTTTTACTATTTCGGATATTTCTAACACTGATTGACCTATTGACAATGAAAAAGTGGCAAATCCAAATGGTAAATTTTCGTCGTAGTGGCACTTGAACAAAGCGACACCTTATTTTAGGCTAAAATGCGAAATTTGTTACTCTATTTCAAACTAAAAGAGCTCGAAAATCATACCCTATGCAGCGGCAAGGGCGTGCGTAGCGCCGATACTTTAAGACGGACAGTTGGAACTGATCCGCTGGAGACATTATCCACTTGCGAGGAAATTAACTTTATTTATGTGTTAACTGTTTATTAAGAGTTACAAATTAGAAGAGAGGAGGAGGATACTGAAGTAGGCCGGACAGACTTGTAAAATAGGAGGATATAAAATATTCCAAGTGTTACCAGTTATTGATTATTAATAACTAGGACTACCGCACCACATTATAGACCCATTCGAAAAATGGCGTCCAATTAAAAAGCTATTGTCCTGGTAACGTGAACACGAGGCTAGTCAGTCCACACAAAAGCTTTCGAACGTGTAAGCGAGGCTAGTCAGTCCTAAACAATAGTTAATTAAATTGGACGCCATTTTTCGAATGGGTCTATTCGTCCCATGTCTTCCACTGATAAACGTGGAAACTCAATCAATCAATCAATCAATTAAACACTGAGAAATTCTAACAGATTACATCTGATTTCCATAGAGGCCGTGTAAGAAGTAAAAAGTAATTACAGGTACAAACTATTCTAATTACTAAATCGCGATATGGCTAGGCTACAAAGCTAGTATATTAATTATGCTAAGTTAATATATTAATTATTCTTATTTATAATTATTATAGAATCATAAAAATATAAATATTATAAAGCTAAACTAATAAAATACCGCTAAATATTAAATACGTAACATAGCTAATATAACTACATTAAACAAACAAACTACTAGATGAATAAGTAATTCTATTGATCATTGAGTGGTGGTCGCAATTTCGTTTCGTAAATCCGATAAACCACGGACACGAATTCTGTATCTGACTTATCAAACTTCAAGATGTAGAGAGTCATGTTATCAGTTATTTGGCAATACGACTGATGTTGGCCGAGATTTATTTATTTCACATTTAGAAACACTCATTAAAGATTCATTCATTTTTGCTTCATGAATTATTAATGAGTTTGAGACAACCATTCTGGATTTAGAGTTGTGCGCATGCGCGTTCGACTAATACATTGTGACGCGTACATTATTTGAGTAACATGTAACAATTTAAGAGTGTATTTGTTTGGGAAAATCCGTGTGATCCGGATATCATGGATTCCAGTTCTCAAAAAAATGCTCATCCAAAAATGGATTTCTTGTTATAGCAACTGCCCGGGTGCAAAAGACGAGCCAGTGTCTCGGTGGCCCAATGGAAAAACAATCCGTACGGTTTATTCAGCAATTCTGTTAAACACTCTAAATTCGCTAACTTTGTAATTTTTCAATGAAATACCATAGAAATCGGTAATTAGGCAGCAATCATATATCTCATGGTTACGTAGCCTGAATTTCAGCCGTCTCCTCTGGTCCAGAGGAGACGGCTGAAATTCAGGCTAATGGTTACGTGACCTCAAGGCTGATAAAACAAAGAACTCAAAATGGGCCGGTCACAGTGGATTTTTAAAGTAACGATTTCTGGCTTATTTGATTACACTTCTGGTTGTCTCTAAAGCTCTGTCTGGAATGGTTGACATTTTGCCATTTTTGTTGAGAAAATTGTGGAAAACTGGTTCCAAGAACAGGTCACGTGACCTGTTTTCTCTATTTTCGCCTTAACAATCTATCAGGGTCAACCATACCAAACAGATCTTTTGAAACAACCAGAAGTGTAATCAGATAAGCACCGAAACCGTTACTTTAAAAATGCAGTGTGACCGGCCCATTTTTGAGATGAAATTTCCAGATTTTGTAATCACGTGGCTGGTCACGTGATAGACATTTTACAACAAAATCTGTACGAACGACTCAGAACGCTGAGATTAGTGATATCCACTATTTTTGTAGAATTCGGGCAAACATAAGCCACGATTTCATGCTCAAACCATGCCTTAACATGCTTGAGCAAGCAATAATGGCCGCCTCCGGCCACCTCCTAATTTGCATAATTTGGAAGATAAATCTGTAGGGGGAAACCAATGCTACCACATGAAAGATCACATTATAACTAGTAATTGTTTTGAGTGTTGGAGCAATGTGGAAAATTGCTGTTGAGCTATAAGCATTTGTAATGCAGAAAAATATGAAAGCGAGGCTAGAAAGGCCTCCGTTGTTTTTCTCATACAAATCTCTCTAATTTCAACTGGATGTAACTTCATTGCTTTAAAAGCTACAGAAACTCAACTTTCACAAGTTCACTAATGTCAACATGCTCTTTCACATGGCAGTGTTTATATTTGCTATACGTGTGGATAAACTACCGAAACGGGAAATCACAATGCAAATTAGGAGGCGGCC
This sequence comes from Actinernus sp. WN-2022, assembly GCA_030867875.1. Taxonomy (NCBI): domain Eukaryota; kingdom Metazoa; phylum Cnidaria; class Anthozoa; order Actiniaria; family Actinernidae; genus Actinernus; species Actinernus sp. WN-2022. The sequence goes on from JAOWCC010001589.1 coordinate 126,642,249, forward strand.
ATGAAAGTCGTGTATAACATCACTAAAAAGCTTTGTCCGCGTTTTTGGAACGTTTATAATGGCGGGAGCTGGCCTGGGGGTATTGGCGCGAGGCAAATGCGAGCGCACAGCATGACCAATGAATACCGCTGTTCATTAGAACTTTTTACTGAACCGTTTTTGGATTTCCCCAAAACCGCACAGATTACAAATCCAAGAAATCCAGATTTAGATTAACCCACGAAATCTTCTCAGAGATGAATTTCTTGGATTCATAATCCATTTTTGGATTTGCCAATAAAACGAAATCCGGATTAGGATTTTCCTAAACGAATACACCCTAAGACTTCGCGATGCGTATTTTATTGACTAATAATATACATGAAAGAAATGCTCAATTCTGATTGGTTGAGGGCAATGCAATTTCAAGAAAACACAGTGCAGAAAAAAGGAAACATAGTGCCGAAAAAAGGAAATACGATGCAAATTTCTTTGGAAAGCAATTAAACATTTCCTTTCGACTTCACTTCGACTTCACGTCACTTCCTGACAATTTTTTTCATGTATATTAGGCCATCCCTATTTCTTTTTCCGTTTCCGCAAAAATAATGAACACTTCATGAGGCCGAATGCAGTATGATGACAGTACAGCCAACTGTTTCGGTCATTTTACAGAAAACCGATGAAAACACGATGACGTCACATGATTCACACTGCCACAGGGAGCCCACGCGCGGGTACAGCCAGCAAGTGCCTTTCAGTCAGTGCCAATAATATACAAACATTAAGTCTCTAACCTTTTAATATTCCATGCGCAGTTATCACCAATAAAGCACTGTCATTGACCAATCAGCTGCTTGGATTTTGTACTGTGCACGACGTTGGAATATTAAACTCTGATAAAGTACACTTTCTAGCCTGTCAGAACGCACGTTATATTTATATATGTGGCTATGTTATAAAAAGAGATATATGTGATATTTTTTTATCATACTTGATTATCTATCTGTCACCTTTTTTAGCTAAAATGAAGTTCTATTGACACATTACCCTTTGTTAAGATTTATAACATTAATATTTTTAGTCGGTTAAAACTCGAAACAACATTTCGCGAAGATGCGAATGGCATTCCGTTGCGGACAAAAATACGACAACAAATTAAAATAAAATCCAAAATCATTTATCTGTCGAACTTTATATAACGAGTTTTGAAAAAGGGGGTCGAATTTTAGAAGCCAAACAAAAGGAACGATTGGCTTGCTCCTAAAACAGAATTCCAAAAACACAAGTTGTATATGCTTGTAAGGGAATCGATAGATGATTTTGGACGTTTTTAATTTATTGTTGTATTTTTGGCCGCAACGGAAAGCCATAGATGCGTGCAAGATTCAATCAGGAACGCACCCCGAATTATGGAATAAGTTTCGTAAAAACGTAAAAAGATGAGTTGAATTAAAAAAATATCAGTTAAAAAAATTGGGGAAAATCAGCTTGGACGCCATTAAAAAAGAACAATGGTACAATAATGATTTACTTTTCGTTTATGCTATAATCAGCCTAAAGCAACTTACCATCTCCCGAAGTCGGTCGCGCAGCAATGAAGGTCTCGAAGCATCTCTGGCTAACGTTAAGGTAATGGTGACCAACACTACACACAAGATTATTCTGTAGTTCATCGTGTATGAGTGGTGGCTTGGCAGACTGCTGAAGGCGACAAGAACAGATAGTCAAACACGTACCTAACCTGCATCAAATGCTCTCTTTATATAAACAGTTGGGTTCGAATGACGGTCACTGAATTAGCATTACGTGATATAGATTATGATAAGAACAGGGACAGACGCGCAGTACGTTCTTCCTCAGTTTAACCTTAATCAGTCTTTAGCGTCCAATAGCAAGCCCGCAATATCGGTCAGTCACACTATATCGGTCCAGCTAAGTCTAATCCAAGGAAGGCCCTACATTTTTTGAACGTACAATATACATTCTTTTGTCTGTGAATACTAGTGACACTTAGTATAATATCATTAAGAGCGACCTGTTATCTAATTTAGACGATTAGTGTCACTCTCTGACTATGATTACTTTTAATGATATGAAAACGTTCCGATCTTCAGTGCTGACTTGCTCTGTCAGTATTAAGCCCTAACTTCCCGGTCGACTGTGAGCGATTTCCTTGTTAAAATGTTTCTTGTCGCAAAATGTGCGAATTGACAAATTAGTGAGTGATTGGATTCCAGTCAGCTTTCGTTGGTGATTGAATTCCAGTCAGCTTTCGTTGAAGCAATGAATAAATACCCTATGAATTCTGAAGCATCGATTTTATTTGGCCTTTGTTCTCTAATGATAGTGTTTCTCTTTTACAAAGTTCCATCTTTTCCCAGTTAGCTCTTGTACCAGTGAGCAAGTCAGGAAACTGAAGAGTCGACACAACAAATTGATTCATCACAGTCATGAATTCCGTAGTTCTTTGTATTCTTCTCTGAGCACCTCTAACTAAAGTTCCCGTTGACTCACAGGGTAATTTTAAAGCTTTTCAGTAACGGAGAACACCTTTTTTTCATCGGTGATAGCGAGCTGTATACCCACTGGCGTTTACGTTTTAGAAAGAAAGAAATGTCCTGGAATTCATTTGTGCATTTTTCTACATATTTTCTTTTTTTTATCCCTTAAGTTTTTATTGTCTTATATTTTGTTTGTTGTTCTTCTAAGATAACTCCTCTTGTTCTTGTAGAAGCGCTTGGCAAAATTGACAAGAAAAATAGGAAAACTTGATAATAACGATCTAGAGGAAACGGTTAAGAAACCTTAGCTGTCATCTGTCAAAAGCAAATGAGATGATGGCTAAATATTGTGCCGGGGTGAGCAGCTCATCCGTCTTACAACTATTCAACAAACTATAGCAATATAGCAAAGTGAGGTGTTACTTAAACTTCAAAGAAATTGCACATGGGTTAGTGAGCCGTCTCTCACCACACATTGTGCCGTGCATGATGTTGCTTCGATATTCAGTACACATAGCGAGTGTCCTTACTAAAGCGAAAATCAACATATGGTGGGCCTATATATAAAAGCCTAAGTTGACCTCTTTGCTTACAAGTTTTCTAGATTCAATAAGATACATGCATTAGTATATGGTTCAAGAGACTTACCAGCCTGGCCACATGTCTGATAGAACCCCCCACTTGTATTAAATGATATGTGCGGCCATATATAGCGTCCAGAACCGAACCCGGTTTGATTATTCTGAATCGTCTATAACCCGGAATTCGACATATTTTTACGAAAACTCGGAATTGGGTTCAAAACTAGCCTCCTCCGCAGGCATCTCTAATTTTTGAAGAAATCAGATTATGGGCTCCCTGTGGCAGGTGAAGAAAAGAGAGGGAGATTGCTCCTCTCCTCTCCCGGAGTCACAGGTAACCCAATTCACGATTTTTAAAATCTGATTTCTTCGAAAATTATAGATGCCTGCTGAGGAGGCTAGTTCAAAACCGGACATACGTGTTACGTCATAAACTAACTATCTATCTATCTAAACAAGAGTTTCAGTGTCATAAAACGGCGGGATTTATTTAAAACTTACTTCTTAAGGGGAACGACTTTGCTTTTCGGCAAACAAACTGAAGCCAACATAAAAAACGAATCAAATAGAAGCTGATATTGAAAACTTACAAAATATGGAAAATTAAGCAAATATTGCAGTGCATCAATACGTGAAGTTTTAAAAAACGAATTTCTGATTAATATTGACCTTTCCACGAGCTAGCTAAAGAAGATATTATAGTTTTTTTGACCATACCTTTTCCTGCTAGCTAGTGAGGGGTCAAACAGGAAAGGAAATCGGCACTTGTGGGCTAACGTATAGTCAAGTGATTGGGCGGTTAACATACACGGCTACAGCCGTTTGTGGGAAGGAAGCTCAGTGAATTGAAATTGTTTTGTGAAGTTTGGTTTCAATGAAGCCCTGCATGTAAGACTGACTGTATGATAATTTTTTATCTGCTTTACTACATCAATATCTAAACCTAATAAAGGAAAATATAGCGAAGCTAGAATCTCATGTTGCTAATGTTTCACTATAGCTCCAGACATTTTCATAAACAATAGTCAATGAGATTTTATCTATAGGGGACATCTCCATGCAATCTTCAACTGAAAAACTGTCCAGAAACAGAAGATCTGGCAAGAAGAGAAATAGTTGTCCAGTGTTAAGGAAAACGTGCTCTAAACAGGAATTAACTAAAAATAAACTTGTAATTAAGAGTTGGATTTATTTATTTTGACGGGATGTTTTGCTTTGCACTAGTTGGTTGTGCACTGCAGTAATGAGTAAATGCCTGAATCATTCAACGTTACGCCCCCCCTTTTTTTTTTTTTTTTTTTTCTGATTCCTTTTTCTATTCTTTTCATTTTTTTGAGTTTTGCTTTTTGCAGCGTGATAGCACGGGAAATTTATATCATAGAATGTGATTTAACTTTACAATCGGCTCCAAAGAAAGCACTGCTTGATTCTACGCTTTGACTGAATTGCCCCAGCTGCCAACATCAGTGCGATTAACGATACTACAAATAATTGACTGTTCAGTCTCAGTGTGGAAATCTTTTTTTTTGCAGTTGAACGAAAAACTGCTATAAGAGGGTTTGAGTCTGAATGGGGTTTTAAACTGACTACTGACAAAACTGACAAATGATGATTTTTTTTACTGACAACTGACAACCGAAAAATAACTGACAAATTTGGTTTTTGTGGGTCAAACATCGTAAATTTTCTCTAGTAATGATTAACTAGGGCTAATTAAATGACAACTGACATGTAGACCCCCTCCCCCCATTCAGACCCTCCCGTATAAGGAAAGATAAATCACTGAGAAATATTAAAGTCTTGATGAAACAGCCACTTCAGATCTCGTCATTTCACTTGACTGAGCTGCCAGTTTTACCAACTAGGCCCAGTAAGTGCTGTCATGAATTTAATACTGGACGTTTAAGAGAAAAGGGACTGACAAAAAGAGATAATAAATCGGCTGAAGTGAAGAAAGTTACCCGTTTAACAATTCTATCGGTGTGATAGATGTGTATCGGCTAAGTTTGTTAGTTTTTATATTCCGGTTCATGTTGAGAGTGAATAGATTAGGCAATCTATCACTAAGTCACTACTCTTCATCAACGACGCCAACTTGACGAAAGACGATCGACGAATGTCTAAATCGAGAGGATTATAGCTTAATACCAATATTATAAACACTGTGCCGTCTAAAACGTTAAGGCTATCACTACAATCACAGGATATCTTAAATAGGGAATGGAGATGAACTTTCTATCTGTTAATTTTGTTCCGTCACAAGCTTGCCGGTAGTTTTCAGCGGAATTTAAAACAACGAAGATACGAAAGTTACAGGTTAAGATGTATAAATTGCTTCATATATTGCAAAATAAAAAAATATTGAGACAAGTGCGTCAAATCGTGTTTCTTTAAAAAAAATTGGGGGTGGGGGGTTTTGACCTGTGACGTTTCTCCCTGGAAAAACCGATAGTTTGCAGAAACATCACATCACATAACTCTGCGACGATATGTAAAGACTCCTGAAGAGAAATGGAAGATTGCGGTTGTCCCACAGCTATCGCATCTAATTTCCTAAGATTTTGAGAACTCACCGACATAGATAGCAGTGAATTCAAAGGTTCATTCATGCACGATGAATTCAACGTTCCATTCCCACCAAATGGGACAGGTTGTGACAAGTTGTTTAAGTTGGAATAAAAAGGCGGACATAAAAGGAAAGAGGTATAAAGTATAAATTTTGAAAAAAAAAAATCGATAAATCGCTCTGACGTTTCTTTTGGGGGGTGAGGGGGTGGGAGGGGGGGGGGGGGGGTGGAGGGGGTTGAAAAAGAAACTTCGCTGGACGTTTCTCGTGGAAAAATCAATATGTGACGCTTCCCTTATATAGTATTATGCAGAAGAAACGTGTCATTTATAGAGGAACGTGTAGAGAGCTTGTACTCAAAGTTTGAACCTTATAAAATACCTTTTCAGTCTCTTAGTGTGGCGTACATGTCGCGGGCGGTAGCTGTTTCAGTCTTAGATGACGACACGGAAAGACCGCTAAACAAAGGATCGCTCGTTTGTAATCCGAGCATAATACCTAGCTACTGAAATGTGGCAAACATTAAACACTAATTGACATTACAAAAGTAATGATATTTGAAAATACTGACCTAACTGACAAACATGACATTACAAAACTAATGATATTTGAAAATACCTATACTAATGATTCGAGAATATGGCCACTGATTGACATTACGAAAGTTAAATGACAACAGCAAAACTGGGCTGCAATAAAGCGCGGTTCGAACGTCGAAACTCAAAACTCAAAACAAGGGATTTACCTCAGTTTGCATTAGGTTCGGCCAACGCAAAGTCAGGCGCCCAAACCGGCACTTGAGCGAACAAAAATAACAAAACAAATTAAACCAAAATTGACGTAAAGGAAGGACCTAAAGCTATTACATTCCTCTGTAATCAAGGCAGTGTTTGAAAGTGATGTTTTAAAAGTGATGTTTTGGTAATCATTAAATCGCCATTCCGAGTACCTCGAAATTAGTTTCTTTGATCATTATATTCCTTACCAGGGTTTGTCACTGACAAAAAGTACGTGCATTCTATAATTTAGAAGGGGAATAAAAATACTGTAACGAAATACAAAAATGTCGAGGCTTCGTACATATATATGAAAGCTATTACGCTACAGCGGCGTATTGTGGACTCGCTCAGTCCAGAAACAGTTCATCTAACAAACTCACGGCACGCAATAGACCTTACCGAATATTTTCCCCGCGGCGACTTGGTAAAGTGAACTATAAAAATTGCGCTTCTTTAGTATGTGATGCAAGTAAAACGAATGAGAGTCATGATCAAACTCCAAAAGAGCAGATATTCGTTTTACTTGCATCAACTACTAAAGCAGCGCAATTTTTATAGCTCACTTTACCCAATCGCCTCGTTTCTGTGTAGCGCGGGAAAATATTCTGAATTTCTAACTGAACAACCATAGGGGCTGATCAAAGTCAGGCCCCAGCTAATCCACAGATCGAATTGGAATTTAGCGTGTTGAATTTTGGAGGGAGAAAAACCGGAGAACCCGGAGAAAAACCCTCGGAGCAAGGGCGAGATACCAACAAACTCAACTCATATATGACGCCGCGTCTGTGGATCGAACCTGGGCCACAGAGGTGAGAGGCGAAGCACTTAACCGGTTAAACTAATAATACATTTACCAGTTCTTTCCTTTAATCTCAATGAAGGATAGTTAATATAACGATACGCCAACTTGAGAGATTCTTCCCAAGTTCATGGTTTAGCTATTTGCTTAAGTAAAACAATATGAAGTATAACTGGTGTGGCAGAAGGTCAAGAAAAAAAAAGAGCATTTTAAGCATTTAGACAAGGCTGCTGTCCTATGCGTTCGCACTCCTGGTTCGCATCATCTAATCATGACAGTGGGAGGGTGGGAGGGGACATGCAAAGAACGCGTGAGAGTGGGTGTGAGGGCACAAAAGCCTCATTGATAGAAGTAAGGGCGTTTGAGCCTGCCTCGTACCCAGGCCTTTTTGGTGGAAAGGAGAAAGGCGGGGGCGCAAGGGAGTACGGGAACGACAAAGAAGGCGCGCAAAGACCAAGGGAAGGGTGAACCAGCCCTTCCCGTGCTACCTTGTGAGGAAGCTTTTGAGCCGATAAAAAAACGAGAGCAGAACCTGAGCAATTAGCAACCACACGCAGCTGTTGTTTGGGCGTCTGTGCTAGTCCTAAATACTGGAGGCGACGTCCGTCCGTCTTTGAAGCTCTATGACAGCTGGGTCGTACAAGAGGTATATCACGTAGGAATAACATATTAGTAAAAAAAAATTATGAATTTGTTTTTTGACGGCAGGAATTTAAAAGATGATTTATGATAAGAATTCGTCCCTCTTATAAGAACTTTATAAAATGATCAATGCGTTGTTTTTATCCGTCTTACCTGAGGTGAGAAAAGATGGCGTGTGACTGGCAAGTCGTGAAGTAAAGTGAGAACAACAGAAACCACAGTTAAGTATTTATGGGCTGTCGGTTCGCAATTAACTCAACACTTCCTACAGATCATATCAATCATTTTATCAGCGCGCTTCCGATATCGATTAATACGCACGCTTAGAATTCTCTTTACCGCAAACGAAACTGCCAGGTAAATGGTTGATGTCAAGGTAGATAGATACCACAGTAAACCGCCCTCCTCATAGGTAAATCCGTTGCTTTTTGAAGTTGGAATTCACATCAAGAGATGCGAATTTCATATCCGGTGGCGGCGATTAATCTTTGGTGAAGTTGATACGTACCGGGCTTAAGAATCAGATCTTGTGGATCTTGAACGGTAATACTTAGAAAGTGAAGATTTCTGGTGACTAGTAACGACATGATTGTTTACGTGGACTCAGTTACAGTTGACTTTGTTTTTGAATTTGTTAAGATAAGCACCAGATGCACTCTTTATAGTTTAACGAATTTACAACTGCAGCCGTAAACGAAAACGATGGAGAATAATGATCGTTGTGTGTCAGAAGGATCGGATATTTTTGCGCTGACATCTCGGGGGAGGACATCTTCCACAAACTAGTAGCGATACTGTGTGGAATTTTAAAGTAAAGAGACACCGAAGAGAGTTCTTTGTATTCATTTATGCGATGGGAAAGATTTGCATTGCAAAGCAATGTTCCGGCTCAGAACGATAGCACTGAACGGCAAGGGATGTAAAACGGTGTTAATATTCTATTCCCGGGGGGGGGGGGGGTACTCCTGTTTGTGACGTATTATGTATGTGCCGCCCGGGTGGGTCAGGGTTTTGAGCTCCGTTTGGGCAGGTATGGTCAGGGTTTTGGCCTGATTTGGGCAGATCAGGGTCAGGATTTGAGTATAATTTGGGTGCAGTCAGGGTCGGGGTTCAGTATTTTTTTAGGCAGTTAGTTTTTTTTTAGCTACTATGTCAAAAAAAGACATTCTGTTGCCGCATTTTGATCGCCTGCCCACATGCAAGCACTGAGGTTCCCGTACTTCAGTACTTATCTATGTAATTCATCTGCTGATTTGTTTACCCAATGCCACGTCCCGACTTGAAATGTTCCGTATTTTGCATGCAATCCCGGTACGCGGTATACCGGCCGGGATATATATCCGACCTTGTTTTGAAAACAATTTAAAGAAGGGGCATTCAGGTTTTTTCTCCAAAAAAAGGGGGCAATCAGGGTTTTGGAGCTCGGATTCGGTCAAACAGGGTCAGGGTTTGAGCTTCTTGGCCTCACATACATACCCATTTTTCATGTAAGTACCCCCTCCGGGATTCTATTCTTCTTTAATTCTCGTATAAATTCATTGGTTGATACCAGAATTCACCATCGAAATACACTTTCATTAGATAACTTTGGAAGTTTTAATTTAGTTTTGATCAAACTAACTATGGTTTGATTTCAATGAAAACTTCAACCTCGAGGAAAGTTCTCACTTTTGTGATTCAAATATATTTTGTCTTCCCCTTTTCTATTGGCTGGTGGTGTTTTCTTTAAGTTTTCACAGTAAAAATGACGAACAGCGCACAGTTTCCTTTATTTTCTGCTTGTAACTTTGACTGAGGATATCTCAGACAGCACTTAAGACACATTCAAGTAAAATCGTTCGAGAGGATATGCTCATTGCCGCAGTCTAGAGCAGATTTCGTATGAGTGGGACAACCTACGACATGTCCGTCACGGACCGTGCTGTAACCGTGGTGTACTGTAATTATGTGATTGGATTGGATCAGCAGGACAAAAACAATGGGAAACCATTTCAACGTCACGGCATGCCGTTGTAACCGTGCTGTAGTTTGTCCCACTGATACGAAATCTGCTTTATTGTCTTTTCCTATATCATTACTTAAAATGCTCTGTTAAAATAGCTGCCCCTATTATTGCACTCATGCACCAACTCGCTTGAAAGATGTAAACGAACGGCGTCAGTTAAAAAAAGTTATAACCTTTATTAAATATTTATTTCAGTGTGGCCTTGGCAATCCTATGTGTGTCACAGCTCTTGCATTTTTGGCTTTCTGACGGGCGTGTAGTTTTGTGGCTAGTTTATTGACGTATCAAAGGACCGAGCAATGGTTCTCGTGAACTAAGTATCACTCTTTCAGGGAGGAAGAGAAAAAGCGGACCTTAAAACCCTGAGGTGGAGACAGAATTGATATTATTATGGCTGGAACGTTTAATTACCACCAAATGATACCGGGAAGGATACGATATTCAGTGATGCGAAGTCAGATCTAATACCCAGAGCTCGTAACCATTTTTAACAAAAGAAAACGATGCGCGCTCCTAACATCGAAAGAATACGCTTACGAAGATCCCGGGGGGAGGGGGTACTTCGCCATTTTTGGGTGGGGATGCTCCGCGGAGATCTAACAAACCTTACCCCTTCTCAGACCTAAAAATTCATTTTTTTTCTACCCTATCTCAGACTAAAGTGTTAAATTTGGTACCTCATTTCAGACTGGAACCTTCAATTTTCCACACAAAAAACTCATACTGTGTAAATTAAAAATAAGAGAAAAATGCCAAAACATTGCATTCGCTCAGACTTAGAGGGCAAAACTGGGACCCATCTCAGATCTAGAAGGTCAAAAACCCGCTCCAGCACACAACCCCCCCCCCCTCCCCCGAGACAACCCCCCCCCTCCCCCGAGAGGAAGATTGAGAAACAGGTGGATGACGAATTTTCATCAATAAGATAAGAATCGAGCGATAATTATTGCATTCAGCGGACGTGATGTGCAAAGAGACGTTTAAAGTCAACATGACTTCAGCAACTCAAAACTAACAGCAAGCGGCCGTCCGATAAATACTACACGAGGGCACCGTTAACATTTCAAGTATCGGCCGGCTCTATGATCAATGATCTGGCCAATCCAAACCGGCTGCGGAAACCACTAGTTACTGTTCAGTTTGATAGACCTATAGGCTATACTGATCATTTTCGCCCTCAAGGATTATTTTATGACTACTGAATGTTGACGACGGCTGGGTAGGGTAAGAACTGCGAGTTAAAGTGCTCGAACTCTCTAAATATTGCAAAAGAAACTGAGGCACTTTTCTGTAGCGATAAAAGAACTACAATACAGACACGGCGCTGTGCATTGGTAAATTTGTTGGTGGCGCATAGGAATTGACGGCCGTAAAGATGGTGGGGCAAATGTTCCATTCTGGCATTTTGAGGGAACGATGTTTGCTGTTGCCTCGCCCCTGCAATATTAAGCAAAATATTGGGCAAGATCAAAGACCATGGTCTCTTGCCGAGATAAAATCGTTACAACTCTCTCATTTCAACCATTCTTTTCTATTCAGTGACGTATTTAGTATGTTCTATATCAGAAGTCCATTCGATATAACACGACTATCTTGTAAAACAGTTTTTTTAAATGTATTTAACATTTAGATATAAATATTTCACTTATTATCGGTGAACTACCTTTTACAATTTTAGATATAATTGAACGATACTACCGTGTATAAATAAAGCTCATGTATGTTAATATGTATGGACCAGTTTCAGTATGGACCAGTTTCAACTTGTCTGAATAGGGGAGTTAGGGAGAGAGAAAATAGTGCAAATATGGTATACGTATAAAAGAAGGAAATTACATGCGCTTCTACTTTGAAAATGGTGATCTCTTGGCTTTCTACTAAGTTTTCGAGATGCATGGTGCGTGGTGCGTGATGTGTGTTCATGGTGCGTACCGTGATGATTGACTGCGTGTGCGTGGTTCGTGTGTTTTAGTGTGATTTCCGTATTTTTTCAGGAGAGTGTACGATGTCTGATATACTTGCTTCTATAGACCCTTTGCACGTTACGTCATAGCCACCATGTTGGTGTACAGTTAACAATAGATTCTTCGTTAGCTTCTTTTGTTCTGTACACCAACATGGCCGCCATGCCCTTTGTCATTTGAACCCAAACCATCTATAAATTATAATTATTAAAGGTACTAACGATAAACTCTTTTCCGCCAATCAAATAAAATTCTCACCATTTATCACGATCAAATCTTTGTGGTCTATATATCGTTCACAGTGCGAACTATCTGGCAGGCTTAAATGCTGACTGGAACTAAACGCCATCTCTTGATACAGACGACACCGCACAGCAGACATTCGAGGAAGTTCTAGTGTTACAAGCGAAATAGATTTGTGAAAGGACGGACAATAAAAACGATTTAATATCTATCAAAAAGGGTGATTTATATTACACGATAACTTGATTTATTTTGCCATCAGGAAGAAAAAACGGTCTCGCAGATTAGAATTTTTTTTGACGGACCGAAACCTGTAATTTTATACAAACATGAAAACCAGCCAACTATACATAGGTATATATGCCGGAAAATGCGAAACTTGTCATCGATCAGTTTCCATGTAAACATACAAAGGCATCTTTTGTTCCGCCACGGTGCAATCTACCAATTGGCGGGGAATATAATCTAAAAATAGCCCAACTTGTAAAAACGCTGTGACAACTATATATAGGAGATATGGACGCTCCTAGTTATGGGCTCCTGGCAGCTTACAGTGCGAACTATGCTTGAACTAGTGATTTCCAGAGACTATTCCATCTATTCTTATATTGGAATACGATCAATCGAACGCGCCCTAGACTGAGTTAGCAACAAAGCAGGATGAGGAAAAAACCGTATGGGAGCAGTCGAGCGTGTTGCTAGTTTAGTTTTTAATTAAAGTTTTATGTGAAAACACTTTGGAAATATCAAAATGCGAAAAAAAGGAAAGAAAGAACACACCTGTTTTTATTATGCTGATATTTTAAAGACAGCTAATCTCGTCACCAGGCCGTCTCGTACTGTAGACTTCTGAAGGACTCTATTTATAGACGGGGTTTATGATAATATGTATCATAGAACCAAATTAGTCAATGTAGGTGATTATTACGATGAATTTTCATAATAATAATATTGCTTTTTATATAAGTAACATAGTATTTACGTGAAACATTTATTATACAGAGTACTTCTTGGTAAGTTTATTTATTTACCTATTACGCTTCACATGCAAGCCAGTTGGCAGCCTACTGAGAGAGAGGGAAGGCTAGGCTTTCTGGGGAATGCTACTGGATATTTTGTGAATTATCTGAGTGAAACATCTTGAAGGACTTTATTACAAAGACATCAAAATATAGTGTTCCAAGGAGGATTCTTCATTTATCTCCTCAAATGAAAGAGGATAAAATCTTAGGCTAGTTCCCATTATACATTTCCGAGGGTCAAGACAATTAATGTCAGTCTTCTCGGATAAACAAATGCGCTGAATGAGGTGTGGGAAGGGAATTTCTGTAATATGTGGCTTTATCGATAGTGTATTGTGTCTGAATTGTGAGCGTGTAATTGTGTAGCCTTTACAGGAATTGTGCTCTTTGATATACCCTTTTGGACTGTTAATGTTCTAGTTCCAAATTAGTGTACTGATTATGGTCCTTGGTTACTTCCATTGCCGCGATGCCTGGATGGATTTTGTGTGACGTGTCAATCAATACTCACTACTTTGATTATATGCCACTGAAATTAAAAATCCATTTGTGGAAGAAAATCACTTGAAACTCAAGTTTTAAAGATAATGAATGACTGATGGCACCAAGCAAGCTGGGACAAAATTGTTTTAGACTTAGCCTTTGCATCAAACTGATTAAAGTCATAATTAACGGGAGGAGAAAAGAAGTTTTAAAGGCGTGGTGTGCTCTACAAACATTACAAGAAGTCAATTGACTTTATTCCTTTATTAAGAACAGGCGCATTTAAAGTGCATTGGTTAACTAAACGGAACTGGGAAAGGAATTATTGTAATAATAGATGTAAATGCACGTGGAATAACCCCGCCTCTAATACTATAGCGTTAAAGAAGTGAAATATTGTTTATTTGGGGTATCCCAGCTCATTAGAAAACTTGATATTGGTATGGCAAACTAACCTATTGAAAACACGGACAGTAAACGGTATTTTGTGACGGTGGTTGACAGACAGATGGAGAGCAGGAAATTGCATATAGTTTATTTGTAAGGAAGCCATGGTTGCTGTTAGGAGAGATGTTACCGAACTGTCGCCTAATATCACTTCACATCTGTTCCGTTACTGACTGTTCCAAGTTAAACACGAAAGGACACCGATTGACCTTGAATGACACTGTGTTTGATTAACAGGGAAAGGCGAGTATATTAAAAACCTCTCTGACAAGTAAACTATATAAAGTACTCCGATAGGTATAAAGATGTTGAGTATGACACACTGAACTTATTTACTGATGACTAAAATAAGATCGAATCTAACCTCAGATTGGACGGTAAATGATGCCAAAGTTAGGCAACACAATTTATAGGGCCAAGCACCTGAGATATGGATTAAACTTTAATTTCAAGCCAGGAGTACTGTTTTATCATCATATATCACCGTAAAAATCCGTAAAAATCAACATTTGAGTTTGAGAGTAGTATGTATCAAAATATATGAATGTAGTGGGGAGTGTGTTTGGAGTTGAAAGCAGGCCCCCACCAGCTATGCTGAAATACATAGCCATAACAAAAAAGAACTGAGATATTTTTCTTGTTTGACAGTTTAAATAACTAGTAGTGACATGGTATTTGATGAAACACAAATAAAACACTTTCTTTCGAAGAGACTCATGTAGCTTCAAAAAGATTGTGCATAAAAATATTTTAAATATTAACTGAATAACAGTCAAAGACAGAGAATGAGAGGAAACAAAATTTTACGTAAACATGTCGGGTTCAGTGGAATAGCTTTCTTACCTGTTGTCACGATCCAGTTCAGGATAGAAATGCGTTGCTAGTTGCTCGACTAAGGTCTTTTCTATCTTAAATTCTGATCTAATTATCTTGAGGTTGATATTTAAGGCCAGCCAATGGAAAGGCATTAAGTTATTAATTGTTGTTTGAGGAGAAGCTCACCTCGAATGAAATCGGCTAGAAATCAGATGCCAGTGACCACGATATGACTTCAGGAAAGGTTTCATCAGTGTTAATAAAAGACTAATTATAAACTTATTTAGAGCGGGCTCCAACATCTGGATTCAGTACTTCTAAGACGGTTTTTATTTTCTATTTTAGCCGTGAATTTAATGAATAGCAACGTTACCGTGTTTGTATGTAAATTGCGAAAAGTATTCTAGAAGTTATCAAAGGTTCAGGCGGCACAATAACCATATGAAAAGCAGAGGATGAAACACCTCAAGTGTATGATTGCTATTTCACGAGGCAAAGTGGGTTTTATTGCTATTGCTTCAAGTGGTTTCTCGTCACTAGGGCCGATGTAGGAAGCGTCAGTTGTCAGGCGAGTGAACAGCAATTGATTTACATTTTCAAGTATACATTTTAAGGTAGGAAGCCCGGGTTTCACATCTTTTTTCTCGATTTTAGTTAGGAGTTGCCTGCGGAGGAGGCTAATACGAATCATAAGGCAAGGTCAACATCATAGTTGTGCTGTATTGATTCCTCAGTTAGTAAAAATAATGCTACAAAAGGCAGTTTAATATCAGTTTACCGATAGGTACCAGTTCAATGCTGCTCTATGGCGCGTTAGTTGATTGATTGTATTCCATGCAGATAAGAATAGACGGAATAGTCTCTGAAAATCACTGGTTTAGGAATATTTTGCACTGTAAGCTACAAACTCAGTCATGCTGACATGATTTTCAGAACATATTTAATGTTTCAGTGGCTAAAATATCCCGATACAAGCGATTTATAGCGATCTCTACCTTCTTATTCCGAAATACAGTTAATCGAACGCACTCCTAGTATGATGTCTTCCAGTTACGAGACCGCCTGTCCTAGACCAACGGATTGATGTTTAAGTATCACACAAGGAAGTCAGTTAGGAAATCTGGCACTTGTTCTTGCTATTGGCGAAATATAAACTGATAACCGCGACTGGCTTGAAGTATACTTAGCAACGGCAGCATTGCAGTTTAGTATATAGTTTACCTCAGGATTTTCCGGCATTACCGGGTGAGACAATGTAAAGGAAACTGTGATCATGATAGAGGAGTATTTCCACCTTGCAGGTTTTCGTTATTCTGAAATTCTGGTCTTTCCTTTTCCTTAATCATATGGGTATGCATCAGCTTGAAAACGGATCATAAAATTTAGAGGATTCAGTACGAATTATCAAGGAGAAGAAATACTACAGATTTAACCATAAATTTGGACATTATAAAACACGAGCTGCAAGGAACTGGGTGGTGTCTTGACCCGATTTATACGAATATGTACTGACAGTTGTTGATAGACACAGCGCAAAATGCAAAACATGTTACTTAAACTGGACTGAGGGCCAACAGTTTCCCAACAGTACGAGAAGCGATTGCCAAAAGCGTGTTCAGCTCACTATCGAAACCGCAATTTCGGCCAGTGGTTATTTTCACAGCGGTTATTTTCAGTAAAATTGCCACTGAGTTATCGTAACTATATAAGCAAGAAAAGAGAGTACTAACAAGCCACCGTACAACTCCCACTCAAGGCAGGAAACACCACTTGTTTCCCTTGGCCTTTTGCATGAAACAGTTACGTGCTGATATATCGCTTCAATCAGTAACCGGAATGAATTGAGCTCGTTATCCATTGCTCGGAAAGGCCTTTAATACTGGATGGCAAACAGCCTTCAAAACGCTGTTTTAGAAAGATCGACAATCGAGGTAGAAAGTAGCATTTACAAACAGGTTTTGCTAATATCTCGTACTACTGCATTAGCTTTAAATAAATGAAGCCAATTGTCGTTTTTGCCATCCAGTACAACAGGGGCGCAGGGACGTTCTGAAAATGGTGGGGGGGGGGGGGGGGGGGGGGGAGGGGGGGGGGGAGAGAATGACGAATTCTGGGATATTTTCATTGGTAACTTCTGTCAATCTCTCTTCTTCTTCTAGGACTGGGCGGGCGGAGGGCAACTGCCCAACCCTGTCTTCAATTATATCAGCGGGTTGAACCCAAACAAGATCATCGCACCCATCTGAAACGCCTCACGGATCATATTAAATGATTCTAAAAAGTTTGATTGCTATGATTATTTGCTTACTTGTCTACCACCTACAGACTCCGACACCTAAATTCCAATTCGACCCTGGAGATAAGCTAGCCTCTGGCTTGGGAAACCAGGCCGGTATCTGGCTTTTTTTTGGACACATTGAACTTTTCCTTTTTTTCGTCCGCACCCTTCGGACCAGTAGTCCAGAGATTTATCTAATTGAGCTAAATTGCCTACAGTGCCTGCCACCATTAATGGCCACATATAATTTTTCCATTATATAAAAGGCATGAAGAAAACATAAAAGAAATTAATGTTTAATGAGTAGTGGTTTTAAATCTGATATAGATACGGTCCATATTTACATAAACTTTTGCTTCGATTTTCTTGGCCGCGACTGAATATAATAGGTCGTATATATCGCCAAAATAACTTCAACATGCATGACCGTCTATATATCAAGTAGTAGTAGTAGTAAACTTTATTTAGTGAGGATGTCACACTTACCAAAGAGAGTAATTTAAGGCGTGGCACTCAATTATGTTAACAATATAGTTTATAATCAGTTTGCATAAAATACAAATTTTGAAGCCGTTCAATAAACTCGCAGCACGTATTTTATCAGATCTAAAAACACTCGGGACATGCCGTCGTGTTAACACTGCTGCGAGGTTATTAGACAGTACTTTCAACCTATAGGCTCTCTCAGTTATTAACCAACTTTTACATAAGTAATGTCCCTTACCCAAACTCTAACCCCAACCATAAAACGTACCATAACTATTTCAAAAAGACGCTCCCAGGTAAACTAAGACAGACAGACACATTTTTATTGGTGGTACTTCGACATGGGTCCAATAAATTTCAATAGATTTCAGTTAAATTAGGTTATGTATTTCTCTGTTAGTGGGAACAGGCATCACTGCGTTAGAGCTTGAGCTCAGATGTTGAAGTAGTTATAAATGAATTTTGCTGAAAGACTAGAAATTCTACTGTCAGGGTTTATGATTGTGCATAATAGGCTATTTTCAGATCGGTGTGCCGTATTTATATTAAATTTGTTATTTCTTGCACTTCAAGACAAAGTGGGTTTCATCCTCAATCTCCGAGAGGCAGAAATGGCATATTTTTTCCTCGATTGGTTTGTATGGTCTTGCATACCTTCCTTTTTCAATCTCTAGTTTGTGGTTGCTTATTCTTAGCTTTGTTAGTGCTATTCTGTGCTTCACATTGTATACTTCCTTTAAGTAATTTTCGAATTCGTAAGATTTCTTGAATATTCTGCACGTTCTTAACTTATTTTGCTGATTTGAATTACTTCTCGAGTCATTATGGATCTCGCTGTACCAGTTTTGGTATTCAACGTCTCGTAGCCTTTGTTTTAGTTTGCTAACGAGTGCTGTGTAATTGGTTATATTATTCTGGTCTAGCCACAGATTGCCAAAGCCGAGGTGACATATTATGCTTCTTATCTTTTGGCACCAGACCATGGGCTTGAGTGAGAGTCTGGAGTCTGTAGTAAGAACTAAGAGTTCTTTCTTATTAATCTATCTACGGGGGTGGGGGGGGGGGGGGGGGGGGGGGGGGGGGGTTGTTTGGCTTCATAATACACACTTTCCATTTGCGAAAACCGTTCCACAACAATTACTCTGCGACTCCTGTAACCGGGGACACGTAGACAAGGAGAACAAATTACATTGCAGAACGAAAACAAAGCATCCCAACTTACAAATCCTAACATATCCACGCGATTTTCTTCATTGGAAAGACTCAGACTTCAATATTAGTCCTCCACCAAATATGCCTTTGCCTTTGACCGGATCAATGCTAAAGCAAGTTGAAATACTATTATATCGTACTCGACACTGATTGGCTTAAGTAACCGTAAGTTGGAATGCTTTGTTTTGTTCTGCAATGTGATTGGTTCTCGTTGTTCTAAGTGGCTCTGGTTACACCTATGTTATTTCTCTAGTCATGGGCTCAGTATAATAAAGTTTTTCAATAATTATAATAACTAGGACATTCGTAGTGCTTATAACATTATCATGAAAATGGACTGTTTACTCTTTGATACAAATAAACCGCACAGTTCTTATTCCATAAACTGAATGAGATTTGTACCATGTGTCGTGACCAACATAACCAATAAAGCAAAACTGATAACGTTTAGTCAATTTAATCAGTAGTATATATGTAGTTATATGGCTTTGCGGTTGATAACCATCACCAGATGTAACCTTATGTTTTCAACAGATATCGAGACAATTAAAAGTAGGCAGTCCTTAATAGTTCAACATAGGATCAAGCTCCGCCTTGCTCCATCTAGTGAGATATTTATCTAATTATCTCGACTTGACCTTTTGTTCTAACTATCTCTTTCTACTGATAACTTTCGATTAAGTACGTCGATAGTCTTGGTGTGACTTTGACTGTTAACTGCTTTATAAGTTTATTCTAAATTTCTTTTATTCTCATTTTGTCAATCTTTTCAATGTTGACGCCCAGTGTTTGAACGTCTCGCATAGCCTCCTCCGCAGGCATCTCTAATTTTTGAGGAAATCAGATTATGGGCTCCCTGTGGCAGGTGAAGAAAAGAGACCCGGGCCCGGTCGGTCGGTTCCTATTAGAGATGCCTGCGGAAGAGGCTACGTCTTGCATGGATCAGCTTGTGTTAACTAGGCTAAGCAATGAGAAGCAACTTGTAGATTGACTGTTTTCTATCACCAAAATGAATTAGAACTAGCCCATAAACGTAGAGCAGAAATCTTGTGATGTTGCATACTAGTCGAGAACAGTATATGCCAAGGCCACTCAACGATAGTTGTACCCTGGACCTGGTTCCAGATTGGGTTATTTTCAGTTTCACGCCGACACACCGAGCGCCACGATGCAGCTCAGCTCTCGCGGCTTCGGTGCTCGGTATATCGGTGGGAAAAATAACCTCAGGCACCCAGCTGGGTAAGATAGTTGCAGAGACTAATAATAAACCATCTGGTAAGTTAACTCACCAAGTCAGGACTGACACAGTAGTCGCACAGTAAAATATACTATTTTCAGCCGCTAGATAAAAAACTTGGCAGCTAAAGAACTTTGTACCTCAAAGTTGGGTCCCACTCACTGGTTAGCTCAGTTGGTAGAGCAGCGTTTCGAACCCCTCCCGCACTCTGGACCATTGCCGCTTTATACGACTCTGATCTGATAACATAACATGATCTTAGTATTGCAAATGACTGGCTTAAAAAAATGCCGAATGCTGGTAAGCACCAAGCCATGGTGATCGGCAAAACAGATTCCCAAATGTCTTTTCCAGTCATTAAGAATGCCATTGATCTGTTTGGTGTGAGTATTGACAATGAGCTTTAACATTTGTAACAAGATTAAATAATCGATTTAATGTTCTAATAACTAAGGTTTAGAAATCTTATTACCATAAATACTAAGTTACGTTTGTATAAAACCTTCACCTTACCGCATTTTTATTATTGCTCTGTTGTGTGGCACTTTTGCGGGTCTCGGAATACCGATAAGCTGCGTGCGGGAGAATTTAAACAACCGCATTCTTAGATTTGTATTAAGTGAGAGGAATGAAAGTTATGTTAACCTCCTCAATTGATCAGGAACATGCTCACTATATAACCGAAAGATTCAGGACATGTTAATTATCGTTTTTAAATCTCTTCATGGCTCGGCTAACCCCAGTGGCGAAGGGAGTTCCTGAAAATTGGGGGAAACTGCATGGGGAGAGGGCAAAATGATGAATTCTGGGACCTCTCCTCCCTACGCCACTGGCTTACACTAAGTACCAACGGTTCATGCGTAGTCGTTAAAGTCTTTTGTTTCAACTGGCGGGCCACCATTGTCTAACAATGAACTGTTTTCTAGCTTTAGACCTATCTCTAACCTCATGCTACGGAATCGGGAGAAAGTTGCTGCTTCTAGACTGAACACGAGTTGCTCCAGTCTGTGGAACAACTCGCAAGGACATAGTACTGAGACAGCACTCCTGAGAGTTCAGAACGAAACGGCTGTGTCATTCTCTTATTATTAGATCATTCAGCCGCATTTCATACCGTGGACCACGACATATTACTCACTAGACCCAGTAGTCGATTTAGTATTAAGGGGAAGGCACTCGCTTGGATCAAGTCGTTCTTATCTCACCGACGTCACTTCGTCTATATGGAAAATGAATGCTCTTCAAGTCACGACCTCCTCTGTGGTGTGCTTGGGTCCATATTGTACTTGCTATACACAGCTCCCCTTGCAGATGTAATCAAGCGCCACATCATGAATTATAATTTCTATGCCGACGACAGTCAGATCTATATGACTTTCCAACCGTCACGTGCTGATGAGCCTGAATACTCCAGGTCTATTGTTGAAGCATGTATTCGAGATGTAAACAACTGGATGACCGTTAACAAACTCAGGCTTAATAATGATAAAACAGATTTGTGTTGTACGCACACCATCACCACTACCATGTATCTACGTACATCGGCACAGAACTGATCCAGACATCTGAGTCAGCTTAGAACATTGGGGTCTGGTTTAACAATACTCTATGAATAAACAAGTGAACATGATTTGTAAAACAGCCTTTTATCATCTTAGAAACATTGCTATCATTTGAAAGTTTTTCATCTTACCAACATTGCGAAATTTTAATTCATGCGTTTGTTAAAATTACTTCGAGACTAGATTTTTGTAACTCGCTACTATCAGGACTCAGTCCCACAATATCTTATAGAGAAGCTTCAATATGTGCAAAATTCCGCAGCCCATCATCTTACTTGTACCCGGAATTGAAATTTGAACACATTACACCAGTTGTAAGGAGCTGCACTGGCTTTCAGTTATAGTGCCTATGAACCCTATTTTTTTAAATTTTAGATATCAATTCTACATCAAGTGAATAGTAGAATGGTACAATATATCATCTTAGAAACACTGCTATCATTTGAAAGTTTTTCATCTTACCAACATTGCGAAATTTTAATTCATGCGTTTGTTATAATTACTTCGAGACTAGATTTTTGTAACTCGCTACTATCAGGACTCAGTCCCACAATATCTTATAGAGAAGCTTCAATATGTGCAAAATTCCGCAGCCCATCTTCTTACTTGTACCCGGAATTGAAATTTGAACACATTACACCAGTTGTAAGGAGCTGCACTGGCTTTCAGTTATAGTGCCTATGAACCCTATTTTTTTAAATTTTAGATATCAATTCTACATCAAGTGAATAGTATAGAATGGTACAATATATCTTTGAATGCTGTGCCGCTGATAATATCCAAAATGCTAATTACATGACGTCAGGGGAGGCATCAATTATTATACAAACTTTTTTGTTACAATTAAACAAATTTTTCAAATTGTCAGTGTTATACCCATGGTTGAAATAAAATGATGTTAGGAATTTGTTTTCCTATATCAGTAGAAACGCCCATTCACAACCACTAAGAAGTGATTGCAGATAACTCCCCCTGACGTCATGTAATTAGCATTTTGGATATTAAAACCTCCTTAACTCAGCGGCACAGCATTCAAAGCAAAATATATGTTACCATTCTACTATTCGCTTGATTTAGAATTCATATCTAAAATAAAAAAAAAATGTTCATAGGCACTTTAATGAAAGGGTTAATTTTAAAGTTTTATCCCTGACATTTGTTTAACTGAGGCAACCCATTGTATCTCCAGGACATTATAACTTCATATACACCTGTTAGCTAGATCGTTGCGCTCATGCAGTAAACAAGGGACTTCCAGTAGTACCCCAATATAATCTGAAGTCCTACTGAATGAGGGCATTTTCGGTAATGGCCCATTTATTATGGAACAAGTTGCCAGAGGATATAAATACTATTTGTGATGTCGAAATATGCCCTGATATTTCGTCCGCGGACATTATCTGTTCCGAGAAGAGAACAGTTCCCGAGAGCGAAGCTCGAGGGCAACTGTGAGCTTCAAGGGGTCAGATAATGTCCAAGGACACTATATATTAGGGCATATTTTGACGCCACAATGTAGATTATTGTCATCATCCTTCAAATATTTTCTTTGAAGCGCGCTTATACGCTCACAGGGGGTGTATTCGCTGATATTTCTCGCTCGCGGAGAGAAAATATCGGGTCACGTGACGTATTAAAGTGCCTGTAACCCTTCTTGCAAGTTTTTTTATGAACCTTCGAAAGGTTTTGAGTACTTCTGTGAAGAAAGTTTTGGCTTACAGACAATACTCAATGTTCTACACGTGTAAATTTGACATTTCCTGACCCATGACCGCGTCGATCCCTGGATAGACGTCATCTCATTAATGCATTATTCTCCATTTCTCCTTTCTTTCACAATAGCATCGATACATAGAAATATACACAGTTTGTGAGTTGTTAGTAAAGAAAAAAGTCATTTTAGTCAACATTTAAAGTATTTCTTCAAATGATCGCAAAGTCAAATTAATTATTTGACATCAAGATGACGCCGTCTACCCAGGAATCGACCCAGGCTTTTACTTACGCGGTCATGGATCAGGAAAGGTCACATTTACACGATCGTAGGATCGTAGCTATAAAAATTGCAAGAAGGGTTATAGGCACTTTAAACCAATCACGGGCGAGAGAAACTATTTGATGGGTTATAATAGAACTGTAAAGTCATTGAACACTTTTAAAACCAGACTGAAGACATTTCTTTTTAAGCGTGCTTATGCATTGGATTAGTAGAGTAAATTAGATTATTATTATAATTCTAAATAAGTCACTGTTATCTGTGTTATCAGGTTTTAGTTCCATAATTTTTAACTAGTATCTTTTACAGAATTTAGTATCATGTATTTCTATTTTTAACATCTACTTTTTACTGCAGTTTACTTATTAGTTGTAATCATTGTAAAGCGCTATTGTTTTTTTTAGAAGAAATGTCGTTCAATAAATAAAGATTGTTAGTAGAGAGCTTAAGCAACGACGACGGCAACGTCTAGGACGACGACATAACACAATACACTTAATTACAAAAGACAATAACTGCACGTGAAAATGCACGCAGTCAACTAATTTCAACCGTTGTCTGCAAAAACACAACGTGAAAACTCCATATTCTACGTCAACAAGAGAACGCGAACGGTCGAAAGTAAATCACTTCGTTTTTCGTTCGGCGTGAACGGAACTCTATCCCTATCATATTTTTCGAAGAAATGGATGTGAAAAGTAATTAAAGGCGAACGAAGGAAATAGTAAACATCATATTTCGGGAGAAAACACTTTTCTACGTCCGTCGTCACTGCCGTCCCCGTCGTCGTTGCTTAAGCTCTCTATTATTAACATCTGCCCGCCCGCCAAATAAACAAAGGATTTGTGCAACTGCGCATGAACCGTATACCGCTGGTCAATAACGTGCTCACCATTCCGCACGTTTTTTCTACAACTTATGGCCTCCATACACTTAAAACGGTCATTCGTAAATGTAGTTTTGATAATTCGATGATGTGATTATTGTATTGAAATATATACTAGTAATCTATTTTAGCATTTTGCCTATTTTAATATTTATTTCACTATTTATTATATATTTTTTGTTCTTGGAGATATTAGCTTCAGTGTCGCTCCTCTGTAAATACTAGTTCAAATAAAGTATATGTATGTATGTTATGTCGCTTGGCAGGGACGTGTAAGCCATTGGCCTGATTTCCTTTTCTTCTAACCTATACGAGGGCAAGAGCCCATAACCAAGAGCGTCCATCTCTCTTATATAGACGCTACGGCGTTTTCACAAGTTGGGCTATTTTTAGATTATTTTTGCTGCCAATTAGTGGGTTACACCCGTGGCGGAACAAAAGATGCCTCATTAGCTTCTTTTGTTATACCAACAACACGTCTGCTACGCTTTTGTGATTTTATTCCCTTAGGAATGATTGCAACCCAATAATAGCGGGAAACCGTTCGAAAAATAACCTAACTTGTGAAAATGCCGTAGCATAGAGGTAGTATGGGAGATTCTCGCTCTTGGTTATGGACTCTTGACGAGGGAGAGGTAAAAGAACCTGTTATATTGAGAAAGAGTACAAGGGGATTGTCTCTTGACACAACAGCCTGCTATTCAGAGTTACTCATGCATGTAACAATCCAGCACTCGTTGGAGCTAGATATAAAAGAATACTTTTTACTAAAGATATAGAAAAGTTTGTGTCCGAAAGAGTGCTGGGAATGCTCGACTCTTGGGCGTTTTTTTTCACAAAATCAAATCTCGCCGAGTGTTTACATGACGTTATGTATAAACACAGTTTCCTTGTTCTTTTTACAAAGAGAAAAAATAATAATTCCCGTGAAACAGGGCTACCAGCCAATCAGAGCTAGCGTACTACTGGATGCAAACAGGGCTACTAGCCAATCAGAGCTAGCGTGCTACTGGATGCAAACAGGGATACCAGCCAATCAGAGCTAGTGTACTACTGGATACGCCACGCAGCTCACTCTTTCGTCTTGAGGACGTATACAAGAATTTTCAATAAATTAACTCAGACCCGTTGACGTCCCTGAAGGAACAAGAATTCCAGTTATCGAAGAGTTTACTACCTTCAAGTTTCTCTCACAGCTGAAAAAGACTGCTCCTGGACCAGATGGTCTTCTACATTGGTTCTGGAAAGACTTCGCCCCGGAACTGGCATTAAGTCTCAGGCAGTGCCACTACTGTGGAAACTGGCAAATATTTCCCCTGTACCTAAGAAGTCTCCCCTTACGACCATGAACTTATTACGGCCTATATCCGTAACTGATATTATTATTAGGCTTTTTGAAAGAATAATATATCAATTTGAGATCAAATCCGTTATTAGCTCTGAGATAGGATCTGATCAATTCGCATACAAGGAGGGTTGTAATACTATCCTGGCTTTTAATAAGTTAAAGCAGTTGCCTATCAACCCTTACTTTATTAATTGGGTTATTAACTTTCTGTGCTGCATGCAGACGGCAGAGAGTAATATCAGATGGTAGTGTCTCCTTTCTTAAATATTAACAGAGGTGCGCCTCAGGTACAATCTTAGGTCCTATCTTGTTCTCTGCGATGCTAATGACATCAATCCGGAGCATGCGTATTATTGGATGCAACGAGAGATAGGATGACAGCAGTCCTTGTCATAGTGGCATTTTATTAATTCTATTTACAACCGGTATCACCTACACTTACTCTATACCTATCATTACATACATGTAAATAACTTAACCTGGATTTCAACCAACTCCTTACTCTTACATTTTAATAAAGGCAAAAGCAGTAAAGTTCTGCTTGAATAGCCAAGCACACCGGCGACACCAAATGACATTACAGTAACGTGGCTTTTTGGTAAAGGAAATCAACATCAAGGGATTTTTTATTGAATATTAAGAGCTTCGTCAATGTGACATTCAAGCCTAAGTTAAAATAACGATCTTCGTTTTAAAAGCCATTTAGGGTGGTAGAGATTAGGTCATGGATCAAGCATCCACAAGTGGATTATCTATAGGGTATATACTTCATGTTAGTGTTTCGTTCCATATATAATATGCATAATATGCATAATACTGTAAAACAGTAGAGAAAATGATTATGCAGGGTGACTATATGGAACGAAACACTAACATGAAGTATATACCGATTACGGTGCAATTCCGATAGTAATGCGCCCAGCGACCACCCGAAAGTTTCGACAGTTTTACCCCTCACGGTCCATAGTCCAATTCGTAGTTCGC
This sequence comes from Actinernus sp. WN-2022, assembly GCA_030867875.1. Lineage (NCBI taxonomy): Eukaryota > Metazoa > Cnidaria > Anthozoa > Actiniaria > Actinernidae > Actinernus > Actinernus sp. WN-2022. The sequence goes on from JAOWCC010001589.1 coordinate 126,669,068, forward strand.
GACCACCATTTTGAAAGGTAACCAAGCCTTTGTTGATATCGAGGCTGGAGTTGAGTCAGCTTAGTCAGCTTGAGTCAGCTTGTATCTAGTTAGCATGATAATCAAAATCTATCCATATTCATAAAAAGATGGTTTGTATCAGTGCAGGGTCAACTCCAGTCTCCATGCGAGGCTAAGGCTTGGTTACCCTTGAGATGTTTATATTTTGTTTTTCTATTATACCAAGAGGTAATGCATAAATTTGTAGATCTCGCAAACTTCACCTGGTGGCCACCTTGGATTCAAAGCCTCGCTCTGAGGGACATCAGAACGCGTTTAGCCTAGCAAAAACAAAGATTGCCTCGCTTTGAATCCAAGGTGGCCACCAGGTGAAAGTGTGACACGTCTTTCTATTCACTCCGAGTATCATACATGCAACATAAGACCTTGATACGACTGCCGGAGAAATGGCAAGACACCGTAACTCTGTAATTTGATTGGATTATGAAGACAGAAAGAACGACGTCACGGCACCTCGTGTTCCTACATGAAGGGACTACCCAAAGGACGCTCTGCGAGCAGAGATGAAAATTCATTTATCATTCGGGGTCCGGTTGTTCAACGGGTGGATACCGCTATCTACCGGACAAATCCCTATCCAGTGGATAAATAGACCCTTTCAACTTGCCTATTTGTTGCCGCATTTCAGACCACGTGATAGTTCTCCAGAGGATTCAGTGCTTTGTTTTCCAATTATAGAATTTGGTACATTTCCACTTGGGATACAGAAAAACAAAAAAGCATTACTCAAGGACAAAGTCAGGTAGTCTGAAATGGACCAACAAACAGGCAAGCTGAAAGGGTCTATTACGCTGGTTATATTTATACTTAAATCTACTGGATAGGGATTTATCCGGTTTATAACGTTATTTACCCTTTGAAAAATCTGACCCTAAAGCCTGGTTTACACGGCAAACATTTTGGGCCCACGTGCCGATAAGTTTGGGACCAGCACTCCTGATTTTTGTCGTGTCCGGTGCCGGTCCCAACATTTAAGGGTGGCTGTCCCAAAATAAATGTCGTGTAAATGGGGCTTGTAGTTTGTAGTTATGTTCGTTTTGAGAGGAATACAAAGTTGTCAGTTCCCGCTGCCATGAGGGGATGGTGTGCTCGTCTGTCGTGATCCACTGTGTAGACTGCACGGGGTAGGTCCACTAGACGGCCCATCGTCTGCAATGACGACAACACAGTGAACTGCAATACTGATATTATATACACAAACTAGACGGCCCATTGTCTGCAACGATGACAACACAGTCAACTGCAATACTGACATTAGACATAAACTAGACAGCACATCGTCTGCAACGACAACACAGTCAACTGCAATACTGACATTAGACACAAACTAGACGGCCCGTCGTCTGCAACAACAACTGCAATACTGTCATTAGACTCAAACTAGACGGCCCATCATCTGCAACAACAACAACACAGTCAACTGCAATACTGACATTAGACACAAACTAGACGGCCCGTCATCTGCAACAACAACTGCAATACTGACATTAGACACAAACTAGACGGCCCATCATCTGCAACAACAACTGCAATACTGACATTAGACACAAACTAGACGGCCCATCATCTGCAACAACAACTGCAATACTGACATTAGACACAAACTAGACGGCCCATCATCTGCAACAACAACTGCAATACTGACATTAGACACAAACTAGACGGCCCATCATCTGCAACGACAACACACAGTCAACTGCAATACTGACATTAGACACAAACTAGACGGCCCGTCATCTGCAACAACAACTGCAATACTGACATTAGACACAAACTAGACGGCCCATCATCTGCAACGACAACAACACAGTCAACTGCAATACTGACATTAGACACAAACTAGACGGCCCGTCATCTGCAACAACAACTGCAATACTGACATTAGACACAAACTAGACGGCCCATCATCTGCAACGACAACAACACAGTCAACTGCAATTATACTGACATTAGACACAAACTAGACGGCCCATCATCTGCAATGACAACAACACAGTCAACTGCAATACTGACATTAGACACAAACTAGACGGCCCATCATCTGCAACGACAACAACACAGTCAACTGCAATACTGACATTAGACACAAACTAGACGGCCCGTCATCTGCAACAACAACTGCAATACTGACATTAGACACAAACTAGACGGCCCATCATCTGCAACGACAACAACACAGTCAACTGCAATACTGACATTAGACACAAACTAGACAGCCCATTGTCTGCGACGACGACAACACAGTCAACTGCAATTGGCCGGAAACAAAACGAGCAGGGGACTGGGACCTAGTTTATCAGAATTACTCTAATTCTAAAATGTTCTAATGTTCTGATCGGGTTTTATAGAAGTTGTATTTGGCAATCTCGATCAGAAGTAAGCCATGAATATAAACTTATTAAAGCATAACCACTGAAACCTTGTGAATTGGATACTTCTCTCCAGTTGAAATCACCAAAGTACAGTTTCATGTTGTTGACGGATCAAATAAGATAAGTTTTTGTATGAGAATCTGGTGTCAAATTTCTTGACCAAAATTCTGTTTTTGAAACATTTCGAATCCATGCGAAGATCGATAATACTGGTTTGCTAACAGATTAGTGAGTGAGTGAGCGAGCGACATGCTTTCCCCCATACTAATAACTCGTGGGTTGCTACACAAATTTATCCATGAGTTACAAAGGTAGTCCAATCAAAAGCTAGGGCAACCTTAGTTCTACAAAAAAATCTGAGGGTGGGGGTATAGATATTTTTTGGAACCGCATATTTAATTTGCCTTAAAGTTGTATTTTTAAATGTCATACATTGACGTAAAACTTCAAACCCCTGACACACACACACAGAGGTACTTACATGTAGAGTTGATTGGTCCAGTACCCTCATCATGTTGTTATCACTACCACCAGTTATAACACCTTCTGTTCCTTGCCACTGTACACAGTACAGCTAAAGAAAACAAACAATACAAATTTACATCAATAAAACTCTGGTACAATTTAACTCTGTCATCTGGTATAAATGTGGTTTCAATTTTGGAGCAAGCAATATTGGGAACTATAGAGGTAGTACAGTTAGAAAAAGATATCTATAAAACATAATTATGCTACCCCCAAATATCAGGAGATAGAATACTGTAAAATCCTGCTTATAATCCTTTTAAAACTCGTCATAAACACTTGTCCAATAAATTTTGCATGGATATTGAAAAGGCTTTTAAGTGTCAAAAGCGTTAAAGTAGTTTTCTGTAAAAGGTGTGCAAAAACTCTTGATCACATTCTAAATTCTCAGAAATTAAAGGAGAATTTAGAATCTGATCAGGAGACACTTACGCCCTTTTTGCACACAGCCCTTCAAATGTATTTTGGAATGCACTTATCATTCCAGTTTTAAGCCCCCTAAAGCCCTTTACGAAGTTGTATGAGCCCAGACATTATAAGCAGGATTTTACAATATTAAAGTCCTTTCAAGCCTTACCATGGAAGCATTATAATCAGCAGGTACGTTCTTGATAAGTTTGCCAGTGTTGTAGTCCCATATCTGTAGCGTGTTCCCCTTCCTCCACGACCCAGTCAGGATGTGCAGGTTACTGGGTTGAATGTCTAGAGCGTCGCCACAGATGTGAGGACCAAATATTTTCCTGGTAATAAACAACAAAATCAATGGAGCTTTAACAATAAATCTTATTACACTGGTGAATAAAGACCAAGTGCCACGTTCAGTAATAATTCAGTGATTAAAGAAAAGGAAAAGCAACCTTATCTAACGTTTCAGGGCTCAAAATAGAAATAAAATACGACCTGACATTTCTTTTTTCTTGGCAGGCCATTGAGTGTTTTAAATCATTTCCAAGCATATTTTCACCTGCTATTCCTAAAATTTGGCCTGCTTTTTGGCCATTAGCAGGTCGCTATTTCGAGCCCTGCATTTGGGACTCGTGATAGTCTGGAGATTGGTAAAGTTACTTGGCAGATGTGGGACCTACGATTTTACATTTATGACCTTGTCAGAGAAGACGTGAAGGTCTAACCATTTGTAGTTTGAGAACAAGATTGTTTCACAAAGGCAGCATCTTCTACTCAGTTACTTTAGACCCTGAGTGTTGATTTGGCCAGGGTTTTGAACCCTCTAACTCCCGCACAACAGACCTGCACTTAACCACTGAGCAGATCTACTCTTTACCTTACTGAATGCTTGTTGTCTACTCTTGTATCCCAGTACTAAAGACAAATGAAAAAAATGTAATTAAGAAATGTCACTCATATCCTTGGAACCAACCAATACGTATTGTCACAGGACTCCAATCAAGCCTTAACTCTACAGAATGAATCCCAAATTCATCGTTATAATTCATTGCTGGGGTCACACCCCGGGGGTCACACTTAAAAATATTTAATAAGCACTCTTTAATAAGCACCATGGTCTTCAGTGACTTAAAATAGGATGTATTGACAACAAGATATGTCTGTCTAATTTGACTCATTTTAGGGCAAACAAAAACTTTGTGTTTCCAGTAATGAGCTGAAAAAAATCCAGGTAGGTCGGAAAATAATTATTATATTTGGTGAATTTTTTTGCTTTTTTTGCGAGTTAACCCTGTGTTTACATTGTTGTCATGTTCATGCGATTGCACCGAAGACACACTGTAACAAGAAGTCATTGTTTACATACTTCTCATTGTTTTAATATGCTTTATATTTTTATGTTTATTTTATCTGTTCCAAGTCTTGGAAAACAGCAATAAAATGTTTGAGGTTAATTGGCATGAAAAAAAATCCTGGTCGGTTGGGTTACTGGAAACACAACATTTATTTTGCTTGGTCTTAGAATGTGCAAATTCTGGGGCAGACTTCACCGTTTGCAACCTGAAATGTTATTGATTACCCAAACAATAGCCAACCCCTAAAACAATACAAACCCTAACCCTAAAACAATGGGATTCTTTATCAGTGAAGTCCAATAGGATACGACTTACAGAACAGTGAAGTCTAATCGAAAATTCTAAGACAAAATAAGTTAAACAAAAAGTGCTTGGCCACGGCATGTACTATGCTGTAGCAACAGTTTGTGTACCTGTACTGTGTCATCCCAACCACCAGATAACAATACATGATCTTCACCAGGTGTGTACTGGACACTAAACACACGGCTCATGTGGCCATCCATAATCAAGTGTGAAGTGCTATAAGGTACAGTAATTAGAGTATTATTCAGTGATTATAAACCATCAAATATTTTCTCAACCATGATTGGTGGAATGCATCATGTGACCAAATATTTGCTCTCTGCCAGGCAACAGATATCAACAAATACATCCCTGTGACTGTAGCATACAAGCGCTCCCATTAAAATTTTTTTTGAAGGATTATAAAGGCAATAACCTACTTTGTGGAATTGAATTTTGTTAACTAGTTCTGAAATCAAAGTCTTTTGAATGAAATAAATTGCATGGATATGCTACGTGTAGGATTTCCACTTTAGAATGCTTTATTTTCGTTTTGCAATGTGTTTAGTTCTTGTTGTCCAAGTGGTCCCAGTTTCAGTAGTCACACTCTAATTTACAGTCCATATTAATGGATTACCAACATGCCTACCTCGGTTCTAGGGTAGAAATAGGGTGTTTGGTCTTCTCATCATACACATGTAATTTGCTGTCAGAACCAACTGTCACAAACTTGTCAGCAGAAAAGTTAAACGAGCATGCCAACACTTGCCGGCCTGGTTCCTGGACTGTGGACAGACACGTACTAGTTGTAACATGCCAGTGTTTGATCCTGCCATCAGCATCTGAAGGGTTCCATGATAAAATAGGTCATTCTATAGGTTCCAGGGCCAGGTTGTTCGAAGCAAAGGTAACTTTATCCCCAGGATGGTGCTAAATCAGTAATTGTAATATGTACAGTTTATCCTTAGGTTAGCAATTTAACCCTGGGATAGCATTTACTCTGGCTTCGAACATTACCAGGCCTAAATGTATTGTCTGGGATTAGGGATCTTTGTACTGTCAGGTATTGTTTTGCTGTACACCATTGTTTTGAATTTTTGTCTTTTTTGTTTTATGTCATCTGTACTCTGGTACCTACAGAAGGAGACAATAAAAGTCTGGGTTGAGTTGCACTAAAAAAAAAAAACAAGGAAACTACCAGTCATAAGATGCCTTTGTACAATAGAACCCATTTCCAAGCATATGACAAAAAGGTTTTTAAAATTTAAAAGCCAATCACCAATTCAAATTATTGCATGAGAAGTTTTAAAAACCTTTAAATCTGGTTATGGTATGAAATTGATCAACTGCAGGATTGCCAAATGTGCAGGACTCTGTGAATGAGATATGTGATGTTTTTAAAAACCTTGGAAGGGAATTAGAACAGTAGTGTTTTATTGTGTTGAGTCTGTTTAACTGATGGAATGTTTGTGGCAGTATCCGTTACTAATGATTAAGAATGGTACAACAGGAATCAAGCTCAAAACCAACAGATCCAAACTAACCATAACACAGGATATAGACCAACTGGTTTGCTTCATATCAATCCTTTTTTCTGTTGCAATAATTCCCAGTTTACCAGTACGTCAGCAGCAACATACTGCATAGAAAATGGCTTTTCACTGGCAGGATTTACAGTGACGATTTACAGTGAATACTAATTAATAATGTGCAGAACTGTTAAAAATCAATTCACTCTGTGGATGAGATATGTGATGTCTTTAAAACCTTGGAAGGGACATAGAAAATTAGTTACTTTTGCTCTGATAAAGGGCTAGCACTCGAAACATCATCTGCTACTTGCTCCCCACGGCAATTTGCATTCCTTAATCAACTTTAAGTTGATCATACCAGTGTTTATCTTCCCCACCAATGCAGATCAATACTAGTTTTTACAGGAACTATTCACCAATAGTGTTTTATTGCTTTTACACCTTGCTTTTAATTAAGAAAAATATGGAATTTAAATAGATATTGAATCCTTTCTGGCATTGTACTCTCTTTATTTCATTTCATTTTCACTGTGCAGAATAAATGGCTTCAAAGATTATCAACATATTGTTATGCAAGCATAACTCCAGCTTGGATGATAAACATTTGGCAAGCATAAAATAAATTGGTGTAAGTGTGACCCTGGTCAATAAAATTAAAGATATTAACAAATTATATAAACAAAGGTAAACACACAAGAATCAACAAATTGATTAGTTCCAAGATATTCTGTGTACACAATACTTCAGTCACAATCGCAACAACTGAACTAGTTGTTTTGTACATTCAGTTTGCAATCTTTTAATTCTATTAAAATTTCCAAAGAACAAAATAGAAATATTTTGAATTACCTTTGTTTTTCTATTTGCGCGCTTGTAAACAAGTTAAGTTTTAAGCACACGCTCTTTGTTCGAAAATGGCATGATGGTTGCATCAGCAGCCAGTGCAAATTAAAATTGAAAACTTTACACTCAAATCACAGGAAAATTTCTGATTTCCCCCCCTTTCTGTACACCTTCTTTTATCAAATATGTGCCAGAAATACAGGTGTACAATGCTAGTAAGAGTACATTTACGTCAGAATCTCAACAAAAACTTTGGTTTTGAGATAATTTGTGGAAAGTGTAATTGGTGTTTTCTCAACCACAACATTGAGAAAATAAAAGGTCATGTGACAGTCGCGTTTGATAATTGCCAATGAGTCAGCCGAGCGAAGACGCGAGGCTGCAGCAATATAGAGCCGATGTCCGAGGATATGTGGTTATGCAGAAAAAATCTCGATCACTCTGTGAAAATGTAATGTAATGTCCTGTAAACCAAAGTCAGAGCCAATGAGAGCGTGAGTCGTTTGTGACGGCACAAGAATCTCACGTGGTCGTGTTGATCGTCGAAGTGGCGGTGCTGAATGTCGACAGCGAGGACGAGGTAAAGTATTCCTTTCTTCGCATTGAAAACATTCTGATTTGCTTAAATAATTTGCTTTCTTTTTGTGGTGTTGAACTGTGAGTAATTCTGTACCATGAATAATCGAACCATTTGGTTCAAAATCGAGCAAAAAGTGCTCAAATCGAACCAGCGTGTTCACATCGAACGTAGTGTTAAATCGCCCAGCGTGCCAACTCAACAATAATATTCAACTTGCTTAGTTATATTTAGGTTAATATATATACAGAATAACTCTGACAATATTAATCTCTTTGATACTAATTATTTCTACATCTGTAAACACTTGGGTTTATTTACATTTAAGATGTGTTATGCCAACCCTAATAAGCCCAGTCTGGAGCACTAATATCCCCTCTGACAAACTTTCAAAAAAAATAAGTGTCAAGCGAGAACTCCGTATCCTCTAGGCTCTAACCATATTTCTTATTCTACAGCTCTAAATTATTCTGCTCTCCCTCAATTGCCTGGCTGTTATATGCTGCAAGGCACTGTATTTTATCTATTCTCAAAGTGCCATAAGAGTAAAATGTCAGGAATAACTATGAAGTGAAATATACAGTTAGTTTTCTAATGCACAGTTACGTGTTCCATCATGTGTTCCATCATGATTTATTAAAATATAAACAAACTATAAGTATAATTGCTATTTTCATTTATCAGAGTATCATATTCAGATCAGACGGAGGCAATTTTTCTGGGTTTTTGTTTTTGTTGGCACTTTAGCGATAGCTACGACTAGTATAATTGGACTTAAGGCATGCAAAGTATGCTGGTGAAACATCCTCCTTTGGTTTTACAAAGTTGCTGTGGATTCTGTACTTATCATATTCCAGACATCATAAAATTATTGTCCTATCCACAGGGTTTGAATGTGTTTTGCAAATCATTTTTAATCAAAATTCTATACACTACACACTAATTGATCATGAACCATTTGACTGGAGCCCAGTTCATCTCTTCTTCATTCCATGTGGCCATGACGTACGTACCGTGGTAGTGATTGTTAGGTAAGATTTTAGTCATAAAAAAGTCACATACCATTGGGAAATACAGTATTTTTTATTCAGCAACTGGACCATCAAAGTTCCAGCATGGCTTGCTCAAAAATTCCAACTGTACTGTTTGTGCCAGAAACCAGATGAAGTATATTAAAGTGCATGGTGATTGCATTGTAACAATCCAGGATGCAAAATAGAGTGGTTCCAACCACTTTCAGTGTGTTGGACTTACAGGAGGGAGAGCAGCCTCAGGGAAAGTGGTTCTGCCCCACCTGCAAGCAAACTAGTTGAACAGTCTTTCAAAATGTCCATCCATGCTAGCCTGCAAACATGCCTGTTTGCAGGCTACATGTACAGCCACACCAGTATTTTATGTTATTAACATGAGAACTTCAATAATCAAGCCTCAGATAGCATATTCACATTAGTTTTAGTGACTACATAAAGTGCCCCATGGGGACTTTTTCAAATCAAATCCCCACCTACCCTTAGCATACCTAGGAAAAGTCTGGCCACATTTGAGGAACGGAGAAAAGAGGCAACAAAGCGCAAATTCAATAGAACGATCAACAATAGCCAACACCCAAATAGACTGTTTGTCCCTAAAGCTACCGAACATATGTATAATTTAAGATCTGCCCCAAAACACTTTACAATCCCTACCTCAGGTTCAAATAGGCATATGAATTCGTTTGTGACAAGGGCATGCTGCCTTTCTGTAGGGAAGTGACGATTCTTGAAGATTTTAACTGATATTTTTATAGATTTAATATACTTTTGTAATTTTAATACTTTTGTACAGTTGTCAATCCATTGTTTATTTTTATATTTAAGTAATGGTTTGCATAAGAACAGGAGCACTCAATGGCCAGGAATGCACAAAGGTATTAATTTTTCTATTGTTGAAACTCGATATCTCATTGGTTAAACAGAAATAAACCTCCTAAAAATAGGAAAGAACTCTGATTTCACAATATTTTTTAAAGAAAATGATTGAAGTGGACAATACGTAACTATGTAAAAAGAGAGAAAGAAATCCTATGTGGGGAACATTGAAATATTTTATAATATCTCCGCTTTTGTTTTTTGTCTTTCTATTGGCTGAATTTGTTTTGGAATCAAAAACTATACACAATGAACAATTTCATGCATTTTAATTTGAGAACATTAATACCACTAGTCAAGAGATATCTTTAGAAAAAATGTGGGATTAGTGTAATCACATTTATTGCCGCAGAACAATAGATCTTGCTCCAGTTCTTATACGAACCATTACTTAAACGGTATGTTTCCTTTACAATCACCCCAAGAGTGGGTAGCTCATCTAGCAGGCTTACATCCGAGTATTTGAATCAAGCCGTTATTTTACCGGAAGTCATGTGTCAGGTTGTAATAACAAAAATATTGCAATAATTCAGTACTATTTCACCGTTTACTTGTGAACCCTAGCTCTAAATACTTGATAACTCGTTTTGTGACGGTTAGGGTTCGTTTTGGGGCCAGGGAGACGCAATGTATTCATAGGCAGTCAAACACTGTTCACTTCCGGCCCCTAGTACTTGAATTACACCAAAATAACTGATTACAAGTATTTAATGGATCATAAAAATTATTATTATATTATACTCCCGTGGAGGGGGGGTCGGGTTTCAATAGCACAAAGGAATCAATACGAACGACTGAGCATCATGCATGGAGCCTCCTGACAAACTACAGAAGTGCTGTAGTCTTGTCACTGATTCCTTTGTGGCCTATCTCAGAAGTGGTCTATAATCGTCAACACCGAAACTATAAAATTTGCAGAATTGCTAATCAGTACACGCATTTTATATCCTAAGGCTAAGGGACGGACCATTAGATTATTGATGGGGGGGTTGCGAGAATTTTAGTTGCTCAAATTTTTTTTTCTGTTTCTAGCCCTGCACAATATTTTTTTAAAGCGCCATGACCTTGCACAATATTTTTTTCTGAACTTACCTAAAGATTTTTTCAGTTATATTAATGCAATATATTTTGTACCAACAATCCTATATTTTTTTAGTGTGACTTTTTTTTTACATTGCACGCACTCCCGCTCGCTCAAGTAGCATTCCTGGTTGGGCCTTGGAAATTAAAGAAAGCCACATAATTAATGGCAAATGCCAAAACAAAGCATGGATATTCTGTGGCTGACAAATGGGCTAAGAGAAAAGGGGAAAAAGGACAGTCAAAGCAAGAAATCACCACATAGAGATCAGCCCTCTATCAGCAGAAGTGATGAAACACAAACTGGTACCCAAAACCTATCATTACCATTTATATTTCATATAAATATTTCAACTTGATCTATTTTTTTATCAAAAATGTTACTGTTGCATTAAGATTACCAGCAGAAGTGAAACCAGAAGAGCCTTGTGTCCGAGCCTTGTGTACAAACCTGCGAACATTTATAACCCGGATCATGTGTGCTGTACGCAATGTCGGCCGACGTATCGGTCGCGGCCTATGTCGACCGACGGTCAGCCGATAGGCGGCCGAGAGTCGACCGCTACTTGGCCGAGATTTGGCTATTCTGTATGTCGGCCGACATGGTTGATGATGCACCGACAGTCGTCCGATTGATCACCGACACTCAATAGCTATCGATAGTTTGCCGACAGTCGGCCGAGGTAACGGTGACTGTGATATTTTCAGCTACCGTATATGTACATTGTACTTCAAAGGTTGTAGAGGCCACAACTATTAATGCTTTCGTACAAGGCTAACCTTTGTAAACTTAAGATAGCATAAACTAGCAGCTCTTTATTTATTTTCCAGCCATGCACCTCTGCATTATACTCCGATTGGAGTGTGCGGAGTATATATTAGAATTAGAACCGAGCCCTACAGTAAAAATTTGATGCTTATTAATAAATCGTAGCGACCCCAATATTTTCAAATGTTATTTTATGTCGAATACTGGGAGCCGGCGCGGGGTTTAAGTATCGACGAATTCATTGGGATAGCTCGGCCTATAAATGTGTCAGTATTAGTCGCGAACTTCAGTTTAAATTGACCCATTTATACGAATCGTTCGCTGCTTAGCTAAGCGGTGCGGCTAACTTCCTCTTGTATAAATGGCCCTATTGTTGCTACTCTATTCCAGATTCAAGGCGAAATCTCTCCTTCAGATAAAAAAAAATTGGTACCCTGTTCCAGACCAAAACGGTGCGATGTAGCGATTTATATACGCAATCGATCTTGCGCGAGCGGATGTATAAAAGACACTAAAAAAAACACAAATTAAGATATTAAACGTTGCATTTGAAGGAATTTCATGAGTCACTATGAGAGATTTAATTGTATAAAGGAACATTTTATACCGCAACAGAAAGGAATATTACTATACTTAGACTGAATTATATTCAATACAGTAAACCTTCCAGGTAAAAAAATTCCAAAAGAGTCGCTGTTTATTTGAGTGAAAACAGTGTGCAGAATAGTTTAATCATAACTTAACATCTCACCGATACCCCACCGACACCTTACCGATATACCACCGATCCACTATCGGCTGACACATAGACAGCAGGAGGGGGGAAATCGACCGACGTGTCGGCCGACACACGACCGACTGTCGACCGACATGTCAGCCATCCCTTGACCGATCCGTTACCAGCAGTCGCCCGCGGGTCGGTCGACAGTCGGCCGATATGTCGGCCAACCATCGACCAATACGTCGGCCAACATTGCGTACAGTACACATGATCCTATAACCCTATATCCACTAGGCCAGTGAGAACTCATCGTTTATCAGATAACTTCTTTCCGAAATATATACAGTCAGTTTATACAGGGTAAGTTTCGATTTATGAGTGCATGTGACTTTTTGCGATCGATCGTCCCATCAGTTTATCTGCTGTCTTGATTACGGCCATCTTGGATAATTTACATATGTTGACTGATTCCTGGTAACCAGTCTGTGTGATCTTCAGATCTGTGTTGGGTTTCCTGTGGAAATTGTTCATAACAACAAACCAGTCTTCTTCCCTGGTTTATTTCTTTGCCTTTATTAATTTAATTTGTAAATGCGTATGAGACCAGCTAGTGCTTGCTCGATATTATTTTTTCTTGATTATTGTGTTGCTCGATATTTTTTTTCCGATAGAAGAGCTTGCTCGATATATTTTTGGGGATTTGTGCAACCCCCCCATCAATAATCTAATGGTCCGTCCCTAAGAGAAGGGCCAATATCGATTTAATTGTCAAGTATTAAACCGGATATCTCAACAGACAAAAGAAAACAAAATGTATTTAATAAACTTACAAGTTGCCAAGAGAATATTTCCAAAATCTTCGCCGTGACCGACAGCTTTCCAGCGAAGACAAGTGACCGGGAGGTGGCTTTTGAGGGTTTCTTGATCCGACAGGCTGTATATACAGTTTCCATTCTCTGGTAAATATACCTGAATAAAAAGTTCGATATCTAATAAAATGTTGTACAAGGAGATTATTATCATCAAGTTGTATTTGTCATATAACCAGCGGCGGCAGTCGCAGCACGCCGCATACTTTGACTACCACAAGCTCCCAATAACATATACTAGTAGGATCTACATCATACAGGCCAAGTTCTTTGATATATATAAGAAGAATGAATCTTCAAAATGGATAAGCTTGTATATATCTAATATCTATAAACGTACATGTAAATGCAGTCACCTTGATAACTCCGCTCGCCAATCCAACGGCTAAAAGAGTTCCGTCCAAGTTGAAACGACAGCACATAACCTCGGAGTTCGTCTCCCTGTTCAAACAAATAAATACCCTAGTATTAGATACAATGACCTAGACTTGACACAAATCCTTCTTAATGCAGAGCTCACAAGATGTGGACGATTTTCACGTTGCCTTCGGCCGAGGGAGTCATGACGGGCACAAGGTCAAGGGCTTCCTGTGGGACGCTTTCTCGAGGTGTCGAAGCAGTTGATAAAGGACCTTGAACGGCATGCATGATGAAAATGCGATACCGCTGCTATTACAAGGTACTTTGGTGATGAAATTCGGTCTACATGAAACGGTTTCTAGTTACTCAGCCGTCCTTCCGCAAACAAATATCACCCACTCATTCGTTTGAGGCCAATCTCGTTCCCAGAGCCCGCGCGTTTTTCGGCCAGCGGTGAACAAATGCGTTGCTATGGATGTGGACGAATGACAATTTTGACGATTTGCGTTTTCAGATATTGTTCTGCGTCGGTGCAACGTTTGTTTCAAAATATTCATAGCTTCATCTAGATAGTTAAAACATAAACAAAATATATACATTTCTCTGACTTCTCAGATACATCACTAAGGACATTTATCAGTTGGTGGATAAGAGGACATAACATAGGTAATGGTTCTTGGTCATTCATGGTGAAGACTGAAGGAAATTAAAAGAGCAAAATAGCGACTAAAAGTTTGATTAAAAATGATGACTCGCCTGCTGTCAGTAAGATTCCGGTAAAAAAAATTTGCTCTTGACAAACACAATCCATAAGTTTACTCAGTAGTCTATTTAAAAAGTCAACGAAAAATAAAGAACCAAGAGCCCACCAAGAGCGAGAATCTCCCATACTACCTCTATGCTACGGCATTTTCACAAGTTAGGTTATTTTTAGAACTATTTCCCGCTATTATTGAGTTGCAATCATTCCTAAGGAAATAAAATAGACGTGTTGTTGGTATAACAAAAGAAGCTAATGAGGCATATTTTGTTCCGCCACGGGTGTAACCCACTAACTGGCGGCAAAAATAATCTAAAAATAGCCCAACTTGTGAAAACGCATCTATATAAGAGATATGGACGCTCTTGGTTATGGGCTCTTGAAAGAACTAGATGTTACAAGTGAAGAGCTCTAAGGTAAGAAAATCTATAAATGTGGTAAATTTCGCAACAACTAGTACCTGACGGAAGGCTGGTTTGGCCAGCCGAAATATTATAACTTGTTCAATATAAAATCCTACGTTGTGTCAGCTTTGCCATAGTCCTTGGACTTCATTTTCATTTTGGCTGATTAGATCTGACTCGGATCAACGTAGCAACCAGCAAGATTTTCGTCCACGGTTCTTTGCCGTTTCTCAAGTTTACATATTATATGTCTGAAATCAATGTTCGAATGGTGGCTGTTAATTGGCTTCAAACAGTTCAACGCTTGCTTGAAAGGATATGCAATATTTACCTTGAAGACTAGATATACGCATAGCTTTTTAATCATTTTTGCGCATTTATACTTTGATTTTACCTGATCCCACACGTGTGCTAGAGTCGTCAGTTTATATGAAAATGACTGAAAATAATGGTGTTTCGGCCCGGAATTAGTATAAAGGCGTGTTCCTCACCGTGACACCGCTCCTTTAAAAATAAAGCTCTGGCTTAGGAGACCCGGTAACGGCTCCCTGGATCTTCGACGCAAAATAAACCATTTGATTGATTGATTTGATTATAGACAAGAAAGGCAAGGGTCATTCAAGTTTTTTCTTCTTTCCCACTCTAATTATAAAAAATAGCCATAAAAATTCCCATAACAATACTCATTGTATCCACGATCTGTACTTTGTAACAAAATATTTGTGAGTGTTAATTGCATATATGTTATATGGTAGTTATCGTTGTGCCGTGTGGTTTTATATTATATAGTTTTGTACAATCACCTTTTCTCTCAGTAATTAATTGTATATGAACACTAACCGCCTCGATTAGCCATTGCTGCTTGTGGGTAGTAGTGTTATCTTACAAATCCTGTAATGAATAAAATTATTGTTGTTCACCTTGGACAGGTTTATTCCGCTCTATATTAAGTAGCACTTTGCTCACATCTCCAGCTCCCACACGTGTTACTAGCGTGGTGGCTGGGGTTTAAAGCAGCTCTTAGCTCGCCCTTGGAGTAACCGGATTCTGATTCCTATGATCTTTAGTGAGGCTGACGAGTCCTAACAAGGACGAAACAGCTGCACATGGTAGCCACTTCACGGGTAATACGATGTGAGCATCACTCGGCGTGTTAGACGCTAGCTACGTCGAAGTGTGTGTTCGGTAGTGCCATGCAACTTGCTTGGTTTACAGTATACAGTTATATCCCGCTTATACGGGATATAACCTTCTCCCTAACTTTGTCCTCATCTCCGTTTAAATTGACTGGGATGATCGTTTATCGACAATTTATTATCGTAATGGTGCATGCTTCAATGCAAGTAAAGCGGAAACTTATTATGCACGCTAACAAACATCCTCCTCCACCTGCACCTCCCCCTCCGTCCGTTTTTTGCCCGTCGCTCACTAACTGCCCCTGGGTAGCTGAGGATGGCTTTTCGTATTCGAAAATTACCGCTGAATGCGATGACTACAGACGCATTTATACAGGGTTAGTTTCATTCTGATCATAGTTAATAGAGTGGAATGGTTATGAAACCCGGCAAACTTCAAAGGGGCTATCAAAGGTTGGAAGGGGGCAAGACAAAAGATTGTGCAGGGTCATAGTTCATTAGCGTCCCCTGAACGACTGAACTCACACGTTTTGTGCAGGGTCACGGTTGAAAAAAGCTAACAAAGACATATAACAAAGAAGGTCGCTGGGTTTCATAACCATTCCACTCTATTAACTATGTTCTGATGTTATGCCAGCTCGAAACAACAACAATACACAGAGTTGTGAAATGTCCACCTTTTCGCTGATATGTATGAATGTTTAACTTCAGAATGAGACCAACCCTGAAAAAATGCGTCTGTAGTTATCGCATGCATTCAGCGGTAATTTTCGAATACGGGACTGGACTATTTTGTATGGAGAATGAAAAGCTAGGCTAGTGCCAATATGCGTTAAACTAGTTTTCCACTAATGCATTTCCAACCGTTTTTTCCTTCATCCCGGCCTGCCAGTATTATAATTAATCCCCCGGATATAAGCCCATTCGATTATAAGCGCTCCAAATAATCGGGTTACGATATTTAAAAAAATTGCGGATCTGAAATGTATTGAAATCGCATGCTCTAATTGGCTGGTGGCCGTCCGGTTTATCTCATCCAGACAGGCTCATCGCAGTGCAAATTACAATTTTCACCAATAACTCCTTGAACATTTTAAATTTCTTTTTCAATCACTTCTGTGGAATATATTTTGCTCTTGTTCTCTAATACTTGCAAAGAGGTTGTTATTCTAATTGAGTTATTAATTATAATGCACATTCATGACATCAATTGTCTTAACGATGACGTCAGTGTCTCCTATTACAATTCTATTTGGTGATTTTTTTGCGCTTGCGGTGTACAGTAATCCTGTACCGCTCGAGACCTGTATTCTGATTGCACCATTATACTGTAGCTCTATTGTTTTCGTACTGCACGTTCTAAAGGTCAGGGTGTTTTGTATTGTTGCGAAAGCCAATTCGAGCGGTACAGGATGGCCCGCGGTGTATGTTGGTAGGGTTTGGCTTCTGACTATATTTTCAACAATAATAACAATAATAGTTGTGTGCGAAGGAGTACGCATCCTAATCGTGTTGTTCTTAGCATACACAGAGAAATCACGATGTTTGTCTCTTAGCAGAATCACTTTTTTTATTGAACTCATTCTAAATTTTAAAATGTACATATAAATAACTTATAGAGAGATAATTAAGATAAGCAAATACAATACATAAACAGTTAGATATAATAATATTT
This sequence comes from Actinernus sp. WN-2022, assembly GCA_030867875.1. Classification (NCBI taxonomy): domain Eukaryota; kingdom Metazoa; phylum Cnidaria; class Anthozoa; order Actiniaria; family Actinernidae; genus Actinernus; species Actinernus sp. WN-2022. The sequence continues at coordinate 126,686,703 of JAOWCC010001589.1, forward strand.
ACAATAGGCCCTTTGTAGCTAACACATAACGTGGTTGTACTGGAGAGCAAAAAATATCTCACTTCATTTATTTAAATGCCTTGTACAAGATCGGTATTGCTATTAGCAAAACCTATTTGTAAATGCTATTTTCCACTTCCAATCGATTGTCGATCTTTCAAAAACAGCGATTTTAAAGATAGCTTGCTCTCCAGCATCCATGGCAACGTCTTTCCCATGGGGATCACGAGCTCAATTCATTCGTTAATGAAGTATTATATCAGCACTGACTGTATTATATCAGCACTGACTTTATTATATCAGCACGTGACTGTATTATATCAGCACGTGACTGTATTATATCAGCACGTGACTGTATTATATCAGCACGTGACTGTTAGCTGCAAAGGGCCTATTGAGTTTGAGTCATCATAATAGCACTATTTTGCGTTAGCCGCTGACACAAGACATCACGGCACCGTTTTCGTACCCAGTGCTCCGCGACTTTTGACAGTTTGACTGGTGTAACCCTATGGTGAGCTCGAGTAGAAAATGTACCCGTTTTATGTGTGTGTAATAGTATCAGTTTGACTGGTGTAATTCTTTGGTGAGCCCGTTATATACCTCGAGTAGAAAATGTACCCGTTTTATGTGTGTGTAATAGTATCAGTTTGACTGGTGTAATTCTTTGGTGAGCCCGTTATATACCTCAAGTAGAAAATGTACCCGTTTTATATGTGTGTAATAGTATCAGTTTGACTGGTGTAACCCTATGGTGAGCTCGAGTAGAAAATGTACCCGTTTTATGTGTGTGTAATAGTATCAGTTTGACTGGTGTAATTCTTTGGTGAGCCCGTTATATACCTCGAGTAGAAAATGTACCCGTTTTATGTGTGTGTAATAGTATCAGTTTGACTGGTGTAATTCTTTGGTGAGCCCGTTATATACCTCAAGTAGAAAATGTACCCGTTTTATATGTGTGTAATAGTATCAGTTTGACTGGTGTAACCCTATGGTGAGCTCGAGTAGAAAATGTACCCGTTTTATGTGTGTGTAATAGTATCAGTTTGACTGGTGTAATTCTTTGGTGAGCCCGTTATATACCTCGAGTAGAAAATGTACCCGTTTTATGTGTGTGTAATAGTATCAGTTTGACTGGTGTAATTCTTTGGTGAGCCCGTTATATACCTCAAGTAGAAAATGTACCCGTTTTATATGTGTGTAATAGTATCAGTTTGACTGGTGTAATTCTTTGGTGAGCCCGTTATATACCTCGAGTAGAAAAAGTAACCCGTTTTATATGTGTGTAATAGTATCAGTTTGACTGGTGTAATTCTTTGGTGAGCCCGTTATATACCTCGAGTAGAAAATGTACCCGTTTTATATGTGTGTAATAGTATCAGTTTGACTGGTGTAACCCTATGGTGAGCTCGAGTAGAAAATGTACCCGTTTTATATGTGTGTAATAGTATCAGTTTGACTGGTGTAACCCTATGGTGAGCTCGAGTAGAAAATGTACCCGTTTTATGTGTGTGTAATAGTATCAGTTTGACTGGTGTAATTCTTTGGTGAGCCCGTTATATACCTCGAGTAGAAAATGTACCCGTTTCATATGTGTGTAATAGTATCAGTTTGACTGGTGTAACCCTATGGTGAGCTCGAGTAGAAAATGTACCCGTTTTATATGTGTGTAATAGTATCAGTTTGACTGGTGTAATTCTTTGGTGAGCCCGTTATATACCTCGAGTAGAAAATGTACCCGTTTTATATGTGTGTAATAGTATCAGTTTGACTGGTGTAACCCTATGGTGAGCTCGAGTAGAAAATGTACCCGTTTTATATGTGTGTAATAGTATCAGTTTGACTGGTGTAACCCTATGGTGAGCTCGAGTAGAAAATGTACCCGTTTTATATGTGTGTAATAGTATCAGTTTGACTGGTGTAACCCTATGGTGAGCTCGAGTAGAAAATGTACCCGTTTTATGTGTGTGTAATAGTATCAGTTTGACTGGTGTAACCCTATGGTGAGCTCGAGTAGAAAATGTACCCGTTTTATATGTGTGTAATAGTATCAGTTTGACTGGTGTAATTCTTTGGTGAGCCCGTTATATACCTCGAGTAGAAAATGTACCCGTTTTATATGTGTGTAATAGTATCAGTTTGACTGGTGTAACCCTATGGTGAGCTCGAGTAGAAAATGTACCCGTTTTATATGTGTGTAATAGTATCAGTTTGACTGGTGTAACCCTATGGTGAGCTCGAGTAGAAAATGTACCCGTTTTATATGTGTGTAATAGTATCAGTTTGACTGGTGTAACCCTATGGTGAGCTCGAGTAGAAAATGTACCCGTTTTATGTGTGTGTAATAGTATCAGTTTGACTGGTGTAACCCTATGGTGAGCTCGAGTAGAAAATGTACCCGTTTTATATGTGTGTAATAGTATCAGTTTGACTGGTGTAATTCTTTGGTGAGCCCGTTATATACCTCGAGTAGAAAATGTACCCGTTTCATATGTGTGTAATAGTATCAGTTTGACTGGTGTAACCCTATGGTGAGCTCGAGTAGAAAATGTACCCGTTTTATATGTGTGTAATAGTATCAGTTTGACTGGTGTAACCCTATGGTGAGCTCGAGTAGAAAATGTACCCGTTTTATGTGTGTGTAATAGTATCAGTTTGACTGGTGTAACCCTATGGTGAGCTCGAGTAGAAAATGTACCCGTTTTATATGTGTGTAATAGTATCAGTTTGACTGGTGTAATTCTTTGGTGAGCCCGTTATATACCTCGAGTAGAAAATGTACCCGTTTCATATGTGTGTAATAGTATCAGTTTGACTGGTGTAACCCTATGGTGAGCTCGAGTAGAAAATGTACCCGTTTTATATGTGTGTAATAGTATCAGTTTGACTGGTGTAATTCTTTGGTGAGCCCGTTATATACCTCGAGTAGAAAATGTACCCGTTTTATATGTGTGTAATAGTATCAGTTTGACTGGTGTAACCCTATGGTGAGCTCGAGTAGAAAATGTACCCGTTTTATATGTGTGTAATAGTATCAGTTTGACTGGTGTAACCCTATGGTGAGCTCGAGTAGAAAATGTACCCGTTTTATATGTGTGTAATAGTATCAGTTTGACTGGTGTAATTCTTTGGTGAGCCCGTTATATACCTCGAGTAGAAAATGTACCCGTTTTATATGTGTGTAATAGTATCAGTTTGACTGGTGTAACCCTATGGTGAGCTCGAGTAGAAAATGTACCCGTTTTATATGTGTGTAATAGTATCAGTTTGACTGGTGTAACCCTATGGTGAGCTCGAGTAGAAAATGTACCCGTTTTATATGTGTGTAATAGTATCAGTTTGACTGGTGTAACCCTATGGTGAGCTCGAGTAGAAAATGTACCCGTTTTATGTGTGTGTAATAGTATCAGTTTGACTGGTGTAACCCTATGGTGAGCTCGAGTAGAAAATGTACCCGTTTTATATGTGTGTAATAGTATCAGTTTGACTGGTGTAATTCTTTGGTGAGCCCGTTATATACCTCGAGTAGAAAATGTACCCGTTTCATATGTGTGTAATAGTATCAGTTTGACTGGTGTAACCCTATGGTGAGCTCGAGTAGAAAATGTACCCGTTTTATATGTGTGTAATAGTATCAGTTTGACTGGTGTAACCCTATGGTGAGCTCGAGTAGAAAATGTACCCGTTTTATGTGTGTGTAATAGTATCAGTTTGACTGGTGTAACCCTATGGTGAGCTCGAGTAGAAAATGTACCCGTTTTATATGTGTGTAATAGTATCAGTTTGACTGGTGTAATTCTTTGGTGAGCCCGTTATATACCTCGAGTAGAAAATGTACCCGTTTCATATGTGTGTAATAGTATCAGTTTGACTGGTGTAACCCTATGGTGAGCTCGAGTAGAAAATGTACCCGTTTTATATGTGTGTAATAGTATCAGTTTGACTGGTGTAATTCTTTGGTGAGCCCGTTATATACCTCGAGTAGAAAATGTACCCGTTTTATATGTGTGTAATAGTATCAGTTTGACTGGTGTAACCCTATGGTGAGCTCGAGTAGAAAATGTACCCGTTTTATATGTGTGTAATAGTATCAGTTTGACTGGTGTAACCCTATGGTGAGCTCGAGTAGAAAATGTACCCGTTTTATGTGTGTGTAATAGTATCAGTTTGACTGGTGTAACCCTATGGTGAGCTCGAGTAGAAAATGTACCCGTTTTATATGTGTGTAATAGTATCAGTTTGACTGGTGTAATTCTTTGGTGAGCCCGTTATATACCTCGAGTAGAAAATGTACCCGTTTCATATGTGTGTAATAGTATCAGTTTGACTGGTGTAACCCTATGGTGAGCTCGAGTAGAAAATGTACCCGTTTTATATGTGTGTAATAGTATCAGTTTGACTGGTGTAACCCTATGGTGAGCTCGAGTAGAAAATGTACCCGTTTCATATGTGTGTAATAGTATCAGTTTGACTGGTGTAACCCTATGGTGAGCTCGAGTAGAAAATGTACCCGTTTCATATGTGTGTAATAGTATCAGTTTGACTGGTGTAACCCTATGGTGAGCTCGAGTAGAAAATGTACCCGTTTCATATGTGTGTAATAGTATCAGTTTGACTGGTGTAACCCTATGGTGAGCTCGAGTAGAAAATGTACCCGTTTTATATGTGTGTAATAGTATCAGTTTGACTGGTGTAACCCTATGGTGAGCTCGAGTAGAAAATGTACCCGTTTTATGTGTGTGTAATAGTATCAGTTTGACTGGTGTAACCCTATGGTGAGCTCGAGTAGAAAATGTACCCGTTTTATGTGTGTGTAATAGTATCAGTTTGACTGGTGTAACCCTATGGTGAGCTCGAGTAGAAAATGTACCCGTTTTATATGTGTGTAATAGTATCAGTTTGACTGGTGTAACCCTATGGTGAGCTCGAGTAGAAAATGTACCCGTTTTATGTGTGTGTAATAGTATCAGTTTGACTGGTGTAACCCTATGGTGAGCTCGAGTAGAAAATGTACCCGTTTTATATGTGTGTAATAGTATCAGTTTGACTGGTGTAATTCTTTGGTGAGCCCGTTATATACCTCGAGTAGAAAATGTACCCGTTTCATATGTGTGTAATAGTATCAGTTTGACTGGTGTAACCCTATGGTGAGCTCGAGTAGAAAATGTACCCGTTTTATATGTGTGTAATAGTATCAGTTTGACTGGTGTAATTCTTTGGTGAGCCCGTTATATACCTCGAGTAGAAAATGTACCCGTTTTATATGTGTGTAATAGTATCAGTTTGACTGGTGTAACCCTATGGTGAGCTCGAGTAGAAAATGTACCCGTTTTATGTGTGTGTAATAGTATCAGTTTGACTGGTGTAACCCTATGGTGAGCTCGAGTAGAAAATGTACCCGTTTTATGTGTGTGTAATAGTATCAGTTTGACTGGTGTAACCCTATGGTGAGCTCGAGTAGAAAATGTACCCGTTTTATGTGTGTGTAATAGTATCAGTTTGACTGGTGTAACCCTATGGTGAGCTCGAGTAGAAAATGTACCCGTTTTATATGTGTGTAATAGTATCAGTTTGACTGGTGTAACCCTATGGTGAGCTCGAGTAGAAAATGTACCCGTTTTATATGTGTGTAATAGTATCAGTTTGACTGGTGTAACCCTATGGTGAGCTCGAGTAGAAAATGTACCCGTTTTATATGTGTGTAATAGTATCAGTTTGACTGGTGTAACCCTATGGTGAGCTCGAGTAGAAAATGTACCCGTTTTATATGTGTGTAATAGTATCAGTTTGACTGGTGTAACCCTATGGTGAGCTCGAGTAGAAAATGTACCCGTTTTATATGTGTGTAATAGTATCAGTTTGACTGGTGTAACCCTATGGTGAGCTCGAGTAGAAAATGTACCCGTTTTATGTGTGTGTAATAGTATCAGTTTGACTGGTGTAATTCTTTGGTGAGCCCGTTATATACCTCGAGTAGAAAATGTACCCGTTTTATATGTGTGTAATAGTATCAGTTTGACTGGTGTAACCCTATGGTGAGCTCGAGTAGAAAATGTACCCGTTTTATGTGTGTGTAATAGTATCAGTTTGACTGGTGTAATTCTTTGGTGAGCCCGTTATATACCTCGAGTAGAAAATGTACCCGTTTTATATGTGTGTAATAGTATCAGTTTGACTGGTGTAACCCTATGGTGAGCTCGAGTAGAAAATGTACCCGTTTTATATGTGTGTAATAGTATCAGTTTGACTGGTGTAATTCTTTGGTGAGCCCGTTATATACCTCGAGTAGAAAATGTACCCGTTATATATGTGTGTAATAGTATCAGTTTGACTGGTGTAACCCTATGGTGAGCTCGAGTAGAAAATGTACCCGTTTTATATGTGTGTAATAGTATCAGTTTGACTGGTGTAATTCTTTGGTGAGCCCGTTATATACCTCGAGTAGAAAATGTACCCGTTTTATGTGTGTGTAATAGTATCAGTTTGACTGGTGTAATTCTTTGGTGAGCCCGTTATATACCTCGAGTAGAAAATGTACCCGTTTTATATGTGTGTAATAGTATCAGTTTGACTGGTGTAACCCTATGGTGAGCTCGAGTAGAAAATGTACCCGTTTTATGTGTGTGTAATAGTATCAGTTTGACTGCTGTAATTCTTTGGTGAGCCCGTTATATACCTCGAGTAGAAAATGTACCCGTTTTATATGTGTGTAATAGTATCAGTTTGACTGGTGTAATTCTTTGGTGAGCCCGTTATATACCTCGAGTAGAAAATGTACCCGTTTTATATGTGTGTAATAGTATCAGTTTGACTGGTGTAATTCTTTGGTGAGCCCGTTATATACCTCGAGTAGAAAATGTACCCGTTTTATATGTGTGTAATAGTATCAGTTTGACTGGTGTAATTCTTTGGTGAGCCCGTTATATACCTCGAGTAGAAAATGTACCCGTTTTATATGTGTGTAATAGTATCAGTTTGACTGGTGTAACCCTATGGTGAGCTCGAGTAGAAAATGTACCCGTTTTATATGTGTGTAATAGTATCAGTTTGACTGGTGTAACCCTATGGTGAGCTCGAGTAGAAAATGTACCCGTTTTATATGTGTGTAATAGTATCAGTTTGACTGGTGTAACCCTATGGTGAGCTCGAGTAGAAAATGTACCCGTTTTATATGTGTGTAATAGTATCAGTTTGACTGGTGTAACCCTATGGTGAGCTCGAGTAGAAAATGTACCCGTTTTATATGTGTGTAATAGTATCAGTTTGACTGGTGTAACCCTATGGTGAGCTCGAGTAGAAAATGTACCCGTTTTATATGTGTGTAATAGTATCAGTTTGACTGGTGTAACCCTATGGTGAGCTCGAGTAGAAAATGTACCCGTTTTATGTGTGTGTAATAGTATCAGTTTGACTGGTGTAACCCTATGGTGAGCTCGAGTAGAAAATGTACCCGTTTTATATGTGTGTAATAGTATCAGTTTGACTGGTGTAATTCTTTGGTGAGCCCGTTATATACCTCGAGTAGAAAATGTACCCGTTTTATATGTGTGTAATAGTATCAGTTTGACTGGTGTAATTCTTTGGTGAGCCCGTTATATACCTCGAGTAGAAAATGTACCCGTTTTATATGTGTGTAATAGTATCAGTTTGACTGGTGTAATTCTTTGGTGAGCCCGTTATATACCTCGAGTAGAAAATGTACCCGTTTTATATGTGTGTAATAGTATCAGTTTGACTGGTGTAATTCTTTGGTGAGCCCGTTATATACCTCGAGTAGAAAATGTACCCGTTTTATATGTGTGTAATAGTATCAGTTTGACTGGTGTAACCCTATGGTGAGCTCGAGTAGAAAATGTACCCGTTTTATATGTGTGTAATAGTATCAGTTTGACTGGTGTAACCCTATGGTGAGCTCGAGTAGAAAATGTACCCGTTTTATATGTGTGTAATAGTATCAGTTTGACTGGTGTAACCCTATGGTGAGCTCGAGTAGAAAATGTACCCGTTTTATATGTGTGTAATAGTATCAGTTTGACTGGTGTAACCCTATGGTGAGCTCGAGTAGAAAATGTACCCGTTTTATATGTGTGTAATAGTATCAGTTTGACTGGTGTAACCCTATGGTGAGCTCGAGTAGAAAATGTACCCGTTTTATATGTGTGTAATAGTATCAGTTTGACTGGTGTAACCCTATGGTGAGCTCGAGTAGAAAATGTACCCGTTTTATATGTGTGTAATAGTATCAGTTTGACTGGTGTAACCCTATGGTGAGCTCGAGTAGAAAATGTACCCGTTTCATATGTGTGTAATAGTATCAGTTTGACTGGTGTAACCCTATGGTGAGCTCGAGTAGAAAATGTACCCGTTTTATATGTGTGTAATAGTATCAGTTTGACTGGTGTAACCCTATGGTGAGCTCGAGTAGAAAATGTACCCGTTTTATATGTGTGTAATAGTATCAGTTTGACTGGTGTAACCCTATGGTGAGCTCGAGTAGAAAATGTACCCGTTTTATATGTGTGTAATAGTATCAGTTTGACTGGTGTAACCCTATGGTGAGCTCGAGTAGAAAATGTACCCGTTTTATATGTGTGTAATAGTATCAGTTTGACTGGTGTAACCCTATGGTGAGCTCGAGTAGAAAATGTACCCGTTTTATATGTGTGTAATAGTATCAGTTTGACTGGTGTAACCCTATGGTGAGCTCGAGTAGAAAATGTACCCGTTTTATATGTGTGTAATAGTATCAGTTTGACTGGTGTAACCCTATGGTGAGCTCGAGTAGAAAATGTACCCGTTTTATATGTGTGTAATAGTATCAGTTTGACTGGTGTAACCCTATGGTGAGCTCGAGTAGAAAATGTACCCGTTTCATATGTGTGTAATAGTATCAGTTTGACTGGTGTAACCCTATGGTGAGCTCGAGTAGAAAATGTACCCGTTTTATATGTGTGTAATAGTATCAGTTTGACTGGTGTAACCCTATGGTGAGCTCGAGTAGAAAATGTACCCGTTTTATATGTGTGTAATAGTATCAGTTTGACTGGTGTAACCCTATGGTGAGCTCGAGTAGAAAATGTACCCGTTTTATGTGTGTGTAATAGTATCAGTTTGACTGGTGTAACCCTATGGTGAGCTCGAGTAGAAAATGTACCCGTTTTATATGTGTGTAATAGTATCAGTTTGACTGGTGTAACCCTATGGTGAGCTCGAGTAGAAAATGTACCCGTTTTATATGTGTGTAATAGTATCAGTTTGACTGGTGTAACCCTATGGTGAGCTCGAGTAGAAAATGTACCCGTTTTATGTGTGTGTAATAGTATCAGTTTGACTGGTGTAATTCTTTGGTGAGCCCGTTATATACCTCGAGTAGAAAATGTACCCGTTTTATATGTGTGTAATAGTATCAGTTTGACTGGTGTAATTCTTTGGTGAGCCCGTTATATACCTCGAGTAGAAAATGTACCCGTTTTATATGTGTGTAATAGTATCAGTTTGACTGGTGTAATTCTTTGGTGAGCCCGTTATATACCTCGAGTAGAAAATGTACCCGTTTTATATGTGTGTAATAGTATCAGTTTGACTGGTGTAATTCTTTGGTGAGCCCGTTATATACCTCGAGTAGAAAATGTACCCGTTTTATATGTGTGTAATAGTATCAGTTTGACTGGTGTAATTCTTTGGTGAGCCCGTTATATACCTCGAGTAGAAAATGTACCCGTTTTATGTGTGTGTAATAGTATCAGTTTGACTGGTGTAATTCTTTGGTGAGCCCGTTATATACCTCGAGTAGAAAATGTACCCGTTTTATATGTGTGTAATAGTATCAGTTTGACTGGTGTAATTCTTTGGTGAGCCCGTTATATACCTCGAGTAGAAAATGTACCCGTTTTATGTGTGTGTAATAGTATCAGTTTGACTGGTGTAATTCTTTGGTGAGCCCGTTATATACCTCGAGTAGAAAATGTACCCGTTTTATATGTGTGTAATAGTATCAGTTTGACTGGTGTAATTCTTTGGTGAGCCCGTTATATACCTCGAGTAGAAAATGTACCCGTTTTATGTGTGTGTAATAGTATCAGTTTGACTGGTGTAATTCTTTGGTGAGCCCGTTATATACCTCGAGTAGAAAATGTACCCGTTTTATATGTGTGTAATAGTATCAGTTTGACTGGTGTAATTCTTTGGTGAGCCCGTTATATACCTCGAGTAGAAAATGTACCCGTTTTATGTGTGTGTAATAGTATCAGTTTGACTGGTGTAATTCTTTGGTGAGCCCGTTATATACCTCGAGTAGAAAATGTACCCGTTTTATATGTGTGTAATAGTATCAGTTTGACTGGTGTAATTCTTTGGTGAGCCCGTTATATACTCGAGTAGAAAATGTACCCGTTTTATATGTGTGTAATAGTATCAGTTTGACTGGTGTAATTCTTTGGTGAGCCCGTTATATACCTCGAGTAGAAAATGTACCCGTGTTTTGTGTAATCTTGTGTAACCCTATGGTGAGCCCGTTATATACCTCGAGTAGAAAATGTACCCGTTTTATGTGTGTGTAATAGTATCAGTTTGACTGGTGTAACGTTATAGTGAGCCCGTTGTATACCTCGAGTAGTAAATGCACCCATTTCATATGTGGTAGTACTATCACTTTGACTGGCGAACGCCTGTAATGGTAGAAATGATCGAGACACCCCTACAATCTTTAAACGTAGCTACAACTATCCCTACCGTTCTTTCATCCAATATAATAGGGCTCCCATTTATCTAACCTTTAAAATTACAAAAGAACAATTTTCCATTCCCTCCATGCATTTTCAATAATTACACTTCGCCGGTGCGTCTTTTTAAAATGTCCGTCCTTTTGTAGTTTTATTCGTGGTAGGTCTAAGTTATTCTATAGGCTGAAGATAGCACTATCAATACATGATATCCAGGAGGTTGTCTATTTACGAGTGTCCTATATTCTCCAGTACTTCCGGTACAATTCATACAGTTTTCATATAGTTGAGATTCCAATATTATTAATCTATAATTTGTGCGGTCACTAAAGCGAAAGCAACAAACCAATACCGAAAAGGCGTCTGGATCTTATGAATACAATAGTGTTATATCATGAATTGATTACGAGTCTAAGTACATACATACTTTTCGGTCTTAGCGCGCTTGTTGTGAAATCTACATTGCGTACGCGTGCCAGAGCTGGAGGGAGCCTTGATCACAAATGGCCAAATGTTACTTAAGAATACAGTTTATAATTTGCTTAAATCTGTAGATATTTTACCATGCAGGGCTCCTGATTTTTTATGATGTAGTAAAATCGCTCCAAAGTCGGTGTTGACGACTTATATTGAACTAAGTTAGCTAAATTTAGTCCTTATTTAGTTGTTACTTAGGGCGCTTCCCATTTACGCGAACTGACTGGTCTGACCGGCCAGTTCTTAAATGGAACGTGTTAGTTCTGAGAACTGGTCCAATAAGTTCCTAGAACTGACGCGTTCCATTTAAGAACTGGCCGTACCAGACCAGTCAGTTCGCATAAATTGAAAGCGCCCTTAATAGTATCAGTGAAATGTCCCGTGCCAGCGGTCCTCAGATCCGCGGGAGACGATGACTCGCGGGTTTGACTAAGTCTAGTTTACGCCAAAAAATGGCAGGCGAAAGTAGAAATAAATGTTTTGAACGCCAGGAGAATTTCAGTAAAAATCGCGTGAAAATTACGTTCACGGTTGTCATGTCAGTATAGCATTAGATAATGTAGATATTTTTTGTTTCCACACGGTAATATTTTTCATTTTTCGCAGACATTTTGCCAGCAAAAATCAAGTCATAGAAAAGGTAATTCCTGTGAAAGAGTAGCGCGCATTGAGCCACAGGCTAACCATCCTCTCATTTTGTTTATTTGTCACGGATGTTAATCCATTTGTTGATTTAACGTGCGCTCATAATACAGATCGGGCTTCCTGTGGCTCAGGTTTGTTTACATATAGCTTGGGCTTCCTGTGGCTCATCTTGCTATAGTGATTGAGCTAACCTGGAAAAGTAAGGGGTAAACATAACATTAAGTAAAGGTTTTTTCTAGTCTGGAAACGATATTTGCAGCCTTTTAAGAAATTGAAGTTAGTTTCTTATGTCTGTCCAAATATTGACGACGACTTTCGTCACAACATATCGGCATGTTATGACAAATATCATCGTCAATATTTGGACTGAGACACATAAAAAACTAACTTCAATTTGTTTTTTACAACAGACAATGGAAAATGTAAGCGACTTCGGGTTTTTACAACAAACTTTATGCGGTCGCGCACGTCAGCATTATTGTCTGTTTTCTTATAGACGAAAAAAATTAGCCAATCGGAGAGCGAGAAAATGGGCAGTTATTGTATAATCATATATTGAGCATATCATGTCTGATTATCAATGACTTTTATGGGTGCTCGTCGCACAACTGAAGTGAAGGCGTAGAATGGTCCAGAACTTGGCTGAAGGCCAGTTACTAAGGAGCGACAGAGGACCATTTTTACGAAGGAAAATAAGATGTCTTGCATAAGACAAGACACAAAACTGCTCTTCTTATGTAAGGCGTGTTGTGTAAGGATAGAGTTTTGGAAAAGGCCAAGAATGGGCAAACGTTAAGCCTGGTTTTCACGAGCGACGCAAGCACGAGAGATATGCATTAAGTGAAAACGAACCGTGCAATAAGCGCAAGACTCGCTGGTCACTTGTCAATGTCCCAACTCCCGCCATCTTGTTTTTGCACAACGCGCGGTTACGCGAGAGGGACCTAGAACGAGTGTTTTGATTGGTCAAACGTAATTAGCTATCAAAGACTCCCTTGTGCTTGCGTTGTCTTCCGCTTTCACTAGCACAACGCGAACGCAAGCATAAACACAAGCACAAAGAAAAGGAAAAATGTTGATCCTTGTGCTTGCGTCAGTGTTTGCGCTTGCGTCGAGCTCGTTTTCACTGTGAAATAAGGACTCGTGCTTGCGCTTGTGTCGCTAGTGGAAACCAGGCTTTAGTGCCGTATTTATCCTATTTATCATTATCAGCACTCGTTCTACTCACAGGTGAGAGATAAGAACAAGCACCGCTAATTGAAATAATCAATGCATTACTGAGTCTGCGTTGTTGCTTGTGCTTATCTCGCTAGGTTCAACTCAAAAAGATTAACGCTGTACAGTCGTTCAAGTGCTTTATTCTGATTAAAATTGATTCATTTTGTGCATTATTATATTGTTTTATTACAAGTATTATTCTCATTACATTACAGAGGTATGATGGTTAAACCTATCGTATAAAAATTATAAATTTACGAAAGCTCTTGGAGCCATTATATCAGTTAATTTAGATATCCATTGTCACGATGGGATTATTCTTCTGTACGAAACCGAGGCTGCTTGTGGTGGCTGGAGCATCCTGCAGATCTTTGTCCTGAAATCAAATCAACATGAATTAATACGGTCACTGGTACCTGGCGCGCAAAGCATGAAATGACAAAATGACCAGCCCATCACATGTTTGCTAAGTCGGCAAACGAGTGACGTAACTAATATCATGTTTGACATGCCTGCTCTTCTGCGATTTACTTAAAGACCTCAATAAATATGAGTGTTTTAACACGATATCTCGGCAGTCAACTCAATCTAATAACCGAATGGAAACGAAATGACCGTAAAGTTCTGATGCAAAAGAGCCTGGAGCGAGGGTTGGCCAATGAAAAGCGGTACGCGCTCTGATTGGTCAGAACAAAAATATCCGTTCAGCTGGCAATGAACATGTAATCCAAAGGAAACAAATCATAAAACTGGCAAAAGAAAACAAGTAAAAATGACTCACTGGAAGTAAAATATTATTGTCTGAAATCACGAACAACTCTACGAGCTAGTCTCAACTAAACTCCCAATGAATTAGAAAGTAAACTTATTTTCGTTATATTTAGGCACTGTAGTACATTTCCCAACTCCTGGAGTGTTAAGAGTTTAACCCATGACCCAAATCCAAGACACACTACCACTATTAAGCTAGCCATAAGCCTGCTTCACAGCCGTTCTTTGGGTCAGCACACAGCGTGTAGACAGAGAGGAGCCTAAGAACGGCCGCGAAGCGAGACTACCTCTGAGCTGAAGGAGAGCAAGGTTAATACACCTATTTCAGAAAAGATTACCGGGTCCAGAAAATTAAAAGAAAGGTGTTGAGAAATAGTGAATTACTCATATTGTTACTGAACTGAATACTCATAACACACAGGCGGACTTGACTAACTGACACACCATTAAATTACAGCGTTTCTGTTTCACAGTGCGCAGTGCAATACGCATAATGCAACATGCGCGAGATGACGTTTTTTAAACAAGTGTATAAACCAATTGCGGCTAAATGCAGGAATCCATCTGACCTCCGACAATATAAACTACCGGTAACTAAAACCCTAACCCGAACCATAAAAGTACTCTAACCACTCAGAAACCAAGTTCCCAGGTAAACGACGAGTACGCAGGCAAACGAGTTCTCACTAAAATGGAGGGGAAAGGGGGGAGGGGGGGAGGGGGGGGGGATCGAGCGCTCAGTTTCCTTTAACTCGAAAACCCGATCTCCTACATGTAAGCCAACCGTCGTAACCGCTACGCTAAATCACCATCATCACTCGAATTGTGTCAAAAACATTTTTTTATACCCAAGTAAATTAGTTCCCAGTCGTCTAGCGGCCATTGCTATCTATTGTATTCTTGGCCAATAATAGGTCGGATCGATTCCTGCATTTAGCCGCAAGTGTATAAATATTGCACTCCGTCAGTTCAGAGGTAGCCTATAACTCCCCCGCAGCTGTTGCTAGGGTCGTCTACATGTACACCAATCGCTGTCAATAAAGTCTTGCCTTTTCTTGTGATGCGATCGTTCTCATTTCTTCCTTGAGTCGATCGAGTAATAGTTGTCCTCGTGGCACATCTGACGATACCGCGTGAGGCCTTGTAAGCAGCTCATCTTCAGCCTTGCACTGAAGCCAAAACAACAAACACAACAATGACTTGCTTCAAATGACTTTTTTTACCCGGTTGTTTCTTTATTTGCCGCGAATAAAGGAGGATGTTTTATCAGCATGCTTTGCGAAACCGCGAGTATGAGAAAAATGGCCGTCTTATACCGGTTCTCCCGCCAATTTGTTTTCTCTAACTCTCTCAATTTTAGGTTAAAAGGCTTCAAATTTTCTTCTGAGATAAAGTACTACACAAAAAAAACAAGTTTCAAAATCGATTATATTTTATTTCTTTGTACGAAAAATGATGTACATTTTCTAAACCACACAAAGTTAGCTTGGGTTACCTGTGAATCTGCAGTTTTCTTTATCAAATATGTGTCAGAAATACGGGTATAGAATGCTAAAGTACATTTACTTCAGAATCTCAATAAAAACTTTGGTTTCGAGATACTTTGTGAAAAGGGTAATTTGCACTTCTGTTAAAAGGTCACGTGACAATCGCGTTTGATATGGTTGGACTAGGTGCGCAAAGCATGCTGGTGAAACATGCTCCTTTGCCACAAATGTAAGATTTAGGGATAAATTTCACGCGTTTGTCAAAATCGAAGAAATTTCCCGTTACGTAGATTTTGACAAACACAAGTGCAATTTATCCCTAATTTCACAAGTTACGATGCAGAAAATATCATCGCGTAGGCGGAGTTTGAAATTACAAATAACGCGTGAAATTTCAAGTTAAAATTAGGGAGTAATTTGTCCTCTTTGGTATTAATGACAGGAAACGCTCAATAGACTCCAAACCCAACCCCGAACTATAAAACTTACCCTAATCATTTTGAAAACAAGTTACCAGGTAAACGACGAGTTCTCACCTAGGCAAACAAACAGCTTCATTCATCTGGGGCTAGGGTTCACAGGTAAACAACAAGTTCTCACTAACCTAGTAGGTCACTTAGGGCTGGGGTTTACATGTAAACGGCGAGTTCTCACTTACCTAGGGCCAAGGGTTTACAGGTACACACAGAGTTCTCATTCATCTGGGGCTAGGGTTCACACATGAACAAGAGAGAGAAATTTGCGAGTTTTTTTCTGGGCGTCGAGTGAGTAAAGCGAACTCTATGCTTGATTAGTGCCCAGTCCTTTAGCGATCAAAGGCAGATTGGGTATCTGACTCGGATCCAGGGGTTAAAAGGGAATTCGATCGAACTCCCCTTTCTCTCAATCGAACCCCCTTTCTCTCCCTCCCTTTTATGAAGAAAAACAAAGTCGCCCTTATCGAACCCCAATCGATCCCCCTCCCCCCACCCCCCTCCCCCAAAAAAAAGAAATAAAGGGAATCTGTTGAGCAATTCATGTCCATAGAACTATTTATTTCTTAAGATGTTTTCATTACCTTCTTAACAACAGTGGATGGCCGGTCGCAGTATATTCTCAGAAGTGACCCCCAGCTGTGGATGTGTGGGTGAAGTTTCTGTGGATCGAAAAACCCAAACTTGTTGCCATAGCACAACACCGATTGCATTTCAAAATGTTTAGAGTGTGTGAATCTCGTACCCAGACCCCATTTGTTTCTTACTGCGCATGCTCGACGAACGCAGTATAGTAAGAAACAAATGGAGTCTGGGTACGAGATTGAGAGTGTGTCACAGGATAACGCATGCGTACCACAGGGGACCAATTAAAGTTACATTGACCAACTATTTTTGGACGATTTATGGTCGTGATTTTGATTTAAAATGCATTACAAATCCTTAAAATGACGTCATGTAAGGAACATTATGCTAATGAGTTGGAAATGAATTGAGTTATGACATTGAATGTGTTAATTTGTTCAGTTATTTTTCAGCCGTAAGACATTTCAGTAGTCCTTTTAATAAGTGGAGCTGACAAAAAAAAACGGAGCAAAATGAACTAGAAATGGCTTTTGACTTAAACATCATTGAAAATTGATCGTTAATAAATGAAAACGGTAGACGCTAATATTTTGTTTCCTATTTGCGTTTGGTTTTACTTTGGATTCTGATTGGTTGGTTTACTTTCTCAGCCAATAGGAGAGCTTAGTAAACGCAAAACCAAAACACTTCTGACACTCAATTGAAATCCGCTCTATTCTGTTGGAAAGACTCACTCACCTTTAGTATAGCTTGAGATGCCAGTTGCTTGCCTATCTTTTTGTTTTTGCATACCCCCTCGAAAATGACATACAAACGCATTTTAGTACAAGGGTGGGTAACAATATGAACGTAATCTTGTTATAAAGGTAAAGGTATTCTTTATATAGCGCAAATTCTATGAGAATATTCAAATGCGAATTACAAAGTTCATAGTATTCTTGTGATAAGGACTGCTATTGTGGCGCAATGTACTACCGTTCAGCTTACGTGAGTGATTGTCAGTATCCCAGAATATCTATCCTTATGTATACTCGCAAGAGGTCTTCATGAGAAAGTCGTAGGACTCGGCTGTAGTGAAGTGTTAACCTTTATATGTGACCAAGACGTCTACGTTTTACACTACTGTCACTCCTCCTCTAAACCGATTCCACTGGACGAGACATGAGTTTTTTTTTTTTTTTTTTTTAAAGCTGCAAGAACCACAAACAAAAGCGTTGCCGGATGTATGGAGATCAAGATCAGCAGAATGATTGAAATATATGAAGACTGCAAGGCTGATCGGACGGCTGTACGATGTAATTTATTGTACCCTTTATTTCAGTTCGACAGAACGAACCTTCTTCAGGGGTGACATAAACTAAGTGAAAGCAACAAACGGCGTGGCCGTATGCTTAACACGGTGGACTCGCAATCCGGCCAGTGACCCGAGTTCGATTCACCGTGCGCTCGACCACGTTTGTAAACAGCCAGTCGATTTGTCTCCTCGTCGCCGGACTGGGATTATCCAAGGGCCACAAATCAATGAAAACTACTGGGCCACCAGACAGTAATTGTCAGTGTTTACCTTCATAGCGGTATTTTATTTTTTTGAAAGCAACAAACCCGTCTCACAGAAATGTCCAATAAAATTGTACCTGCTTTGTCATAATCGGGCTAGAAAACGTGCTTGATGTTACGTGTATTACAAACATATTTATGTGCGCCAGACATTTAACGAGCCACAACTGCAGTGCGCATCACAAGCAGCCCAAAATCAAACTTGCCCAAATAAAAAACTCCCACAAAGCCCATAAGGCTAGGCGTGTAGCGGGGAAGGTTCCTCTAATGAACAGGGGGGGAGGGGGGTGTTTAGGGTACCCTCTAAATATTTTGCAAGGGCCTAGAACAAGTTATGTTTTCCGCCCACAGCAACTTACTTCTGCCATGTGTTTACCGCAGGATATTTTGTATTTGTGTTTCTGGTTTGGTCCTGGAATCATCTTGAAGTTGATCGTTGATGAACACACGCCTTGGTTCCTAAAATCAATTAATATAGTGTTAAATTTACCTCTCTCTTGGTTTCGAGAGACACGACAAACTCACCTTTTCAGACATTCCTGTAGCACTTGTGACGGACTTGGTAGACCAGTCTTGATAGATACTTCGTAGACCTTAGGGTCATCAACTTTGATTTTCTCGAAAAACTACAACATTCAAAAGTAAAAAATATGATTTTAATTACGATGGCAGCTGCTTTATAAATCGTTTTGACAATACTAGTATAATCAACTAAAAGTTGACTGAGGTATGCTAACCGCCGTGAGAAGTGAGTAGCAGCCGACGTTTCTCGGTTACTGCACTACAACGGTATTGGAAATAACAACAAAAATACTGACTCGTACCCAGTCGTTATTTAATAATCTAAGGCAAAGAAGGTGGCCGAGGGGACTTGGAACGAGTAAGGTTACGAAAACGCCCCGCGCGCCTCGTAATCTTATATTACTCATTCCAAGTTCCCTCGGCCATCTTTTTTTCTTTCTTTTATTCTTCTTAGATTATTAAACAACGACTGCATGGGTACGAGTCAGACAAAAATACCCTGCTATGAAAAGTTGTGTTTTTTAACGAAAGCAAATCGTTTAAAGGGGCCCTCACCGTGTCCTTTGCGCACTTCACAAGCAATTAGTTTCCTTCCTATTCAGGATTTGCTGATTTCTTCAAATCATTCTCACGGATGCTGAGAAGGTTGAGGTATAAAACGAATTTTGACTTGGAAGCCATTTAATGTGGTAAAGATACGTTTACAGCAAAAGATGAAGTATTGCTGGTTTACAACCAATTCCAAGAGATTCAAATGACAAAGTCGTGGTGACCATGTTGGTGGAATTAACAAAAACAGCTAACAATGTGCTGCCGTGCAGTTTACAATCGTTAGTTTTTGTTAGTACCTACAGATTACCAGGCTGTTGTGCCGGGAGACAATCCCCTACTCTTTCACGAAATAGCACAACAGGTTCTTCACGTCCCCTTCATATAGATTACAAGAGGAAGGAGACAAGGCCAACAACTTATACTTCCCTGCTCAAGGACGTCGCTGCAGGGTTTCGAACCCGCGACCTCCCGCATTCTAGACCGTGGTGTATACCAACTGCTGTACCAATGAGGTTGAACGGAAGTAATTTTATTCACGTTCACTAACCTCCAATTCCTCTCGACAAATCTCATAGTCTCGAATCTTCTGGAAAACCCCTGGTAGGAACACCTCCAGCGTAGCCTCAGCAGCGACTTGACGAGCTTGCTTCTTACTCGCTGCCACGCCCATCCCATAAGTAATACCACTTATCCGCACCTCAGCCATGAACGGAGTAGAAGCGCTATCACACTCACTGCACACATACTCGGGCTTCTCCTTAATAACACGCTGTGAGTACTCGTGCAGTATGGCAACAGGGGTCTTACCACCAGGATTAATAACCCATTCTTTGTTCTGCTGCTTACTCAGGACGTCAATGCCTTTGACGGAGTATGGCAGGGACTGGAGCACCGGAGGAAGGTCAGCTTCACCTGGGTATGATTCCTGAGGTGCAGTGACTGTGACGTTCTGTTCTTGTTCATGTGTGAGGTGTTGAAACTCATACAGGTTTGCCAGGTATGAGCTGAGGTCATCAGTGTCGATGAATTCAATGCCCGACTTGGTATACGTACTGCTCGGCAATTCTTTGTCCTTGGAGTAAGAATTCTTTAAATTTGTAGCCGACGTGAAGTTTAAATCATTTTCTTGACTAGTCGACTTGCTAACGTCGGATGCTTTCGAACTCTCATTGTCTTCCGCCAGCCAGTCTGTGTTATTTTGTTCTAAAGAGTACACTGATGTTTCGTCGTTGTCGTCTTCATTGACGTGACTTTTAGTCTTACATGTAGGAATATCCAGTAAATAATTATCACTGGCTAACGATAGACTGCTGCTTTGACTGCTAATCTCTTTAGAATCAGCCAGTCCAACAGCAGAACTTTGCACTGTCTTTGTGCTGTGATTAAAATTGTATTTCGCTTCATTGTTGTCCTCACAGCACTTTCTCATATGCTCCACACTAATTCCAGAAGTTTCGTCCTTATTCTCCTCAGTACTACAAGGACTGCCCTCATCTTCTACAACATTTGCATTTATCACATCAAGACCATCCCTCAGACAGACTCCATTATCTCCAGCATCATCTACGTCATGTGTAACATTAAAGTTTCTCACTGTGCAATCAACAACTGGAGACAACAGGAGTCCATCTCTACAGATCTCACTATTGAGTGTAGAAACTTTGTCATCACCACCTTCTTCCAATGACACCACACCCTTTCTTTCCATGCCATTTTTATTCAAAGGGAAGGCCGCTTCCTCTTCCAGTGCTGTTCCAACAGTGTTGAGGTAGTTCAGTACTGTTCCAGTAGAGTTTAAGGGTTGTGAATTAGGAGTCTTCAAAGCTTCTTTAATTAATGTTCTTTTCTGTTGAAGACAGGGTATTGCTGCAATTGGTACATCATGTTTCTTTGTAAGAAATAAAAGAGTCAGAATACAATTAGAGTTCATTTGCAACAGAAGACAATCAGATCCTAGTATTAATCTACCAATATCTGACTTTATCACCCGCTTTATCAGTTTGTAACCTTAAATTAAGGACCTCAAGCAACCAGGACGGAGATGGAATTGACGGCTCTAATGACGGAATGTAGAAAAGTGTTTTCCCTCGAAATTTGGTGTTTACTATTTCCTTTATTTGCTTTCACATGCATGTGCATGTAGGTGCCTTTCATAACCACATTTTTGAAAAATGTGATCAGCATAAAGTTCCATTCAGGCTAAACATTAAATGCTGTGATTTACTTTCTTATGTTTCTCTTTTGAACATAAAATTTTGAATTTTCACATTGTGTTTTTGCAGAGAATGGTGAAAATGTAGGCAATTGCATGTATTTTCAAATGCAGTTATTATTTTATTTTGTAATTAAGACTATTGTTTTATGCCGTCATACTATATGTTGTTGCTGCTCAAGGTCTCTAATATCCTAGAAGATGCCTTTAAAACTAAGAATATCTTGAAAACCAATTCAGTAACATCTAACCTATCATACAAACCCATGAGGGGGTTCTAGTAACAGCTACTTGTAGTTTATCACTTAAATAAAGTTTAACATTTTAAACCTCCCTCAGTGAACATTACTCTTGGAGATAATGTTAGATATTTTTTTTAAAGTTTACAACTTATTAGCCATTTTGTAAATTGATAAAGGACTTGATCAAGTCTGTAAATTTAATTGAAAAATTAAAACAATTTTTTTTAATGAACCCCACCACATGAAGGATCTGACTCGTCCCCAGTCATCTATATGGGGGAAGAGGAGGGAAAAAAAAGGGGGGGGGGGGGGAGGGGGGAGAAGAGGGAAACTGGGAGAAGGGGTTGATGGGAAAAGAAGTCTCTCTTCCTTCCTCCTTCCCATCAACCCATTATTTTCTCCCAGTCTCCCTCCTCCCCTCTTTTCCCCCATATAGACGACTGGGGACGAGTCACATGAAGGATCACATTGAAATTAGTATGTTTACAGAATTACTTTGAAGATGTTTGCATGAGTAAATGAGAACTAAATAGCAAGCATTTGAAAATCACAAAAATAAGAGAGTTCAGTATATGGACTGACTGTCCCCCCAAACTAAACTGAGCTCTCTTATTTTAGTGATTATTGAAAGCTCACCACCTCGTTAATATTAATCCAAACATCCCCAATCTCAGTCAACACACTAATTTTGATGTGATCTTTCTTGTAGTGTGGTTTATTGTGTAATTCAAAGAAATTTACATACTCGATCCCAGTCCTTTTTTTGTTTATGAAATGGCTAATAGCCTACATGTACATGTATGTGTAGCCTGAATTACCCACCCTCCAGTAGTACACATTGGTTAGCAACTTAGTGTATACTGTAACTTTCTGCTTAGATGTTTAATTATCCTAGTTTTATTCATAATGATAAAGGGAAAATACAAAAGTTGAGATTTTTTACTTGGGACAGAGAAATATGGTACATGTTATCCATTACCCTGACACTTCCAATACCAATGTGATATGGGCGTGACCAGGTACAAACTCTGGTGGGACGATGAAGATAAATGATGCCTCCACTGCGATGATTTAGTGCTAGCCATCCTTCTGGTAAGGCTAAGCTTGGAAGTTGACCCTTCACTGTCAAGGTAAATAAAGAGCATGTGTGCAATTATTACTGTTTTCATTGAAGTGCAACTGTGAAATTTTCATGTCACTTTGGAATTTTGCCTTCAGCTGACTGTCAATCAAATGCATACTGCCTAGATTTAATTAAGCCTAGGCGATACAGTTACACATTTGGAAGCTTTGTATGGGACTTAGGGTGCTTTCCATTTACACAAACTGACTGGTCTGACCTACCAGTTCTTAAATGGACGCATCAGTTCTAGGAACTGACTGGACCAGTTCTCAGAACTGACACAACGCATCCCATTTAAGAACTGGCCGGTCAGACCAGTCAGTTCGCGTAAATGGAAAGCACCTTTAGACTCCACATTTGATTGATGGTCGGCTGAATGCAATTTTCAAAACGTGCCTTGAAACTTCCAGAGTCGCACTTCAACGAAAATGGTAGTAATGCTTATTTATTTATTAACAATATTTAAAGTCTGAGATTTCCAATTCAGCAAAGCTGGTTTAAATGGAGCTCTGTGTAACAGAATCACATAAATAATACAATATTATAACATAAAGAACAGCAAACATGCATAGCAATAACAATGATAGTAGGAATAGATATTACATTGAACTAATTACATTACAAAGTTAGACATTTTTCTTAGACTGCTAGGTAGGGTGTTCCAGGCTTTTGCAGCATTATATCTAAAGAATCCCTGGTACTTAGAGGTTTTCGCTAATGACAAACGAAGCAGATCCTTGTTTGATAAAATCTAACACTAGGTGAAATGAAAAAAAATTACTCCTCCACCCTCAAACAACAAAACGTTTTCTACTCTAAGGAATTACTCAAAAGGAAACTCTTGATCTTCAAGTGATTCCCAATTAAAAAAATTGGAGCAACGTGCTACAGAAGCCACACTTTTACAGGAAAAGATTTTGAGGCTTGTCTGAGTCATGGAATGCATATAAAACCAGTGGCTTGTCAGGATTGCCAAGCTACTGAGTCAGTGACTTGAGGCTCTCATTTATGAAGTGGCCTTGAATTTATTAATATGTAGGTTAGCCAACAAAATAATCTTCAAGAGGTTTGGGGTGTGGGGTGGAGTATTATTCTTCAGATTTATTTGCTTCCAGTGAATCTTGCCAAGGTAAACTGTAATCCAGTATTAAAGGGCTCAATATTTTGGTGATATAAGATACATATCCCAAAGAACCAGAGCTGGACTGGAAGAACATAACTCGAGTTGCAGCAAATTCATTGACTAAACCCAATCACAAAACACAGATAAGACAGTAACTTACTGATGATAATCTTCCTATCCTGTAAGAATGGTATGTTATCTTTTCCATCAGCAACATCAGGTACGCCTTGCTTATTATCATCCTTATTGTCCCGATGATTTGAATCTTCTAATTGATCTAATAAGTTATCTCTAAATGTCAATTCCATCTCTTCATCACCAGTCCATCCCGAATCATTCCCTTCTAGGTTCATCACGTGGCTTTCACCTTCCTTCAGAATTGGCCGTTTCTGTTTCTCAGATCCTATCTCCACCTCTCCAAGTGATCGCTTCCTCTTCAGTCCGTAACAATTTTTAGTTGGATGCCCTTGAGTCTTGCTATCAACGGCTTGTTCCTTTTTCCTAGTTGATGGTTTATTTGCAAGGAATCCTTTGAAATTAGAACCTTCGTCAATGGCGCTGCAGATATTGTGAGAGTTCTTTAAAAGTTTTGCTTGATCCATGGTGATTCCTCCTATAGTTCTAACTCGCTCTCATTTTGACGTGTCCTTTCATTTTTTTTACGATCCATGCATTGAGAAACAACTGTTGTTTTGATATTTATGCTTTGTAAATTGTACACGACAGCGTGTTGAAATTTGGCATCATGTCTTTTCATGATTTGCCTGATTTGACGTGAACATACAGAAAACAAAAAGCTATCGTAAACTACCAAGGGCCTCTTTTCACGACATAACTTGACAAAACCAAACAAAAATTATGATTTTGTTACCACTCTACACTAGTAAAGGTTCCATCTTTGTAGAATTTTTCAATCGAACGAGAAATTAGAAAGTTGCCATTTTTAATTTAATCACAAGTGCGCGCGCGGACTTTACAGCCAGCGGATAAATATTAGTTACTAGGCTTCCCGGTCTTCGGTTTCTGTTTGCAGACGAGCAACGCCTGAGCAAAATCCTTCTTTTAAAGAAGACGCATCGTGTACATCTGTTCTGGTCTGTCCAGGGAACAACTCGAGTTAGATTAGTTTTCTTTAGAACAGATGGCTAGACCAGCTCCTGATCCTGTTTATGTACTCAGAGGTTCAACCTCATCCGTAAATGTTGTTAAATTCGCGCCAAAATGTGTGACAGACAACGGACTTGTGGCCGCTGGGTAAGTTGGTTTCAAAGATTACGTACTCTTGGCTCACATTTTTCACTTCGTTTTCCACTATCTGGTTACCATTATAAAGAATCAACATAAGAAAATACCCATAACTTTCTGTCTAATTACTCGATTGCAATATTATAGCGATACTTACTGTTTGTAAACACTGACGTCATTTATATATTTGCATATATAATGTAGTTGGCAAAAAAAACGTGTTTGTATGACTTGTATGGCAGCTAGCGATTTGGGCCTCACAAAATACATCTAAAGTCGGTAGTATCGTCGTGTACCGTTTAACCAACTGCGTCATAAAATTCCCTTTGTTACCCACGTTCGCTATGAATAATTTGAGACTCAGAAATTTTATACGAACATCCGAATCGACACTTAGAAATTTTAGAACGATTAAACGTTATCCTCACTATTAAAAAAATTACCGCCTGAACCGGGATTAGAACTCGGGCCGGTTAAGAATCAATGCAATGGCTTACCCACCACCAACCCAAACCCTAACCATTAGACCACGAGAGAATTCGCTGATTGCAGTCGTTTCTTTTACCAGATTTATATCAACTTCATTAGCATGTTCATAAAATATTCTATTATAGTTTATAAAATAGTTTCGATAGTACGCGCGCTCTGATTGGCTGTAAGCCGTGTTTCTATAACTCTATAGAAACATAGTAAGTTGAGCGCGCGCTTGAGCTAGTTGTGAGAATTTACGTTTTGGTTATCAAATTAAGCGAGCATTTCCGTGCTTTTATTTGTTTATTTTATAAAGGAAATAGAAAACATTTCCCCCTTGTTTCTATAGAGTTATAGAAACACTTGTGGAAGTTTGGAAGAACTCGTAATAGCTGTGGAAACACTCGCCCTTCGGGCTCGTGTTCCCACTGGCATTTCTCGTTCTCCCAAACTCCCACTCGTGTTTCTATAACTCTATAGAAACACGGGAAATGTTTTCTATTTCTTAAATAATATATACTATAATAGCGGTACGACAACCCTCCGAGCACGCAAGGTGTGATTCCCCACGGATCTCAACGGTACACGACGATACTACCCTAAAGTCTCAATTCTCCTTCCAAATCTTAATTCTTTTGTAAGACTTTTGTAGTCAATTCCAAACCCATGCATCCCCCCCTGGGCCACCCCCGGGCATTTCCCTCAGAGGCTTGCTCCCGAGGGTGGGGAATTTGACGAGTATCTAGGCAGTAGGGGGTGGGGCAATTGGTCTGTCTACAAATTTGCATCGCTCGTGTCGAAATGGCAAACGTATGCCCGTGTCTTCGAGGACTTCCAAGATAATTAGGATTGCGCATTCGTAGAGGCCTGGCTTGAAAGAGTGAACCTGCCAAATTTGAAGGCCACTTTCAGAGGTAAATTGTTTATGTTTAAACCTATAAACTATGTTGTTTTCCTTTGCTTCGTGAACTTTGACCGACTGCGTGATATTAAGTGCGTGACAAGAGTTGTGATGAGTTGAATTTGCTGCGACCCTAGACAGCGCGTGAGTTAAAAACATAATTATTATATCGGTAAATTTCAAACCATTACTTTTATTATAAAGTATATAACGGAAACCAAGAACGACTGAGCCAAAAAAATGAAAGGGCTTGCTTGCATTTTGGAAGAACAAGAAAGTAATTTGGCAATGAATAAGCACTGACATGTGATATTTTATAAGCAGCTGACTGTGTTCACGCTTCGTTTCCACCAACCACAGAATGCAACAAATGTGGCGTGACTGGCCTGTATGACGTCATGCACAGTCAGTATCGCTATTCATTATTCATTATTAAATACTGATTACATCATCTTGGATTTGATGGTGGCAAGGTGGCATCGATCAAATTCCAAATTCTCCCTTGCTTATATAGTTCATGGCTATCTACCATACTTCTGGTGAGTTTGGAGTTTGGACGATGTCGCTTGCAATAATTTATACATTGTATTTTCTATCATATCTTACAGATCATCCAGTGGCATTGTGAGCCTGTGGAATCTGAAAACAAGAAGAGTACAGACAAGTTTTGATGCACACAATGGCCAGGGAATACTGGAAATGGGTATCACTTGTGAAGCAAAACTAATCAGGTATATTTGGCAAATATATAGTAATAATTCGCCTTTAATCAAATCACAGTGCTCGAAAACTACCACTAGTCTGGGACTATGAAAAATGAGTTGGGCTGGTAGACAAACTCATTATTTATAATTTCAACATTAATTTGTGCTATTCACTTGCATAAACTAAGCCATGGTAGAGATGGTTCTATTAACATCTGGGACATTTCAAGAAGTAGCCCACAAGCTGTGTCCAAGATTGTTGCTCCAGTTTTTGGATTCTGCAAGTTTTCACTTCTGAAAAGAGGTGAGTCATGCTCTTTTACCCAATAAAGATAATTTAATTATAAAATGCAGGATTCAGGTTGTTGTCGGATAGAGCGGTCTACGTATGACCAATCATTTCCCAAAAATCTCAAATAGAATGTCATTTCTCTTTGGATGAGTAAACAAGCGTAGCGAAGTGCATGAAGGAAAAGAGAAATTAGTTCCTAATCGAAAGGAAACACTGTCTATTCTTGTGCTGTCAAGTGCCAGCCAATCAGATTTCACTAGATTAGTTGAATATGTAATGAGCATCTTGTTTATAAGGGAATGTGTCAGGATTATTCAGTATCGTGGTTCTGATCTGACTCAAAAATAATGTCTACTTTTATGTAAGCTGGATTGTTAGCTGACTTTAGCAGTCTTTAGGAGTGGCCGGTAGCGCGGTGACATGCATTCTCTGCTCCCCTAGTATAAAATATTCTCGTGTATGCAAATTAAAGAAGTTGACCTCTACTTATTCATGTACCGCACGCTTACAATTTAGTCTGCTGTTCTCCAGGTTCAGAGTACTAATAGATGAGTGTCTCAAATATATGTTTATATTTGTCCCATATTATAAGTTGTATCCTGTCCACCTATGATGGAGCTATCAAATGATATATTTCTCTACTGTTCATTCAACCCTGCGGCTCTTTATCGCAGCTCGCGTCCATATCAGGTATTTATTAACTGAAATGCCTGTTGGTTATATAGCCTCCTTCCCAAAACTGATCTGCTCATTATATTACAGAACTATAAAGGGAACTGTTGGAAGCCTTTAATTTCTCGAACCAAAACCTCGGCCGTGAGAGGATTCTTGTTTAAGTTGATATTGCTTCGCTCATCATAAATTATTCTGTTCTTCGGGGTATTTCTGACAGCCAAAAACACGGTCAAAATTATTTTAGTGCATGTTGGCCTACAGATCACGGTGTTTGCGCTGGTATGTATTATGACCGAGAGGCATAAAACCTATGAAACGTACCTCAAACAAGAATACCGTCCGATGGCAAAATCTATCAGCGCGACGAGGTCAACAAATCAACAAAGAAATGCAGATCTATATAAACACGCAATGATTTCAACCTCACCGTACCTTAATTCATGACCTGACAAGACACTGTTCAGTTTCACTTTCACTCTCAGCTTTGCTCTTGAGTTTGAGTTCGACTTTGTTAAAGACTTATTATTCAGTTGTATGGTATTGTGCAGTATATTTGAGTATACCAATCCACAGAGATTCCAATAACAAAGCCGTGGCGAAAGAGAAGCTTAAACAAGAAATATTTTGTCCTCCTAGAAAAACACAACATATTGCCCTTTCTATCGAAGAAGCCTTGGTTTCAGCAGAAAGGAAAACGCTAAATTCCAATTCGATATGTGTGGATCTTTGAGTCCTTCAGGTCCGGCGTCGTGTCGTATATAAAATCACAGGCCATCTGGGTAAAAAACGCGGTCCTTCGGCTCCGACAAGAGCGCCAGTTGCAATATCCTGAGCCTGTTGGAAGGCTTTTGCACGAGTGAAGTTAAATAAAACATTAAACTGCTTACATTTGAGAGATGGGACTCCAAATTTGAGAGAGATTTGCTCGCGGATCCACCATTTTGATTTACTGTATTAAATTATGTAAATAAATTAACCTGGCGAGTGTTACGTGACCAGCACAGTGCGATCTGATTGGTGTGAATTTGACCTTTAACGCATGCGCTGAACGCTTGCTACACTGAATAAAAAAATAAAAAATAACGACTTGCATTTTAAGACTCGTTGCTGCCACAGGCAGCCCGAGTAATAAAGTAGACTGGAGCTAGCTGATTAGAACCATTCCACCGCATATATATGTGCTTGTGTGTTGATCTTAAGATTAGGAATTCAGGTTCTTTTATTTTACAATTTTTACAGAAGAACTAGACATTTTAAAATATAATAAGTGAAAGGCTGTGTGCCACAAGGGCCTACATTTGTAAGTGACTAACTGATCACATTCTAAATTCTCCTTCAAGTTTTTTGTTTTCTTATGGAGAATTTAGAATGTGATCAGGATTTACTTGTAGGCCCTAATTGTGGCACAGCCCTTCAAATATGGAATAAGTAATTAAAGAAGTTGACATAAGTGGTGTTACAAGAATTGTGTGTAGTGGTCAAAGTAGCACAGGTGCTTTCGAGTTGACCACTACCAATTGAAATGAATATGAGGACGGGTTCACCCTTAGTTAATAATTACTAAATCAGTGTTCAATCTGGGCCATGTCTTTGCGGCATGGACTCGTAAAATTTTATATTGACGCAAATTCAAACATCATTGAGTCACTATGATGCAAAAAAGTAATGATAATAAAGTGTCAAGGCCAAGAACAATTTTTACCTGAAACAAGTGTACTTCCAAAACAGCCTAGTCCACGGAAATTGTTGAAAACTGATGCGCTATTTCAGATTTTAAAAGTTGCATTCTTTTTGCAAGTAGTTTTTGTACAAGGTATCCCTCACGTTCCTTTTATTCAGCAGAGGGAGACTAGTGCCCAGTCCTGAACCATGTCAGGTTGTCGTGAGTTTAGCACTTCGTTGTGGCTCATTCTGTTTTACGCCATATAATAGCATGAAACATCAACAGAAGCTTACAGATACAATATTTACTGACAAAATATGGGTGCTCAACCATGAAACCACTATAGATGTGTCTGGAGAGCCCGGAACGGGAGAGGGTTTGTCCAGTAAACCGCTGTCGCCGATTCAACAACTAAGGAACCATCAACAGATCCCGACCTGGAAAGAAAATCTTTCCTTGGCTTCTTGACTTTGTAACTGCCTTGCAGCAATGGCGAAAGAAGAAATATAGGAGGACTTCACCTGAGGACATATTTTACACTGTAGTTTGGTCCAGTAGCAGAACAGTGTGCTTATCCTTAACATAAGGATTAAGAAACCCTATGCTTTAGTTTTCATGTGTTTTATGTTAATATCATACTTTGACCCAGACTATTTTTGAAATGACTCAGTTTGAAAAGTCAAGTGGGTCAAGTGTCTAATTTCTGAACACTGCTAAATAATAATAATACTATGTCTATCACCGAGTAAATAATAAGGAAAATTATAGAGAAAATAAGCAAAAAAGTGATCAAATGTACATAGCAAAAATATAGAAATAGGATGCTAGTCCATTAACTCCTGATCACGTTCTAAATTCTCCTTCAAATTCTTTGTTTCTAAGGGAGAATTTAGAATATGATCAGGAGTCACTTAATTACGCCCTTGTTGCACACAGCCCTTCAATTATTGTTTTCTGTTTCCCTCTGTTTGAGGTTTTTGCAAACCGGGGTGCTGTCCTACGAAATGCTCTACTAGATTATTGTCTTACTGATCTAACCCTAGTTAGGATGCACAATAATTTTATTGACAGATACATGTAGTACACAATTGCAAGAAAATCCCTGATTGGTACATTGTATATATAGTATCTTCAAGGTTTCAATAGAAGCCAGTTACTGCTGGAGCTATGGCAGCTACTATGGTGGCTACTTGTCCTTATACTATCAGCTACAATGTACTTCATTTGTGTGTTATCTGCTTCATTGTGTTGTACTTCTAGTAATATATGGCATCCTTTTATGTATACTTTAAAAATGAGTAAAATACCTGTATCCCTAGAGTGTCTTACATTATGTTACTAATTTTTCTCTGGTTAGGCAAAAACGACTGGTTAGCAACAGCAACAGCTGAGCAATCACAGGTTTGTAGATTAGGCTCAATCCAGTCAATAAAAAGAGGTTATTACACGGAAAGTTGTGTAATATGGTTGGGTATTTTTGCGAGTCGGTTTTATTTTTCAAGCTTGTTTTTGCTTACCTTACTGCTCTGTTTGAAGAAAATCTTGAGCTAAGAAACCTCTCAGCCTCAGTTGAGGTCCAATGTCGGGGGTGGGCGTGCACTGAAAAAAGTTTTTTTCGTGCGCTAAAAGCTGATTGGCTGTTACTCAAACAGCCCCATTTCGATTGGCTCGCACACTTACAAAAGTGTTGAATAAATCTGTGCAAACCCATTTGCGACCCGTGTAATACAGTCTCATATTTGCACTCGTTTTAGCCCGTATTTGCACACGAAAAACACCAAGTTGTATAATAACACAGTGTACTCACCAGAATTGTGTAGCTTGGTGTCCAAGGATCAACAAAGACAAAAATTGTGGGACATTTCAGCGACACAAATACGGGTCATTATAGATGTACAGCCTAGCAATTATAAAATAATTTAGATAGTATGTGCATTCTGATTGGCTGATAGCCATGTTTTCATTAGCCTGTGTAAAAGTGGAAATGACGTCACACCTAGCCTATTTTTCATCGCAAAGTTGGCCCAAGAACTGACCCATGATGGCTTGGTGGAAATGTGCACAATATTTGTCTTTGTTGATCCTTGGACACCAAGCTACACAATGTTGCATTTTCTGGGTGAAGTATTTTGTAGGGTATTTTTTCGGTTTTTCTGTTGCTCATCCCTGATCTTTTTACCCTGGAGTACTCCCTGGGAGAAATTCCTCACTTTTGTTTTCTTTAGATTAAAATTCTGGACTTGGATTCTCAAGAAATAATTCATAGCATCAAGCCAGATGCTGAGAAATCACTTGGTAAGTAATGTCTGAAATGCATCATGCAAGAAGATTTCTGACAGGAAAGTTTACCATTGTTAACAAGTTCTTATTTTCTTTGTTAGGCATGTGTATGTGTGTGCGGCTGTTTAACTGCATCACAACAGGCTACCCCATGCTGTTGGCAGGGTATGAAGATGGGGGCATCCTACTGTGGGATGTCACTGCGGGGAAGATGCTCAGTCATCTGATGGTGCACTCTGAAGCAGGTCAGCCACTGACAGGGCGCAATCTTTTGGGACTATTCCGGAATAAGAATAGCTGGAAAAGACATTTTTTATTTTTATGTTGTGTTTTATTAGGATCTATTCCATTTTCGGAATGAACCGCATTCCATTCATTCTGCTTCCAACACGTTGGGGACAAATGACCCTCAAATCGATCACGTTGCTATATTTTCAAAATTTTCTAACATAGAAGGTTGATTTTTTTTGGGAAGGATTAAGATGGATGGCCAAAACAGAATCCGATGATTTGCATTACCGTAGACATTACGCTATGCATCCATTTATAATAGGTTTCTCAATGTTTTCAATTACTTTTAACATCAGTAAATTTTAAATTTCCAAATTTCCATAATGTTGATAACAAGGTAACCAAAAACGTGAGTTTGATTTAAACCGCCTCCCGGTTAGCTTAGTGGTTAAGCTCCGGTCTGTTGAGCGGGAGGTCGTGGGTTCAAACCCCGGCCGGACCAACACTCAATGTTTTAAAATAACTGAGTAGAAGGTGCTGCCTTTGTGAAACAACTGCATATGGTTAGACCTTCACGTCTTCTCGGATAAGGACGTAAATCGTAGGTCTCCCGTCGGCCTCAAGTTTATCAGTCTCACCAGACTGTCACGAGTTACCGACGTTAAATAAAGTTGCTTTACTTTACTTTATTGGTTAAGAGGGAGAAAAGTTATCAAATTGTGAATTTTGGTAATTTACAAAATAACTTCTTCATTCATCTTTTAGAGTTTAATTCGCTTCAAATCGAGGCTTCTATTGTCTTGTCTCGTAAAACATCGAATTTTCAACTGCGACAAATGGCGGATAGGAGGTACGCGGCGCGCAAAGCATCAAGGTCCGTACTGCATGGGCCTTTAAGATATTTGTTCATGACAATCTAGCAATTTCACGATTAAATCGGTAGTGACCACAATCATGGTTTTAGAATTTTCAATTTTTAGAGAGGAAATACTTTAACAAGAGGAGACGTCATTATGACATAATTACATATATTTTTGAACACGTCTTTTGAAAATAAATATTTGAGTATTTTTCGGGATTTAAGGAGGAAATGTGCTTATTGTAAACTGAATAGCCGCAGTATGGTCTTTTTTTATGTTTCTTCAATGTAGAAAGCATGATTGAAATGTGACGTCACAGGAAAATTTAGGGGGATGGCTAAGATTTTTTGGGCTTTGATTTGGGGAGGGTCACAAATTTTTGGGCGCCTGTTTTAACAATGAAACCTTTACAATATTTTTAGGCTACTTCAATCGACCATTCAGCTCCACCTTGGAAATGTCCCTTAACCAGCAATCAGCGTGTGCTGGATGCTGCTAATGGGCAACGTTCGAGACCTCAAACATTCTGCTTGATAACGAGGTTTTCAGGAGTAAAACAAAAGAAATGCTTTCCTCTTTTGTTAAAAAAAAGACGTCATTTTTGGGTCCTCGTTTTAGATATTTTACCGGCCCTCCCCCCCCCCCCCCCCCCCCCAGTAATTAATGACCGCTCCCTTAAAAGCATGTAGCTTTAAACTGATCTTTTTCCCCCCCGTTCTTTCAGTTGTTTATTCATTTTCACTGTATCCAACATGTTGTATATTTTAATATTTTTAAATGATTACCAGACAGTACTTAGTTAAAAACATTTTTTTTGTTTATCCTCTGATGAATGAGGGGAGCTGGGGTGGTGCAGTGGTTAAGCGCTTCGCCTCTCACCCCTGTGGCCCATGTTCGATTCCCGGACGCGGTGCCATATGTCGGAGTTGAGTTTGTTGGTACCTCGCCCTTGCTCCGAGGGTTTTTCTCCGGTTTCTCTGGTTTTCCTCCCTCCGCAAAAACCAAACTGGAGAACCCGCAGAAAAACCCTCGAAGCAATGGGTGAGAATCAACAAACTCAACTCACATATGGCGCCGCGTCTGGGAATCGAACCTGGGCCACAGAGGTGAGAGGCGAACACCCCGGTGACGTTGTATCCATGAATCAATCTCGGGCCACATTGGTGAGCGGCAAGCAGTTTTATGGGCTGCACCACATGTACAAATGTACTACAGGGTCTGAAATTGCGCCTTACTTGGCGCCAATGCGACAAAATGTAGAGTGTTGGCGACCAAAATTTCAGAGTTTAAATAGTCGCCTTAAGTAAAGTCTTCAAAATGTCCCGAAGTCACACAATGTTCTAAGTAAATTTAGCCAATAAAACATGCCAGCAAATGTTCTTTGTCGCTGAAAACTCGAAATGTGGCGACCGCAATTGCAGCAATTGGTCTTTTGGTGACTAAAATTTTTTGGCTAGTCGCCAGTTGGCGCCTACGTGAAAAAGTTAATTTCGGAC
This sequence comes from Actinernus sp. WN-2022, assembly GCA_030867875.1. Lineage (NCBI taxonomy): Eukaryota > Metazoa > Cnidaria > Anthozoa > Actiniaria > Actinernidae > Actinernus > Actinernus sp. WN-2022. The sequence goes on from JAOWCC010001589.1 coordinate 126,721,229, forward strand.
CCTGTACTAAAAGCAATAATTAGTTTCTATACTTCAATCAAGTGTCAGTGATGTGAGCAGGATGTTTTGGAATAGTGGGACTTAGTCCCCCAATGTGACCAAAAGCTAGAATGTGAACAGCTAAATACCCAGAATTAGTAAAAGGAAATGCACACCTAGTAGTTGTCAATCTTCAGTTAGATGTTAGGCAGTGATAATCCTATTCTTGTTCCTAGTGATGTGTATGGATGTGGATGAACTCCATTGTAAAGCCGTTACAGGATCTGCAGACAACAAATTGAAAGTCACTTCACTTGGTTCTGTGGTGAGCTTTGATCTAAAACCAGTATTTATTCGTTCGTTCGTTCGTTCGTTCGTTCGATTCTTTCTTTCACTCACTCATTTGCTCACGCACTCACGCACTCACGCACTTGGCACTCATGCACTTGGCACTCATGCACTTGGCACTCATGCACTCACGCACTTGGCACTCACGCACTTGGCACTCATGCACTTGGCACTCATGCACTTGGCACTCATGCATTCACGCACTTGGCACTCATGCACTCACGCACTTGGCACTCATGCACTTGGCACTCATGCACTTGGCACTCATGCACTCACGCACTTGGCACTCATGCACTTGGCACTCATGCACTCACGCACTTGGCACTCATGCACTCACGCACTTGGCACTCATGCACTCACGCACTTGGCACTCACGCACTCACGCACTTGGCACTCATGCACTTGGCACTCATGCACTTGGCACTCACGCACTCACGCACTTGGCACTCACGCACTCACGCACTTGGCACTCACGCACTTGGCACTCACGCACTCACGCACTTGGCACTCACGCACTTGGCACTCATGCACTTGGCACTCATGCACTCACGCACTTGGCACTCATGCACTCACGCACTTGGCACTCATGCACTCACGCACTTGGCACTCACGCACTTGGCACTCATGCACTTGGCACTCACGCACTTGGTACTCACGCACTTGGCACTCACGCACTCATGCACTTGGCACTCACGCACTTGGCACTCACGCACTCACGCACTTGGCACTCATGCACTTGGCACTCATGCACTCACGCACTTGGCACTCATGCACTCACGCACTTGGCACTCATGCACTCACGCACTTGGCACTCACGCACTTGGCACTCACGCACTCACGCACTTGGCACTCACGCACTTGGCACTCACGCACTCACGCACTCACTCACTCACGCACTCACTCATTCATTCATTCATTTACTTCGGCCATAATAAAAGATACGAAACAAACAAAATATAGAGGCCAGGAGAACCAACACAGCGTTAGCTAATTACGTTGGTTTCTTATGAAAAAAAGGTCTTAACTACATTGTATACAATACTTAATTAACCCTAAAAACAGCATTGAGTGGCATTACTGTTTTGGTACGCTCTACATGTACTTTTAAAATTATAACATTTTTATTAATATGAGTTGCATCAATCAAAAATTGTTCAGTTTTACAATGTTATAAACTGTTTGGTTATTTTGGATGGGATAGCGCCAGTCAGTCATTTTAGACCAAATAAAAAAAAAATGTGATTCCTGTTACACTTAAAAAAATATAGGGTCGGTGCGTAGGTACTAATTTTCATTTTTTTCTAACTTTTTGCACGATATGGTGCCTGGAATAGGACAGCGTTTGCATTAATTTTCGCTTAGTCACCCGTACTAGCGTACTTAGGCCGCCTCTCTTTAATTAACCGCTCTGATACACAAGAAGTGTGTTTTGATCTTCTTGCCTCCAGTACACACAACTGAAGCATATATATAACTCAAGCGTGTAGTTAAAATGTTGAAGATTCGGCATGGAAAATCTAGACTCGACCATGTAACCTGAAACCACTTACCAGTGCTTGAAAATCCAACACAAAAAGCCTATCCGACTCATTTTCTTCAAAGACAACCTAAATGTACCTATCTAAATATAGTAAATCGCAAAATTATTGTGAGTATTGTAGTAATACTGTTACAAAGGACTGTTACAAATATTTGTACATTATAAAAAAAGGAAAAAATAGTGCAAAATAAATGAATCTGAATCTGAGCAAAAGCTTATCAGAATAAACAACAAATTCTGTACTTGGTGTAGACGACTTTCGACTCTGGAGTCGTGATTTTTTCTATATTTTCTCGTTATCTTTGCGTTAGTTTCTTTCTTCCTTTTTTTTTTTTATAAAAAAGAGGTTATTAGTCGGCGAAACATCTAATAGGGCTGTGTATTTTTACGAATTCAGTCATACGTATTTTGTTGAGCCTTTATAAATTCTGCCAAGAAATGACCCATAATCCGTCTCCCACGCACTCGCAAAGTGGTGGTGGATTTGACAGTTACCACCCGAATTTGGTGCTGTATTGTGCATATTTCGTGCGTTTTTGACAGAATTATATAATAATTGTTGTTTTGCATGTGGTTATATCTACTTTTTCTTGCCTTGCCTATTATTTTGTATCAGCCGGTTCGTCAATTCTAAATGTGCTGAATCCGTTGTTCTAAATTTTAGAATTGCGGGTTGAACCCAACTGGGATTATAATCTAACCATGCACGTTCAATCAAATTATCATTAGCAAATTAGATTGCTTATATTATAATCCCAGTTGGCTTCAGCCCAAATTCTAAAATTTTGAATAACGGCTTCAACCCCTTTCGGGTGTGTTTTATACTTGTGTTTTTTTTCGTGATGTTGTTTGAAAAAAATAAACTATCAGGTATGAAAAATATAATTGAAAACAACAAGAAAACAATAAGCGACACGGTAGTATATTGGTATGAGTGGTACAAAAATACGGCATGATTGTAGCCTTACCGTAACCGTACTGTTACTTACTGTACCGTAACTCTGTAATTGGCCGTAGTCATTGCTGTAGTTTGACCCACCAGGGAGTGGGGCCACCTCCCTTGTCCCACTCATACGAATTCCGCTCCAACTTACTATACCTTAACTCTGTAATTTGATTGGATCAAAAAGACAAAACAATAGGGAAACCATTTCAATGTCACGGCATGCCGTAAAGTCACCGTGCCGTAGTAGTCAGTGCCGTTGTTTGTCCCACTCACACGAATTCCGCTCTAGCTCTTACTGTGCTGTGCTTGAATTCAAAGGGCGCTCTAGTGCACCATTCTGAGGTAGAGTTGAAGAGTGAAGGACTCGCTGCAGTCAAGCTAAGGAATGACGCTAAAGTTCTTGCCTCGGGGAGCTGGGCTGGCAGGTAAAAACTGTAACTAATCCTCAAAGATTATTTGTTTTTCGCGAACCTGTTTCGTTAAACATGGACTGTGTACAATCGGAATATTGCGGAAGAAGGTAACTCTGCATACCGTTACATATCTCTTACGATTATTACGAAACTCAGAAAATACACATGGAACTATACAAAGAAGCGAAATGAAACAAAAAATGAGCTTGGGGAGAAATATCCTGCGAATGCAGCTCAGCCGCGGAAACAACTGAGCGCAACATTACTCATGGGCTTAATATTAGAGGAAAATACCACTAGCAACTGGTGCTAGTTATCACTTATTTTCACTATCAACATGGTCTGATCCACTAGCAACAACAAATAGTTCAGCAAGATTCTACTGGCAACAGTTGCGAGTTGTCAGGCGAGACCTGCATGCTGCTTGATTTGCGAAGGCGTTTACGAGAGTCGTGTGTTTCGACAAAAAAGGCATAAATGAGGCAAGAAATAAGATAGAGTTGCAGTGTTATATTCAGTGATCAGGCTCGACATTAGGCACGCGTACCAATGCGAGTATATTTTTTAGAAATGCGAGTAAAATCTCATGAAAAACTAGGAAAAGTAGCCTTCGAATAGAGACAGCTGTTTTCGCATGCTATAGAAAAAGTACCACTGTTACTTGGATCTACTTAATGCAGTCGTTGAAGCAACGAAAAATTGCGAGACAAGTTTTAAGGCAACGACGTCACACAGCACAAATCTTCTGAAAATTGTGCTGCAACGACATTGTGACAAGCTTCCATTGTAGTAAAATTTTACATCGTAATGGCGGGAGGGGGATTCCATCTTCTCGGAGTCTGTAACAACCGCAAGGCTGAAATTAAATGTGCGAAATAACTGACGTGTTTTTGATACGCAGGATTCGCATCTACGACTGGAAAAAGTTGAAAGTTCTCGCTATTCTAAACTATCACACGGACACGGTGAATACTATTGACTTCTCTGAAGAACTACCAAGCAGTGGAGTGCTGCTGGCCGCTGGCTCGAAGGACTGCAGAATCAGCCTTTGGTCTCTTTATAACAACAAACAAAATGCGAGTTAGGATGCTGACGAGTTATGTGCTATGGAATTCATAGGTTCTACAGCTGTTCTGGCGTGGTATTCTCAATCTCGTGAGCACAACTGGTGATCTGTGTTTCAGTAATAATACACACTGGGGAGTGAGCTGAGACAATCGCCAGACAGTCCCTCAGTGGATATGCTCAACTCTTAACTTTAACAACTTATTATTGGTATCTACTTTGGTCAGCTCTAATAGCAGATCAGGGCTAACCCTGTTGGATGAACTTCCACAGAATATATAGGTTGTGAAATATGAACCATTGGGCGAGAAGTGTATCTTAGAGTTGAACACCATTTATGATAATTTGGTTTACTTTCAATTGCGGACTGAGTTTGCTTCTGTACAGCTGTCGAGTGAAAGAAAAATCTTAATCCAAGTGAGATTTTCACCAAATGACCTGGAAGAGACTCTACGACAATCTACCGACAGACTTACGAATCAGCGACGCAGCACTCGAGGTAACCGGGGCCGCAGAGGATTGTGGTTATGGAGAAAATAGACTAAAAGAACTACAGTATGCTCGTTCTTGTTTACCTCCACTGTCATTCGGTTAGTTATTCGTATCCGTGAATATGTGAATAGCGCGTCGGTGAACCTCTTCAGGGAAGTGAACACTCGACATCAAAACAATTAAGTGAGAACTTGCGTACAAGGCGTAGCTCGTAGCAGACCTTCGCAGTTTTTTTTTTACAGAAACTCGCTATTCATTGAAAGAAGAAAAGGCTTTACATCAATCAGGCCGGGAACACTGAACATCGCTTGTAAGCGAAGGTCTCAAACGAAAGTAGCCACCACAGGGAGCCCGGTCTTGACCTCGTACCACAGGTAACTCAACAATATAATCAAACTTGACCGAAAAGACAACGCTGGCCAGCAGGGCCTGATCTTGAGTGATAGTCAAAACAAATGTGACAACCGAGTGTGCAGTATAATGGTTCGACGCAATCAATTTCTTATTGGTCGCTTACCAGAGGTAGAAAACAAAAGAAAATTCGAAATCACGACGCTTCGGTACCTTACGAGAGGTTTCAAATTTAGTGATTTAACTGAGGAGTGAAAAAAACAACCATAGGGGCTGATTAATGTCAGGACCCGGCTAAACCTCAGATCGAATTGGAATTTAGCGTGTTGGTTTTTCTGGAGGAAGGAAAACCAGAGAACCCGGTGAAAAACCCTCGAGAGCAAGGGCAGCCATCTTGGATACTGAGATATCCATCCCAGAGTGCAGTGCACTGCGATTGCGGGGTTGCGATTTTGTCTATGTTACTGGGGCTCGAACCCAGGCCACAGTGGTGAGAGGCAACGTGCTTATCACGTGCGCCACCCCGCCTCCCCTCCCCTATCGTATACACGTGCGCCACCCCGGCTCCCCTCCCCTATCGTATACACGTGCGCCACCCCGGCTCCCCTCCCCTATCGTATACACGTGCGCCACCCCGGCTCCCCTCCCCTATCGTATATACGTGCGCCACCCCGGCTCCCCTCCCCTATCGTATATACGTGCGCCACCCCACCTCCCGGTTATCTCAGTGGTTAAGCTCCGGTCTGTTGAGCGGGAGGTCGCGGGTTCAAACCCTGGCCCGACCAACACTCGGGGTCTTAAAATAACTGAGTAGAAGGTGCTGCCTTTACATAATCGAACAGTAAACGGTTAGACCTTCTCGTCTCAGTCTCGGACAAGGACGTAAAACCGTAGGACTAAAGTAAAGAGAAACCACGTGTTAGATAACTGTTAGCCGGTTAACGTGTTTAAACCCTCTATAAATAAAGGTGACTTGACTTTACTTTACCCCGACTCCCCTGAGCAAAAACGTATTTCAGACACATGGTCGTTTAAGATAGATGTCCCATTGCGTACGACTTGTAACCTGATAATCGGTTATTTCATGGCAACGAGTTGGAATGTGGTTTCAAGGTTGGCCTCGGTGGTTGGCTTAATATTATTTTCATTACGGGTTATCCAGTTTTTCTCCCTCCACAAAATCCAACACGCTAAATTCCAATTCGATCTGTGGTTTAGCTGGGTACTGACTTTGATAAGCCCCTATGGTTGTTTCAGATCTCGTTAGAAATTCAGTCTTCAGAGGCTTTGAAAAGGCATAAACAAAACGATAAATTTTAGTTTATATGTAACATTTTACAAATTTTCCTTACTCATTTTGGCATTTAAAGATTCTTTGGCACCAGTTTGGTTGAAGCACCTGTTTTTGTGTGTGCATTATTTGTAAATATAGACGACCAACTGACCATATCACAGCGTAAGCATTTCGTTCCCTTCGATAGTCCGGATTCATCCAACAGTTGTAATAAAACAAAGAGGAAAATTATGATTTTATAAATTTTTAAGTTTCAACAAAAGATGTAAACCAGAATGCATTGTGGAGCAGCTGGTTTTTCAAGTATAGCAATAGATCCCCGCTGTTCAATTATATTTAGAAATCAATTACGGTTCCGTCATTTCGTGTACAGAAAGATTCATGCTATTACATTCTTTATTACCGAGGCTTATTGTGGCTTTCAACGTAAATGACGTCCAGCCATTGGTCGATCGTCCGTGTGACGGCACGTCCTTAGCCGCAGTCCCGCTGACTTGCTACGAAATGATTCGCGGGTACCTGACTAGTTTATCCTATTCTAATGGTGTGACAAGTGGATAACACAGACATGCATTAATTATTCACCGCCTATGGTGCCTCGCTTCATGAGATGATTTGAAGAATCGAGGAAGAACTCTATAGTCCGAGTACACACTCTTAAAATTGAAGGAGCGGAACATTAAAATGTAGTATTTGGGTGTCCTAATTTGTGGAATTATCAAGGATTCTATCAAGACGGCGTGTTGGAACTCCGTTTGCCGTCAATTATGATCAGATATGGGCAGATGGTCACAGGATAATTTTATTCTCTGTTCGAATTACTGGAACAAAGTTCAGCTGGGATCACAACCGAAAATCCGACAAGGAATTCGAGTCCGTCGTTTGTCAAGAGTTTGTTAGTCGTCGTTTAGTCGGTCACGCCGATGAACACGCCGTAATCCTACAGCATGAACACTGTCGTCTTCCAGTATTTGGGCAATAAGGGTTCCCAATGGAAATCGCATCTTGGAGATAGCAAACGAATGTCCGTGATACGTGCAAAAATGACGGTGAACTACGACCGAAACGGTAAGTTTTTGATTTTTATTATTATTTATTCGGTGCAAGCTCCCTTGAAATTATAGCAAAGTGCTCTTAGGATAAAACCGGCGTCATAAGAGATCAACTAAGTGAAATGAGTGTAATATCTATAAATGCGCGAGAATAACAAGGGTGTTTGCCAGTAATTTTATAAACACATGTATCTGATGTGCTTCCTTGTCATATTACAGACGCCACCGCGCTGGGTTTAATTTATTTTCAATCAAAAAACTAAACCTCCAAATTGAAGTCGAGGTGTAACACCTGTATTATTATTAGATTATTGTCGAAGTAGACATAATCAACATAACGAGTTCATAAACTAACCAGCCAATTGCTGCTCACGGTACTATCTGCCATGAGAAGGGATTAAGCTGTGAATTTAAATTTCTAACGGGACCTGAAACAACCGTAGGGGCTGATCAAAGTCAGGATCCGACCAATCCACAGATTGAATTGGGTTTAGCGTGTTGGTTTTTGTGGAGAGAGGAAACCCTCGGAGCAAGGGCGATATACCAACAAACTCAACTCACATATGGCGCCGCGTCCGGGGATCGAACCTGGACCACAGAGGTGAGAGGCGAAGCGCTTAACCACAGCGCCGTCCCGGCACGAAGTCCCCGATATAACAAACCGGCAAAAATACAGTAATTTCTATGGGTTAGATCCCGGATATAACGAACCCAGTTATATATAACATAATCCCCGTTATAACGAACAGAATTTTGAGGCTTATTCTTGAAATCTACCGGCCGGATATAATGAATAATTGTTTCATTTGCACTCTTCTATTCCTTTGGGATGGCTCAACTTTCAGTTACATATTCTTGACCTATGTAAACAACTTCACACAGCAGGATACATGTTGTTTATTTCAGCACATATGTTCTCTCGTGCCTAAGTGCCCGAGTCACACTTCCAGTCACTTTTGTTGCCACAGTATATACGGCTCGCAGGTTAGTGAGTGGAAGCAGGGTTTCCGAGCCTTTTAAAATAGTTATACTTGGGAATTTGTGTCTGCACTGTGACATCTTTTTACGTGTGAAAGATGCGAGTAAAATACGCCAGAGGAGATAGATTTTTACAGAAGTTAAAAATAGAGTTTTATAGTTAACAAGAGCCCATCTGGGCTTTCACTCGGGCCACATGAGATTGAAGATGTAATACACTTTCATTTGAAATCCTCTTAGTAATAACCAAAGGGAATAATTATTAGCTGAATTTAGCAGTCTTTAGTGGCCGGTAGCGCGGTGACTTTCATTCTCTGCTCCCCTAGTATATATGTAATTTAATAGTTTAGTTTTTCTCGTATGTTGACCTTTTAAGTTAAACACTACTTATTCGTTTAACACACTGCATTTGAGCAGGCATATATTCATTGTTTGGAACCCGAGAATTAACCGTACTACCGTATTTCATGGTCCCTTTCTTTAGTAGTCGGTTGTCGGTCAGGTGATTGTAAACTCTCGTCATTTAGCACAAAAAATGTATTCTGATGAATAGGGATCGGGTTGTCATGTAAGAAAGATGGCTCTTGAACAAACTGATAAGCTTCAGTAGGTTCTCTACTTTCATCTGTAATCTGGGAAACTCAATCTTTGCCCATGCCTTGGCACATAACTATTCCTGTTGTTAAGTAGACGTGGATGATTGTAAGTAAAATCCTTCGACAGCTTGTACCGTTTCCACTAGGTCAATATCCTCGCTGGAACGAAATAACTTGATCTCAATACTCTCTGAACCAACTTACGGTAAATTTAAATCTCTGACAGTTTTTAAGAGACTCGTAATATTGGTCTTGAAGTGCCTTCACCCAAAATAAGATGTTCTCCTCGGATGTTTTAAATGCAGCACAGCGAGCCGATGGCTTATAGATTCCAATATCTATTTCTTCGAATTTTAGCTTTCCGGATCCTGGCCCCAATTCACTGGCTTCAGGTCGTCGTACGGTGTCGTATATAAAATCACTGCCCATCTGGGTAAAAAACGCGGTCCTTCGGCTCCAACAATAGCGCCAGTTGAAATATCCTCAGCCTGTTGGAAGGCTTTCGCACGAATGAAGTTAAATAAAACATTAAACGGGCTTACATTTGAGAGATGAGACTCCAAAGTAGAGAGAAAGTTCCTCGCGGGTCTTCCGCCATCTTGCTTTACTGTATTAAATTATGTAAATAAATTAACCTGGCGATTGTTGCGTGACCGGCACAGTGCAATCTGATTGGTGTGAATTTGACCTTTAACGCATGCGCAGAAATTTTGCGACACCCAACAAAAAAAAAAAAAAAAAAAAACGACTTGCATTTTAAGACTCGGTGCTGCCACAGTAACAATCAATGGACGCGGTTACTATAAGACACTGTCACTTTATCACAGGGCGACTACTGAAACTGGGACCACTTTGGACACTTTCCATTTACGCGAACTTCCCCATTCACCCTGCGCTTGCTACGCAGGCTAGGTCGCCTGGTTTTAGCAGTGCGCGCGCATGTACAACATTTTCAGGCTCGTCCGCAGCCTCTTACGCGCCTAATCAAAGATGGCGACCCAAAAATGGTGACCCAAAAATATGCCCAATATATGGGCATATTTTGAAGAACATCCGCCATCTTGGATTCATCATCGCTGAAGAACGGTTAGCGGTTGAAGTGTGAACCCAATGAATGCCAACCGTACATTGTTCTACTTGTACCCAGTTGCGAAGTGAGTATTAAAAAGGCAAAAACGCTAAGTTCTGATGGATTTGTAGTTATTTTCAACGACTTTTGAACGCGCAATGCGAAAGACGACATCGCCAGGTTATTTTTCAAATGAAAAATGCACGCGCTATTCGAAATTCTCCAATCAGCACGCGCGAAACGTCTAGCCAATCAGTGGTCGAATCCCATCAGCCTGTACCAGGGGTACTTTCGACGCCATCTTTGATTGGGCGCGCCGGTAAAGATCCCTGGGAACGAGGTTGGCTCGGCCGCGTCGGGGTTCGGGCGCGAGGGAAACCGGAAGTCGTTCAATCTTTTGCTCATCCTATATGTATGGTGCTTCTGCCCGCGCGGAAGCTCCGCTATGAGGCATCCGGGGTAAATTAAATGTGTTCTTTTCTCGGAGAATACTCGGGAAAATAGAATAAATTTTATTTACCCCAGAGCCTTATATTGAAAACTTTGTGCATGTACAAGTGAAGCATATATCGAAGTGGGCTATTCCCCTCTTCTTCGAAGCTCTAGCTACTGAAATCATAGCGGAGTTCTTCGCGGGAAGAAAACAAAAGGTAACATTAAAGTGCCTATACGACTAAAAACGATATTAATAATATCGATTCTACACAGTGAATAATAATAGTTGAATGGTACAATATTTCTGGGTTTGAATGCCGATGAGTTATAGAGGGTAGGTACCATTTATTATACAAAAATCGCTGTTGAAGATAAAGGATCTTTTTTTAAATATATGTATTCTACTTTAAAGTTTTAATAAATGATTTTACAAATTTATTTTCCCATATCAGCAAATATGTCCATTCACGAGCATTAAAGTGCCTATGAACCTTATTTTTTAATTTTAGATATCAATTCTACATCAAGTGAATAGTAGAATGGTACAATATATCTTGCTTTGAATGCTGTGCCGCTGAGTTAAGGAGGTTTAATATCCAAAATGCTAATTACATGACGTCAGGGGAGGCATCAATTATTATACAAAATATTTTGTTACAATTAAACATTTTTTTCAAATTATCAGTGTTATACCCATGGTTGAAATAAAATGATGTTAAAAATTAGTTTTCCTATATCAGTAGAAACGCCCATTCACAACCACGAAGAAGTGATTGCAGATACCTCCCCTGACGTCATGTAATTAGCATTTTGGATATCAAAACCTCCTTAACTCAGCGGCACAGCATTCAAAGCAAAATATATTTTACCATTCTACTATTCACTTGATTTAGAATTGATATCTAAAAAAAAAATATTGTTCATAGGCACTTTAAGGAATAATGGCAAGTGCCTACCATTTGCATTTTCGAGATTAGAACCTCTATAACTCATCGGCACTGCATTCAAACCCATAAATATTGTGCCATTCAAGTATTCACTATGCGTAGAATCGTTTTTGGTCGTGTAGGCACTTTAAGGTACATAAGCAGTATCTTTTTGGAGCCGGCCTGTACCGCTTGAAACGAGCCACATCATTGGCTTACCCAACAATACAAAACACCATAACCTTTAGAACGAGTCACACCATTGGCTTACCCAACAATACAAAACACCATAACCTTTAGAACGAGCCACAGCATTGGCTTACCCAACAATACAAAACACCCTAACCTTTAGAACGAGTCACACCATTGGCTTACCCAACAATACAAAACACCATAACCTTTAGAACGAGCCACAGCATTGGCTTACCCAACAATACAAAACACCATAACCTTTAGAACGAGCCACATCATTGGCTTACCCAACAATACAAAACACCATAACCTTTAGAACGAGTCACACCATTGGCTTACCCAACAATACAAAACACCATAACCTTTAGAACGAGCCACAGCATTGGCTTACCCAACAATACAAACCACCCTAACCTTTAGAACGTGCAGTACAAAAACAATAGAGCTACAGTTTAAGTAACAGTCCGAGCAAGAGGTAGGCATAATTCTATTGTTCAGATGCAATTTGCTTTCCCCACTTTAGTATTTTGTGTTTTTCATACTGACAACTCATCAACCCTTAAATCATAAATTTCTGAAATTATATCCACTAAAAATGCATTTTAAAGGTAGAGTTCTTTTGTGTGAAAACATTTTGTCCAATCAGAAGAGTGCAAAACAATAACCAAGAAAACGCTCAATTTAAAAATGTTCCCCATATTGAAAGTTCGTCATATTGAAAGTTATGAGAGTTTTCACTAGATGCAATTCAAATCTGTTTACAAAATGAGAAAAATATTCTTCTTCTTCAATTTTAGATAGATTTTAATGTCTAAGCCAATGAGGTGGAAGATTGAAACAATACCACAATTAGCACCTTTTTACATTCCATGCATAACATATGCCTACCTCTTGCGCGGACAATTACTTAACCTCATGTTTTCCTACTGTTTTTTTCTTTATTTCTTTCTCTTCCTTATTCATTTTCAATAGCAGCTGCACACTAATTTTGTACATAAAATAGAGCAGTATTTCAAAGTATGTGCAGCCTAAAATATATATCATTCTCGCTGACGTCGATATCTTGGAGTTCACCTATTGAATGTGGTAGAGTGCTTGGAAAAATAGAAATAATTACTTATTGAAAGTGAAGCATTATGACTTGGAGCTCCGCTTATAGTATTGACTATTTAAACTTTATACATAATAGATACAGAATGAGTGGCTGTGCTTTATGGGAGCGAGAGTTTGTAAATCCCATAAAGCACGACCACTCATTCTGTATCTGACTTATCAAACATCTAGATATATAAAGATTCAGTTATTTTAGCGGTACGACTTATTTTAGCCGAGAAAATCGAAGCACAAATATTTCCTTTGTTTTTGCATCATGAATTATAAATGAGTTTGATAATCTTAATTACAATTAGGACCTTTGCAGCTAACAAATCACGTGCTTGTACTGGAGAGCAAAACAATACCTGACTTCATTTATTTAAAGGTGTTGTACGAGATCGGTATTGTTATTAGCAAAACCTATTTGTAAATGCTATTTTCCACCTCCAATCGATTGTCGATCTTTCAAAAACAGCGATTTTAAAGATAGCTTGCTCTCCAGCATCCATGGCAACGTCTTTCCCATGGGGATCACGAGCTCAATTCATTCGTTAATGAAGTATTATATCAGCACGTGACTGTTAGCTGCAAAGGGCCTGTTGCATTCACGCTTCGCGGTCCTGTAATTTTGTACTCACTCGTATGACTTCAGACCAAATTACACTCGACTCAGTTCTATTAAAAGGTAAAAAGGTATTTATTTATAAAGCGCAAATTATATATGAATATATTCGAATGCGCTTCACAAGGTTATTTTTGTGATACAGACTGCTATTGCGGCGCAATGTGCTGCCGTGCAGTTTACAATAGGGACCTTAAGCAACCACGACGGCAACGTCTAGGACGACGGCATAACACTATAGCTTTAATTACAAAATATAATAACTGCACGTGAAAATGCACGCAGTAGCCTTCATTTTCACCGTTCTCTGCAAAAACACAACGTGAAAACCACACATTGTACGTTTTAAAGACAACGTGAACGTAAGAAAGTAAATCAAATCATTTTTCGTTCGGCTTGAGCGGAACACTATAGTCATTATATTTTTCGAAAATCTGGTTTTGAAAAACAATTCAAGGCGAACAAAGGAAATAGTAAACACCAAATTTCGGGAGAACACTTTTTCTACGTCCCGTCGTCACTGCCGTCGCCGTCCTGGTTGCTTAAGGTCCCTATTCATAAGAAACCACGACGGCAACGTCTAGGACGACGGCATAAAACAATAGCCTTAATTACAAAATACAATAACTGCACGTGAAAATACACGCAGTCGCCTATATTTCAACTGTTGTCTGCAAAAACACAACGTGGAAACCATACGTTTTATGTTCCATAGAGAACGCGAACGTCAAAAACTAAATCACTCCGTCTTTCGTTCAGCGTGAAGGGAACTTTATGCATATTTTTAGAAAATTTGGATGTGAAAAATAATTAAAGGCGAATAAAGGAAAAAAAAAATTCGGGAAAAAACACTTCTGTGTCCCGTCGTCACTGCCGTCCTGGTTTCTTAAAGTCTCTAGTAACTCAGAATACCTGGCTGTTGTGTTGGGAGACAATCCCCTACTCTTTCCCGAAATAACAGGTTCTTTCACATCCCCCTGGTATAGATTAGAAGAGGAAAGACAAGGCCAACGTCCCTGCCAAAGGGACGTTGGTTCTTTCACGCGACTGGACGCGGCTGGGATTCGAACGCGGCCGACCTCCCGCACTCTAGACCGTGCTCTCTACCAACTGAGCTAACCAGTATACTTTATATTACCATTATATTATAAAGTATATATGGTAGATACTGCATGTTTCACTTTCAAAATAAAGAAATTATCATAATGACCAGGAGGTACAATGCACAACCAGTTTCTGTAACAACCGCTTCACACATTTTTACAGAAATTAGTTATCCCAAATGTTTCCGTCCAAGGGATTTTGGTAAAATCTGCACTGTGCTCGCGTGTGTCGGGTTATAAGTTTGAACGTTTTCCAGTCGTTTGAAAAAGTCTATTACATTTCGAGTAATGGCTCAATGTCAAAAAAGTGGGGTTGACTGACGCCGAGCGGAACGCGAGTGTATTTAGTAGCTTTTCAAGGCCAAGAAAGTGCATTATTTTGCTATAGAACAGGGGAACTTCTATTTGTTTTATAATATAAAAGGTAAGAAATTCATAGCCCACATTTTTCGTCAACTTCTGCCCAAGGGATTTTGATCAAATTTGGACTGTGTATGTGTGTAATATGGTTGAACTATTTCCAGTTGTTTGAGAAAAATCGTTCGACTAGATTTTGAGTAATGGCTCAAAGTGTAAAAAAAAAGTGGTGTTGACTTACGTCACAATTGTGTCATTATTATGTGTGACCGGATCAAGATTTTAACATCAGTTGTATCAATAAATGGTGTACTTAGCCTCCTCCGCAGGCAACTCCTAAATAATAAGAAATTTGAATCACCCGGATTCCTGTGGTGGAAGGATCATCTTCTACCACAGGAATCCCGGTCCGCACAGGAATCCTATTTATACAGGAATCCTATTTTACGGGAGTTGCCTGCGGAGGAGGCTATGGTGTACTGTTGGTGAAAATTTGAGCAGAATCAGGCAAAAAAAAAACATTAAACGTTATGGCATGTTTAAAATCGCAGTGGCTTCGGAATCTCGATCGAGACGGACATCACGCGCACGTCTGAAATCTTTACACAAATAATATAATTATACTTTAAAGGCGCTGTTTCGCGGTGATAAATCATAGGCGTTTATATTCACAGGCTGGGCCGGGGCATACTCAGCGATTTACATATGAACTGACGAACCTCGCATACACTGTGGGATGGTTAAAATACAGCAAATATTTATAAAATGACAAACTGTGTATCGACGTAGTCTTCAAGGAACATATTGCATAACATGTCAATCAAGCATTGAGGGAGGGGACTAACTGCTTGTAGCCAATTAACGGCCACCAACAGCCACTTAATTAATTCATGAAATGACAATATAAAGTAACTAAAACCTACCCTGGTTACCAGAGGCTCGCGAGTCGCGAAGCGGCGACTCTCCGATGAGGACACGGATCGCGAAGCGATGCGTCTCCGATCGAGGCGCGAACCGGCTGAACCATAAAGAATCCCAACCGGTCAGTAAACAAGATCTTACCTACCTCGAGCTATGGTTCTCAAGAAAAACTTCTCAAGAAAATGCTGAGGTAAAAATATTTGAGAGATTTTCTGGAACTCGAACCCCGCTCCTCCTACTCGTAAGGCAAACGTCGCAACCACTAAACAAAACAACCATCATTGCTCAATTGCTGTCAAATTTTTAATTTTTTAAACTACTGCTAATCTATGTATTTTTAGTCAATCAGAATGAGTGAGCGATTCCCTCTCCTTAGGACCTCTGCCAATCGAACATTGACTCCACGCATGCGCAACGCCATGACATAGCCCTTTAAAGTAGCAACCGGAGAGGTGAAGTTTCTTTGACTTGCATGGGTTATCAGTTTTTTTTCTTATTGATTTTCTGTTTGTATCAGTAGAGATCCGCTTTCGTGAACTGAATATTAGGGACCTTTAGCAACCAGAACGGGACGTAGAATAAAGTTTTCTCCCGAAATTTGGTGTTTAATATTTCCATTGTTCGCCTTGAATTGTTTTTCACAACCATATTTTCGAAAAATATAATGACTAGAGTTCCGTTCACGCCAAACGAAAAATGATTTGATTTACTTTCTTACGTTAGCGTTGTCTTTAAAACGTACAATTTGGGGTTTTCACGTTGTGTTTTTACAGAGAACGGTGAAAATGTAGGCGACTGCGTGTATTTTCACGTGCAGTTATTGTATTTTGTAATTAGGCTATTGTTTTATGCCGTCATCCTAGACGTTGCCGTCGTCGTTGTTAAAGGTCCGGCGGGGGAGAGTTTGCCAAGTGTGTCACGCGGTCAAAATGGGGCGTGCCACAGGTGACCCAATCCGGGGAAAAACGACCAAATTTTTTTACAGAAGAGCCGGCAAGCAGGCTACGTCACAACATGTGCGCGTGATGCCGGGAATAATCTTCAGGCTGTCATAAAGCGCTGAACTAAGTTCGCCGTTGTATATTAACGAGGCGACGTGCTACTATGTGGTTAAAGCAAGAGACCTCTTCAGTTCGTTAAAATTAGCGTCATACCAGTTCCGGCTCTTCCTCCATTAGTACATATACGTTACTCTAAACTAATACGTTATACTCAAATACGTCGATGGTATTCGCAGACAGAGGTAAGCTTATATAGCACGACTTCAGCAGTTTGACTCACGTTAGAAACTACTATCGTCCTTTAGCTAGCCTTCAAAGACGCCAAGCGCAACGACCTGGGTTTTCGAATATGTTTTAAAACTGCGTTTTCAGTCTTTTGAAACCTGCATGCCACTTATCTGTCTTGATCGAAACCCCGAAGCCACTTTGCGAATTTAAACAAAATGTTATAACTTTTAAGATTTTTGCCTGATTTTGCTCAAATTTTAACAAACAGCACACAATTTATCGATACGACTCATAAAGTCGAAATCTTGACCCGATCACACATACTAATCACGTATTGTGATGTAAGTCGGCACCGCTTTTTTACATTTTTAGCCATTACTCTAAATCTAGTCGAACGATTTTTCTCAAACAACTGGAATAGTTCAACCATATTACACACACACACAGTGCAAATTTTATCAAAATCCCTTGTGCGGAAGTTGGCGAATACTGTTGGGCTATGAATTTCTTACCTTTTATATTATAGACAAATAGAAGATGGTTCCCCTGTGTCCAATAGCAAAATAATGCACTTTCATAGTCTTGAAAAGCTGCTAAATACACTCGCGTTCCGCTCGTGCAGCCGCAGTTTTTCAAGACCTCGAGCGTGCATTATTTTGTTATAGACCAAGAACCATCTTTTATTTGTTAAATACAGCACATTTATTTATATTATAATTTATTTATATTATAATTTATTTATATTATAATTTATTTGCTTAAATATTTATGCATTACTTTTCTTTTCTCGAGATACTCACCTCCCGGTTAGCTTAGTAGTTAAAGTGCACCTTTCGTTCTTCGATGTTGTTGACATGAAGAATAATGCATTAATGAGATGACGTCACTCCGGGAATCGACCCAGGCTTTTTCTTACCCGGTCATGGCTCGGGAAAGGTCAATTTTTCACCATTTCAAACAAGCGTAGAACAGAGTATTCTTAATTTGTAAACCAAAAATTTCTTCGCAGAAGTACTCAAAACCTTTCAAAGGTTCATAGCTATAAAAATTGCGGGCAAGAAGGGTTAGGGAACTTTAAGCGCCGGTTACCATACGCGCTTAACGTTCCCGTAGGTTTCACTGAAAATAGTCATCCAATGTATTTTTGGGGATTTTTGGAGATTACCGACTTCCTTCCCGCCATGGTCTTTGAAGTAGTTCTATATTCGATCATCCGGCTTTGCCCGATTTGGATGTGTTCGGATAGGCTGAGTTTTCTTCTTTTCCTTTCATTCCCTTAGCTCAGTCTCTGATCATATTAATACTGATTATGTAGCCGCTTACCCTATATTATCATACGAAGGAATCGTAAATGAAAATCTCAAAGCATATCAAAATCAACGGGAACTTAGGTAAAACGGTCCCAGCTTTGTCAGAGAAACCTTGTTCCTAATGCGAGACTATGCACTACAAGACAGTGAAAAATGCCAGCTTGTTGAAGTTTTGTTTGTGTTTTGAAAACATCTTTTATCGCAATCTGCTATTCATTTGCGATTAATTTTGATTAAATCATATGCATTTGTTAATTTATTATAATTCATCAAATAATTAATTTTATAGGAGTTTTCCTCCGATATAACTGAACAGAGTATACTAGATAACGTTTTTATCACAGTTTGGACAAAGAAGTAACACAGAACCACCGCGACATAGAACCTTTAAACGTTACAAGTACAGTTATAAAGAAGAAAGTGAGCACTTAATACTTTTAAAATAGTTTGTCGAACAGATGTCATTGTTTTCAGTTGCTTTCGATGGCCTGTTTGTCGCATCACATTTCAGGTTAAAATATTTTAGAAAAATGGAAAATATTTCCCACGTTCACATCAACCCACTGCCACATAGAAATGGCACCCGCGGAAATATTTTGGTCGAGTGGTCATTTCTGCCGTTCGCGTAAAGAAAACGCGCAGTATATTGATATGCTAATTTTCCCGCCAGTTTAATGTTAATCGTAGCAAACCTCTGGCACCCAGGGCAGGTTAATAGAAGTTTCATGAATTATAATTTCCGTGATGAAGGACTAGCACATTCTTTGGAAGGCATATTGTTTTATGGGGACGTAAATGTACTACAAGGGGTCATATTGAGAAAAATTAAAACAATATCACCCGACAAGCCATTTTATTAGCATTATTGTCAAAATTCAATGTTTTCATCTGGCAATTTTTTTCATCTTCAAAGTTTGAAGTTTTTACCAATATTTTTCACTTTTGCGTATTGCTTTGGGTGAGGTTCCCCGAGTGCTTCAAACTTTTCAAAATTACTCGCTGGTAGGCTTTAGCTATTCTGCTCGAAAGAATTGCCCGAAAGAAAGACTATTCTGCTCGAAATTATGCTCCAAAAGTACTATTATGCTCGAATTTATGCTTCTGAAAAATTTGGGGCAGTTGCAGTCTTTTCTTGTACAAGCCGATTATTCCATTTTTTTCATGGATTAGTACTAATTTTACGTTTACGAGCTGTAGGTCGGACTTTTTCGGAGCCTGCAATAAAGTTAAGATAAGTTAAAGCATTGGTAACCAACTGTCTTTCTTGTCCTTCATCGTGATGGTCAATGATTTCTGTTTGTTCCGCCGCCATCTTTGTTTTGTTCGTACCCAGCTCCCTCTCGTCCCCACTTTTCCTCGTTCCCAGGCCCCAAAATATGCAAAATGGCCTATTCTGCCCGGATTATGCCCCAATTACGTTTTCTGCTCCTGAGGCCCTATTATGCTCGAAATTCTGCTGGCAGAATGTGCTAAAGCCTACTCGCTGGCGCCGACTCGGCGGCATTTTGCACCTGAATGGCCTCCCGTGTCAACGCCGAGAGCTACTCCGGATCGCGAAGCCAAAACGAGTAGCCGAAACGTTTTTGGAAATCAAACCGCTTTTAATACCAAACCGAGTTCTAGGAATTATGCGAAAGGAGATTAATACCAGACGAGAGTACTGAAAAACAGGAAACTTTGAAGCCAACAACTAGAGTCGCTCCAACGTCGGTGTTGGATTTAACTAAATTGGTAGTTGACGTCACCTACTAGTAGTAATCGTAGATTATCAAAGTGCGTTCGACATATTTTTGTAAGAGAAAGGACTGTGGTAACACAAAAGGCAATGATGTTGACGATGTAAGTAATCCTGATCAAAAATGCTTGTTTTTAACTAATGTGAAAATTTTAATGTCTTGACTTATAAGTTATGCGGGTATCAGCGGCCATCCCGAGGGGGCGGCCCCCGGGCACCCAGGGGCATTTGTCACAGCAGCCATGACAAATACATGCTAAAACCCCTCGGGTGGGGCAGAAAATTGTGACAAAAACTCCCACCCCTGGGGCAACCTGGGCAACATATAAGTATTAGAAGCTAAATGTTTTAGAAGTGTCAAAAATCTTAATAGTTTTATACAAATATTATCCTTTATTTCTTTGTTCTGTCTTCGACAGTGGTGGCTTAATTTAATCTCTTAATTTGAATGATAATGATATGACTTACCTCAAAGACAAAGAAATTGAAGAAGCGAGTCCTGTGGCGAAAACCGCTGAACGTTGAGACAGCAGATTACGTGCAAACCTCGTGGGTATGTTCCCGGGGTATTTTGACGAAAACGCAAAAGCGCTCTAATGCCCCGCGTGTGGGGCATGTTTTTGCTACAAATGCCCTGCTAAGCCCCTGGGTTGCCCGGGGACCGCCCCCTCGGGATGGCCGCTGATACCCGCATTAATATACAAGGGAATGCATCTGGGTATAAAACTGTAATCATCTTTGTGTAACATTAAATCATTGGATGCAATGCTTATCAGTGTGGCTATATATATATATACATGTGTGTTTTATAGTTATGGCATTCATTTGAGCATTCATAGCACTTTTTTTTGTGTGGTATACAGTGTACAGCAATAATTGGAGTTAGTGTAGAACACAAATCAACCCTATTTAGCTAGCTATGGCTATTCAGATGTGTATGAACTGCATTCCAGTTCCTAGCATTCACAATACTAAGTACATTCCAGTGTAGAACATAAAATATATATGCATGTGTATAAAGTACACCCCATGCAGTTCTTTAGATCATTCACAGTATTTTTCAAGTGAAAACAAGGTTGGCTGCCATCACACAGGTTTAGTTGCAGAATAATTTATGGTCAATGTTGGTAGCCGGGTCCTGGGTTTCAGGTCCGTCAGAAATTCAGTGTAGATTAAGTGATTAGGGAACACAGCAATGAACTCAGTACTTTAAATTTCCCTCACCTCGTACTGTGTTGATTTCCCAGTTCCTTGGCATATGAAAGTGTCGTTATAGATTAACTCTCTGCCTGAATATGTTTGTTGAATATTTGTATAACCAAGATGTACACAGTGTCGCAACTCACACAAGATACGGCGATTACGGGTATCTAGAAAACTTAGACCGAGATTTCTCTTCAGCCAGGTCATCTTACTGTTTGTAGTTTTGGTATCTGTATGTACAGCGAAAAGCTAAAAGCAGAATCCAATACAGCGAGCAGGCCAACAGAATTCACTCGGTTGTTATGCGGGTATCAGCGGCCATCCCGAGGGGGCGGCCCCCGGGCAACCCACGGGCAACCCAGGGGCTTAGCAGGGGATTTGTAGCAAAAACATGCCCCACACGCGGGGCATTAGAGCGCTTTTGCGTTTTCGTCAAAATACCCCGGGGACATACCCACGGGGTTTGCACGTAATCTACTGTCTCGACGTTCAGCGGTTTTCGCCACAGGACTCGCTCGATCGATCGACGTTCTTCGATTTCTTTGTCCTTGAGGTAAGTCATATCATTATCATTCAAATTAAGAGATTAAATTAAGCCATCCACTGTCGGAAGACAAAACAAAGAAATAAAGGATAATATTTGTATAAAGCTATTAAGATTTTTGACACTTCTAAAACGTTTAGCTTCTAATACTTATAATATGTTGCCCAGGTTGCCCCAGGGGTGGGGGTTTTTGTCACAATTTTTTGCCCCACCCGAGGGGTTTTAGCATGTATTTGTCATGGCTGCTGTGACAAATGCCCCTGGGTGCCCGGGGGCCGCCCCCTCGGGATGGCCGCTGATACCCGCATTACTGGACAGCACAAATTATGGCCAAGTTGATTCGATTCAGTTCAACGACCGCGCTGACAAAACAGACCATGTTTGACTTGATATAGTTTGGACATCAGACTTTGTCGAATGCTACAGGCTTTGATATATCGTGCTTGCTAACTTTTTAAACATTATTGCATTGGATTGGGAAAATAATAAGACACTTATACTCGACGTTACTCCGAGAATCGCGTATATAGTTACCAGTTCCCTGGCCGTTCGTGATATCGAGGCATTACGTCACACACAGGCACAGGGAACCCGTCACCAGATTAGGTTGCGTTCTCCGTCGAACGCAATTAGTGTATTAAACCGCAAGGCCAACAGTTATAGCAAAATCTGGGAGTTGGACATAAACTTCAGGTGAAAATAAACCCGTTGATCCCATACAAAAGTATACTAGTCTAGAAGATTCCGCGAGTCAGCGTCTCCCTCGGATCTGAAGACCGTTATTACCAACCTTTTGAAACCTTTGTCTACACAGTTCGTCTATCTCTTTCTCACTCATACGAAATCAGCTCTGCGGCAAGACTGTGGAAAGGCCTAGTAGTAAACTCTGTAATTTGATTGTATCAGATAAAGAATGGTGAAGCCAATTAAATGTTACGGTTTGCCCTAGTACGGTGACAGGTACCCAACTACTGCGGAAAGAGAAAACAAGAGATAAATATTCTGTCTTTCGCTTTTCGCAGAAGTTTGAGAAACATTTCAGTTAAGTATGGGTGGGAACGGCATGCCCTGATATTGAAATGGTTTACAATTTGTGTCCGTCTGATCTAATTAAACTGCCGCATTTAAAGTCCAATGATCCCATTTCTAACTGAAATTGAATGGGGAAATGTTAGTTCACAGTGCCCGGTTGTTCGAAGCAAGGGTAACTTTATTCCTAGGACAGCGCTAAATCTGTAATTGTAATCTGTACAGTTTACCCTCGGGTTACCCTCGGGTTAGCGATTTAATCGGGTTAGCGATTTAATCCCGGGGTAGCGCTTACCCTTGCTTCGAACCACAGGGCCCAGGAGGCGTTCTGGGGTAATCTGCGGCCACGTTTGGATACCAATCTGATCAATATCTTCTAGCCTGCCCAAACCCGACCCGAAAACTAACATTTCCACCCGACCCGAAAACTAACATTTCCGAAAAAACCCGAGAGCCTGTAAGCAGGCTAAATATCTACTGAACCGAACGCTCTGAACCGATGCCAGTATTAAACTTGTACAAATGGTGCCGGGTATGATTGGCGCAGCTTTCATGAGTCCACACTGAACTTTACCGTACTGTATAAACTCTGTTGGGATCTATAAACTCGCTATGTGCAAGATACAGTGGAACTAAGTGCCAGGGGACTGGGAAAATTGGTTCGTTAAATCGGGGTTTCGTTAAATCGAGAATCCCGACATAACGAATTTGTTGAAAACTAACCAAAATCTTGGTGATATCGGGGTATAGTTAATAATTAATTTGCCGTTATATTAGACGGTGTATATCGCTGCACTCCCCAACACTTCCGCGTCTGGGCGTTATACTGTATTGTATAGCACTCGTGATTTATTAATATCTGTACGTATGTAGCTACTGTACAGTACAGAAAAAAGCCACACTTTTTGCTTTACAGAGCATACTCACTGTACATATCTACTGTATCAATGATAGTTCAGTTATTCTCAGTACACATCTTCTGTGGCGTGATGACATTTGTTCGTTATATCGGGGTAGATTTTACATTCGGGCTTCTAGATTGTGTTCGTTATATCGGGTATTTCGTTAAATCGGGGTTATTTTCCATACATTTTACTGTAACTCTGGCCGGGCTGAATAAATTTGTTCGTTAAATCGGGGACTTCGTTAAAGCGGGGTTTGTTAAATCGGGGTTCCACTGTACTTCGGATTTTTTGTGCTGTGGGAGTCGAAATAACTTTGAAGTTGTTATTTTTCATTTGTACTACTTAGTCCTCAGAAGTTTAAGAAATTTTTTTTCTCAGCCTTTAGGGTTAAAAATATTTTATTTTCAGTTCTTTTTTCCCCGAGGAAGTCAACCTCTCACCACAGGTAGCCCAGCTCTGTATATCTGCCGGCCAATTTTCAGCAAATTTCACCTCTACTGTAATAGAGTAGCGTAGTGAGGTGAAACGTTGCTGACATTCTCTGAAAATTGTTCCAGACATAGCCAAGAACGCAAGAAAACACCCTGTTGATTTTTATTGAATATGAATGGCAAAATCCTATACAAATGCTATAAATACCGGGCTTGGGCTACCTGTGGTTTAGGCCAAGAGTCGGCGCACGCAACAACCTACATTTGCACTCTTGTTATGTAGTATATATTTATGTATCTTTTATAATTTTCCAGTATTAGCGTAATCTAAAATGGAAGTGTTTAACCTAAAACCTAATGGATGGAGGAAAAAGTTCGTGCCGAGTTTCGTACGTGACATGCACGAAAGAGTCAATAACATGAACAGATAGATACATTGTTCAAATGCAAATTAGGTTTCTATAAAAAGAAAACAAAGAAACCCACGAAAATATTACTGTGATTAGAAATGCAAACTTCCATGTCCAGATGTGAAAGCTTTCGAAAATTGTTCTCTTATAGCTGATAGTTTCACTGATTGGGTTAATGGCCGTGCCCGTGACGTCACAAACTTTACAAACCACAGGGATCCCACTAACCCATCAGAAAAATTACTAGCCAGAACGCCTTTAGACTGAAAAAAAAAACGTCTGATATAGCAGTCTAGAACGCCTTGGGATTTGGCTTGCTACCTTTTTGGCTACCCGTATTTTTCCGCGGACACCGACACCGGCCGAGCTGTGCGAAAAATAACTTTTGCGGCTTCGTCGCGGCCTCGCGGGATAATATAACCTCTGGCCCAAGGGAGCCCAAGGGTACTTATAGCTTACTAAAATGTACTTTTTAAAATGAAATCAGAACTGTGAATCACTTGTGGTTCGGCTATAGTAAACAAAAGGGGTAAGTTGAGTGCAAGCCTAGAAACATATGCCCAGACTAGTCAATAATTCTACCAATGGGGAACAAATCAAAAAGTTTGACGTGTGCTCAAATAGAATAACAATTTACACGAAAGGCACGCCTCTGATTGGCTACACGTTTTGAATATTTATCAATGCTTCGACCTCCGGAAAAGCCAAGATGGCTCCTCAGAAAGGTAAAACATCGCTTTCTGGGTTAAGACGTTAATTCGATGAAAGTGGCGATCATTTTCACCAAGTCGAAAAGCTCCAGGGTTGATAAACGTGCTATTTATTTCCACAGATGAGGAGGCGAGGCAGAAATTGCTTGAAAACCTCAAACGCGAGGTAAGACCAGCTAGCTTGCTAGCCCATGATCCTGGTTAAATTTTGCTCTGTATCACACCGATAGTAAACCTACGACAACGTATTTCACGATTTCCTCCCTCGAATTTGGGGTAATAAATATTTCGAGCAAAAACTTCTATGGTTGTAACTGGGAAGTAATCGAGTTGTATAAGGTTGCGTGAGTGTTCTTTTTAAATTTTGAAAACGAAATTTTGACAATCTCTTCGCTTTTTTTCCTTCATTAGGTCAAGCAGATTATGGAGGAAGCAGTCATGAAGAAATTCATCCATGCAGACAGCTCAAGCATTACATCTGTGTGCGGTAAGATTTATGTTTTACTTTACCCAAGAAAGCTGTCGTTACCTGAGAGAATTCACAGAAACGACTTTCCGTGGCTCTTTGATTCGAATCGTTGATCGTTCGTCCAGAAATCGTATTAAAATTACGAAAAGTTTGTTGAATTGAAATATTATTAATATGGAATATTGTATTTTCCTAAGCATGCAAACAGCCTCTCTCTTAATTACTTTGAACGAAACTTAAGAATTAACTTCCTAGCTAGCCTTCAGTCAAAAAGGAATATTTACAAGGACAAGTTCTAGTTCGCGTGTGGGCTTGGCAATATTTTCACGGACGCTTTTTTTTTTTATTATATTATAATCGAACACATGTTTGCAGTGTAGAAAACAAATAAACTGGCCTTTGATTCTGACGGAATATCGAAAGCTTTAAAATTGCGGAAATATTTTCGTCCATTTTGCTTATTTTTTAGAGCTCTTACGTTGCTATCTTGCGATGTGTTGTAAATTGAGTTAGCATGCAGTATTGTGCCTAACGAACATGGCAAGCGTGTTCGCCCTTTTCTTTTATACACAATTTCTGTCATCAAGGTTACCGTTTTAGTAAATACCAGCTTTACATCGTCGAGTCGGGACCATAATTTTCGCAAATTAAAATAATTTTAAGGTTGCTAACCGATTATAAATAAAGTATAAAATAATTCACTTCGAAGTCATATTGACCGCTCATACGTGAGAAATAGAATTGACCAAACAGGAAAACGTTTTGAACTCTGGCAGAAGTGCAAGGGTTTTAATGCATTCAGTATGAACACACAAAAATACGATACGCCAACAATAAATTATTTATGCATGCAAACGTAGTTTTCTTTAAGAAGTCCTCGGAACTGCTTTGTAGGTAGAGTCCCCCTGGCCCTGTTCACAATGGTTACTGATTTCTAGGCTTTGCTTTAGGCATTCCACAGCCTGTAACAGTAGAGTTACCCTATTTTTGTTTTTGGAAAAGCAAAAAAAGCAAGGTTTTAAGACCAACCCAATTTTTTTGGAAAAGTAAAAAAAAAAAAAAAAAAATCAAGAATATATGATTTTTTTAATTTTATCTTTTCCGAGCTCTCTATATATTAGTTTCTCTATATATTAGTTCATGCATATTGTCAATCCACAACTAGTACTCAAAATTTTTATTGGTATGGGCTTATTATCTAGAAAACTGATATAATTTTATTTGTCATCAGTAGTGCAGTGCAACTTCAGGAAATATATAGAAATTGAGTTTTTAATGTCCCAACTACTTGACGTACATTTCAGTTTTCTTACTTTCCAAGAACTGTAAACGAATGGAACTGTCTTCCTGTAGAAATCGTGATCTCTGCCTCTGTTGTCACATTTAAGTCTGACTTATTCAGTTTCTTTTAATTTTAACAAATCAATTTATAATAATAATACTTAACTTTTTTAGAAATTTTATGTCATATTATTAATTTTGTAGCAATGTTTTTATTTATTATATTATTTATAAATATTTTATTATTATTTATATATTTATTTTATTTTATTTTTTTTACTAATAGTTGGTGTGATGTCATTAGACTTTAGGAGATACATCTGTCTATTTTATTAATATTTTTCTTCATATTTTATTCTATTTTATTAAATTTTCTTTGATCCAAGTACATGTTTCCTCAGCGGTAATCATGCACTCAACACTAAATAAACACTATATAAATTCCCTCTTTTGCTCTGACGAAGGGTTAGCGCTCGAAACGTCAGCTGCTACTCGCTTTCCACTTCAGTTAGCATATCTCAGTCAACTTTAGTTGATTATATACCAGTGTTTATTCTTCCCCGCCGATGCAGACCAACACTAGTTTTTACAGGAACTAGTTACCTATCGTATTTTATTCATATACTTATTTATTTCTATTTTCTATCAATATTGATAATTTTATTATTGGTGTGATATTATTAGACTTTTAATACTGAATTAATATTTGTTATGTAGAAAAGGAAGTAATGGCTTTGAAAACCAGTCTTAGTGAATATTAACTTATTGTATAAAGTATATATAAGTGAAACTCCAAGTCATAATGCTTTGAACACATTAAATAAGGAATTCTTTTTTTCAAACACACTACCACTGACCTTCACTAGGTGAACTCGAAGATATTTAAAGTTCATAAAGCTACTGAAAAGAAAACTTGATATGAATAAAAATGATATATTTTAGTCTACACATCCTTCAATACACTCCTGTCTCATGTTGAAATTATTGTGCAACTGTAAGTTGTTGAAAAAGAGTGTGGAGGAGAAATAACAACAGTAAACAGTAGCAAAATATGAGGGGAAAAGAAGAACAGGGCACCACCTGAGAGATTGAACCCATGTCAATTGAGTTTCAGCATGGGCTATAAGACACTTAGCCATATGTACAAATGTGATGTTACTACAAATAATGTAATTATGCCTTGTTAACATAGTGTGAGTAGGTGAGGTAGATAGCCAGCAGATAGTGGGCAGCAAGTGGGTAAGGCACAGACAGCAGGCAGACAGTGGTTAGCGAGTGGGTAAAGCATGTTTGATTTTCTATTTGTATAGAGTTCCATGAGTGTGAAGAGCTCCGAATTGGTGTCAGAGGGTGGCACTGCAGGATAAATTGCTTCAGTTTTAACAATCTTAATTTTGCTCTTGATTTTCCCAAAAGTACTTATACTAGGCAGGTTATTTTACATCCCCCTTCGAATTGAAAAAAAGATTGAAGGGCATAATGAATGGTAAACAAATGTGTCCCCCTGCCTAACAACATGATTGGGATTTGCAACCACAGCTTCGTGCACTCCAGCTAGACCAGATGCTGTTGAATGAGCTAACCAGTTTGGCAGTAAATTGATTTGAAAGTTTAGCACAAATTGCCTTCTTGAAGTAGTACAGACCAGATGTATATTTTCCCAATAATAAACCATTATACAGATATAAATATTAAATGTGATGATAAATAATTACAAATTAAAAAGAAAGCATCTGGAATAGCTCCCACCTGCATAATTATATTAATTTTAATCACAAACAACTATCAGATAATGCTTCAAAGTTTTGCCTGAAAAGAGTCTTTATTCTGAGATACAGAATTCATATCCCCCATAAATATTGGATTAGATTACTGTATTTCCTCAAAGAAGTGCCAAGGCCGCTTATTTCAAATTTCATGTCCGAAGAGGTCAATATTTTGGAAGGGTGCTTATAATAAATATGTAAAGCATTGATAGTCAAGCTGATAAGCAGAGCTCCCAGTAGATTATTTATATTTTTCCAAGAGCACTACCATAAATAGGTTATCTCCAAGATATTTCAAATTCAGAAAGCTATCAAAAAAGAAACTTGACATGAAAATTACCAAAATTATAGATATTTCAGTCTGAGTGACCTTCAATATCCTCCTATCTTATAATTGTTGACTGTTATTGAAAAATATATGGAAGAGAAAGAAAAACAATGAGCAGCAAAACATGAGAAAAAGATAATAAATAATACAGGCCCAACTAGGGATTTCAACCCATGACCATAGATATTCAACATTGGTTATTTAGACCACTGAATCATCATGCCCAACTAATGTAGTTACATTGTATAATGTGCTAGCATGGGCTTGTGATGTACAGGCAGCATAACTTGCGTGCATTTCTTTTTTCCGTATTGAGTTTCTTTGTGTATAGAGAGAGCTCCACTTTCAAGGGTCTAATTGGACAGCAGATCGAGCTCTGTTAATACTTTTAGAGAATTGCTTAGTAATAATAGCCTGTACAGACCTTTGAAGGGATTACAGAGGTCTGTTTACAGGCTAAGTAATAAACATGCAGTTACATCCTTTTAATTCATATATTTCTTTTACTAGCTTATCAAGCCAGAGGGCATTTATTTAAAAAAATCCTATTCCTGGCAGGGCACTGCATTTATAAAAGGGTTGTCAATCAAGGTCAAAGCTATATATGCAACATTTGATGCTCTCTGACATATGCTATCACATGGAACTAAAATCGAACACTTGATTATTTTTTTTAAATATAAAAATGCCCTAAAGAGTTTGTTAACCACTATTTGCTGACATCACTGAGCAACTACCAAAGAAAACCAGAATTTAAACAGGTTTCCTGCTGTTTACCTTTGTTTGGTTTAATGTTCATTTTAGCATCAGCAATTTAGTACTATTAATGGGAAACACCTGAACATTTTCTTACTCAGCTTTCATAGCTACACTTAATTTTAGGATTCTTTTTACAGAAACAGCTTTTAATTGTGACTTGCAAGCTGTCAAAGAAATTAATTTTGTTCTTCAAGTTCAGGTTATTTTGCTCAATCTTTATTGAGGTATACCGGTATAGTTACTATTCAAACCTACTCTAGGAATGGATGAATAAGATGCTTTAATACATGTAATTAAAGCATCATTATTATTATTATGACTGGATGCCTTTTTGAAATAACCATTTTATCTTAAAATTTGCATAGCTTTTAATTCAGTGAGATTCAAAACAGTTCAAGTACAGTTAGGAAAGCAAAATGTGGAGTTATAAATGAAGGGCTATGTGCAACAACAACCCTTCAAATGCTGCATATCCATTAACACTGACAGAAGGCTACATGCTAGTCTTTTTATAAATATGTACTGTCAGTTCAATTGAATTTTAACTAGTTTCTCAATATATTGATCTAACTAAATAAATGTGTGTTTCCAGTAACGAGCTGAAAATAAAAATCCACGTAGGTAGGTTGGTAAATAATGTTATTTTATGTTTTTTTGCTTTTTTATATGCATGCATAAATTATTTTCAAGTTCACCCTGTGTTTAACATAATTTGTCATCATGTCATTGTGGCGAAGACACGCTGTAGCATGAAATCATTGTTTACGTGCTTCCCATTGTTTCAATGTTTTATATTTTATGTTTATTTTATATGTTTCAAGTCTTGGAAAATAGCAATAAAAGTTTGAGGTCTGCAATTTGGGCATGAAAGAAATCCAGGTTGGTCGGGTTGCCGGAAACACAACACTTTTTTTGTTTGGCCTTAGTAACACAAGAATGACAGCAATCACTGACAAGTGATCAGCCAATCTTTCCAAATCCTTTTTATTATTACATGTACATGTTCGTATCAGTTAACATGAGAACATGTCTTACAAGTATTGATATCTTGAGTGCATTTGCACTGAAAAATAGATTTTTTTCAGTTGGGAATTGAAATAGAATGGTCCATTCCACTGGAAAGCTTTTGGTGTGGAAGGAATACCTTTTCCATTCCCAACAAAATGACTAAAAAAACTGTAAACTAAGTTGCACAATAATAATATTGATAGCCGTCTGTTATGTCTAGAGTTCTATTCTGATGTACATGTACCAGTAGATTTTTCCTGCCATGACAACAGGACATTTGTGACCTTTCACGAGAAAACGTACACTAACGCTTTTCCGTTTAGTGCTCTAAACCGTTTGTTATCCGTTTAAACGGGTAAAAAAGTCGTTTAAACGTTTTCGAAAACCGTTTAAACGTTTTTGAAAATCGTTTAAACGGTTTAGAATTCCGTTTAAACGATTTGGAAAATCGTTTGCTTTTTCAGCCTGCCCGTTTAAACGTTTTCGCAAATCGTTTGCTTCAAAACAGAAACCATTTAAACGATTTGTCGGATCGTTCAATAGTCCGTGTTTGGCCGTTTAATTGCCTTGGCAAACCGTTTAATTGAACAACCAAACTATCTTACACGCCGCGCTACGTACTTCACCATGAGAACTTATCTTCCTTTTGTTTTGACAGATCGATATTGCGTATTTCTTACCGCAGGTGAGCCTTGGTGAGTGTCCTCTGCCACGGACACGGACGAGCCAGTAAACAAACGTCCACCCTCATTGAGTTACTGTAGCTCGAATCGCAAGAACTTCTTAAACGCAAGAAGTTCGACCCGCAAGAAGTTCAACTTAATTCAAACGGTTCGAAACTCACTTATGGGAATTGCTGGTTTGCAATACATAAATATTTATTATAATCCTCAGATAACAAAGGTGTGACAAAATACGAGATTTAACACCGTTATACAAAATGTAAGATGAATTTCCACAAGTTAAATAACCTGGGTGCTAGAGGTTTTCTAAGTTTTACGCTGCGAAGTGGCATCTTCCAAGTTTTACGATTCTCTAGCCTGAGAAAACGACCGACTCAGGGATGCAGACACGTGTCTCATTTCGGACACAAAAATACCGCGGGGTTCCAACTTCAATTTCAGAAATTATAATTATCACAAGTGTTTGAACTCATTTGTAAAGGGCAGCATATAAGAATATTAGCGTTATTTAAAATGATTACACAGAATGACTTACCTGGCCTGAACACTGAAGAATCGAACAATGATCAAGCCATGCTGTACGCCAGATCGACCAGAGAATGTGATGTGAAGATAAACACACCGGAGTGAAATGAACAAGCCAGGGGATTGCTGTCAGACGTTTTGAGTGGCATCTAACCTTTTTTTTTTTCTACATCAAGTAGATATTAGAATGGCTGACTACTTACCACAGCAAGGAAAATATTTAAGTCATCCAATGCTTGGAGTTGAAATGTTTTTTTTTTTTCTAGTTCAGACCTATTTTATTGTAGGGGGTCCCGGAACAGTTCAAACCTATTTTATTGTAGGGGGTCCCGTAGCCTGCGTACAGCATCCACTACTTGAGGGAGAAAGGCGATTTCATCGTTTCCGTAGGGGATGCTGTACGTAGGCTAGGGGTCCTGGAACAGTTTAGACAATTCAAAGGGTCCAATAACGGAGTTCCATAGTTGGATATCTTCAATCCCTGGATATGGCAAACCTCCTGGTGTATATCAAACTGATTTACGCGTCCCCACGAGGCAGTTGCGCTCGACTTTGTTCATTGTCTTTAAACGCATATCACCAAATTGCAAGTACATTAGTCATTAAGAGTAAAATAAACATTTTATTGAAAACATCATTTAGCAATATTTACATTGACACTCAGTTGGCTGATTCTAACTTCTCGAAAATGTCGTCTTTGCCGGTTTCTTTGTCTTGTTGATCCACAGCGTATTGTTTTCTTTGTTGTTATGGAAACATGCAAATTAACTTACAACTTCGCGCGCATGACGGCACCGATGCGCTCAGAATAATCGGTGTTCTTGCAGAAAAACAAGGGATCCGCTACGCCGAATCATTTGCGCGAGTATATGTAGCACAATATTTCTGATTAGTATGTTACTACCAGTAAGTCGGAACACTGGAACTCACTTCCAAAACAAACCACCCGGGATCGGAAGTCGGATCAGGAAATTCGCATTCAAAATCATTAATTTGGTGCCGGTTTAACTTTAATGAACATAACGGGGAGTCGCAAGATTGCAAAGAAGACATCGTAAGAAGAAAAAGATAGGCCTGCAAATGGCAATTTAGACAAGTTTTCAGGTGAGTTTAACGGCTTGCTTTTACTTTCCACGTTGCATCAGTCGAAGAGCAGGGAAACTGAGAAACTGACAGCGGTAGAGAGAGTACCTACTATTATTTTAGCGCATTCGCTATTGTATAGTTTACTTTCATAAAATCTAAATCTAAAATCTTTGTTCCGAAATCATGACCGTGAGAGTAGTTCATATTCTGATTGGATGTAAGTGTACAACGATTTTATTGAAGTTGTCTGAAACCTGTTAGGGCATTTGAAGTATCGTTTTCCTTGCAGTTATTCGTAAAGTTGAAAGTGACAAACTGCAAGGAGTTAGCGCTTTTCGTTTCAGTTTTAACTCCAAGATCACGCCTTTGAGGGAAATTTCTTGCCTCTGTATAGAAATCCATCCAGTGACGCGCTCTTATCCGCAAACATTTATAGGGCCAACAGGACACTCGCGAGTTGCTTTCCGCAAGCAGTTTAATCGTTTAGGCTATCACTGAAAACCGTTTAATCACTTTCCAAGATTGTTTAAACGTTTTTAGAAACCGTTTGCTCTTCAATCCAGTCCATTTAAACGTTTTGGTAAACCGTTTGCTTTCCGAACCTGCCCGTTTAAACGATCTGAAAAATCGTTTAAACGATCTGAAAAAGCGTTTAAACGTTTTGAAAAAGCGTTTAAACGATCTGAAAAAGCGTTTAAACGATCTGAAAAAAACGTTTAAACGATCTGAAAAAAACGTTTAAACGATCTGGAAAAGCGTTTAAACGATCTGGAAAAGCGTTTAAACGACCCAAAAAAGCGTTTACTAACCGTTTAAATTTGCCCGTTTAACGGAAAAGCGTTAGTGTACGTTTTCTCGTGAAAGGTCACATTTATTCAGGAAGAAAGGAACAAATATCTAAAGGCATATACATTTCATGTGTGTGTTGCTGATATAAAGGTCTATGTTTATATTTGCTACGAAGCAAAACCTCTACTAACAGTAAATTGAGAACAGGATGCATTTAGTGTCTGAACCTTGAGGTAGATTATCCAGCTTATAGATTACCTGTGCTGATTTATTCTTCAGCTGCTGTGGAAGCTGGTATTGTCCATGGGCTGAAGAAGAGAGCTGGGGGGCTATTACCTGCTTATGATACACAGACAGTCTTGACTAAGTTGGCCAAAATGTCTCAGCCTGCAGCAGAACTTGTCAAAAAGTTATCAGGAGAGGAGGAGAATGAACGACGTGAGGGAAATGCTTCACCTGGTAGGTCGATATATTAAATAATGCACCTGTGAATGTTAAGCCACAGGGGGGGAGGGGGGAAGAGGCTGGGCATAGGTGGGGGATTTGAACTCAGATTTTTTTTTTTTTTCAAATGCCCCACCCCAGGGAGTTTTTTTCATTGGTCAAAACAGTATCAATTGCCCCTCCTTCAAAGAAAGATATTGATCAAATGACACCAAAAATATACAAAAGTCAACTTTTATTTTAACAATAATGCACCATTTAAACAGCCTCAATCTATATTTCAACGAACGTATCTATATGTTCATGAATTTGGATCTCTCTTCTTGTCTCTCCACAGTCCAGCAGCACTTATAGTAGAGGATTAAACATGTTTGTAATGTAAATTAAGATAAAATACATTATGTAATAATATCTGATGAGTCTTTGATGCAACAATTGACATTTAAATTTCAGAGCTGCTTTGTTATTCAAATGTCAATGACATTTCACCTAAAAATGCAATTTTTCTATGTATCAAAATAATTTTACAGGTTACAAGTCATAGCAAGTCAAATCATTGTTATTGATGATCAGTCTTTTCCTCAATGGGTTACTTTTATAAAAGAGAACACACATCAGATGGCATTACCTTTAATTTCTGAACCTTGCTTGTGCCGACATGTGTGGCATGGACCAAGCAACCTCTTTCCCATGGCGTCTTGATTGGAGCCCAAACCTCCAACTGCCAAAAGTCAAAAGACCTGACCCCGGGGCCTCATAAGATTAACAAAATTCCCCACCACGGCAGTCTTCCTTTGGCAAATCCCCCACGTATTCCCGTCCTCCCCCCCCCCCCCCCCCCCTGCAGCTTAACATTGATAGGTGCATAAGAAGGAATGAGAGTAAGAACTGCTGAAGTGACTATAATGAGACTTCCTCTATTCTTATTCTGGAATACGGTCAATCAATTTCATAAGCTTAAAATATCTTGCTGTCACTAATTTTATGCTAAGAAGCTGTGTCTCAGTCTTTTGTGTTGTGGATCTGGAATCCTACACATGTATTTCTTGTATTGTTTACAGTGTTATTACATTCTTTGTTTATTATTAAGTAATTATGCTTTTTTGTATAAATTGTATTCAAGACCACCGGTAAATGTAATTTAGACATGGGTAAATATTCATCGAATATCAGGGGCCCTGCTCATGCATGCAGCCTTGGGTCAGTTCTCATCCAGGACATTTTAGTAGTTGTTATTGCTCATGGTTTGGAGTTCGTGCAGCTTTCCCTCCCTCCCCTTTTGTCCACCATATGTGTGACCCCGTGCTCTGGGCTGATAGTTTGCCAGGGTTACCTGGTAACCAAGCTCTCAAGCACTGCCCTGCGCACAGCCCTGGGCACTGAACCTCCAACTTAGATTCCTCAACATTTGGTCCTTATTTGGTCTTTAAAATTAATAAACCAGCTGTCAAAAGGAGCGGTCCTTTTGACAGCTTGTTTATTAATTTTAAAGAGTGAATTTTAATGCCATGAAATACATGTAGTAAATAAAAAAGATCACTTTTTGTTTTTGATGAAATACTTTACTGATTGCAGGACCAGGAGATAGTCCCAAAGCAAAAAAAAACTTCACCCTAACTTCAAACACAAACTCCAACACTAAGAAGATTAACGGTTACAATGTGACAGGCCACTGTGGAAAATACTTATGGATAAGGATTGCTTTGTTGGAAAAGCTTCTGGTTAAGATTGTGGAGGACCTGAAGATTAATTCAAGGTATAATTTGTACAGCACTGATCAAAACTAACCTCACCTTTGCGTTTGCTTTGCGTGCAATTAAAATGCATGCAAAGTAAATGCAAACCCAAACATAATTATACTGTGGGTGAGATTAGTTTCGATTGGTATGGTACATTGTATAAAGGTAGTTCAAAAGGCTGTGTTGTGCATATCGCATTCTGTATATTACTTAAAGGGGAACTGAACCCTAAAATCAACCCAACATCAATACAAGATGTA
This sequence comes from Actinernus sp. WN-2022, assembly GCA_030867875.1. NCBI lineage: Eukaryota > Metazoa > Cnidaria > Anthozoa > Actiniaria > Actinernidae > Actinernus > Actinernus sp. WN-2022. The sequence goes on from JAOWCC010001589.1 coordinate 126,757,646, forward strand.
TTTGAAAGAAATAAGTTCTGCTATTTTATTTTTCTGTGTTGTGCATCTATGAGGAGAAAATTATTGTGTGGTGGCTGACAATTCAGTGCAAATTTCCCCATATCGTACATCACACATATCAAGCAAAAACAATCATACAGAAAACACAATTGTCTGCAATTAGAAGTCATTAGTCCTGCTATTCAATCTCTGGGACAGCATGGCCAAACTAATTTATTACCCGTATCTGACATCACAAATTACAAGACTTGAGCCATCTGTACATATAGCGGAGGTAATGTGAGGAAGGTTTTCGGATTTTCTCTTCCTAGATGCGCAACACAGAAAAATTAAATAGCAGAAACTATCTATTTCGAATACATGTTTGTATAGACATTGGGTTGATTTTAGGGTTCAGTTACCATTTAAGAAATTGAAAACATTTTCCATGTTTCCATAGAGTTATTATCCTGGTTCCAGAGGCCCTTGCTAGGAAAACTGCTAAGCTAGGAGAAACTGCTACAAATGAGATGAGAGATAGAGAATAGAAGGGCCTCGGCCGGTGAGAATCTCACTTGCATGCTGAGTTTATATATAGGTTCAGAATTTGAACCTCGGCTCTGATTGGATAATCTACTCTTTAGGATAAAATGGTAATTTTCATTGGCTTATCAGTGGCCCAGCAAACACATTAAACTGTTTTTTTGCTGGGCCATTGATAAGCCAATGAATATTTACCATTACATCCTAATGAGTAGTTTATCCAATCAGAGCCGAGGTTCAAATTCTGATCCTAAACTCAGCATGGAAGTGAGATTCTCAACGGCCGAGGCCAGAGGTTATTTTGCTTCGCTGCCTACAACTAGAGAGAGTGCGAGAAGTTAGAACCTCTGGTACCCAGGGTATAGAGTTACAGAAGCACAAGTGGGAATTCAACTTCCATCTCTATAGAACGGCTTTAAGTCAATCAGAGCATGTGTGGTATTGAATCTATTTTATAAAAATCTTTATTCCAAGACAGAAATGTGTTTAATGTTGTGTGTCTGTGTAGTCAAGTCGGCATGTGTGTTAGAAGTATTCAGTTCAATAACAATATATATGGGGGTTCGTTATTTCCCAACACATTTTTTTGCATTTGCTTGACCCAGTGTTTGGATGCAACATGCACGAGACAACCTCTTTTGAAACAGGTGTTTATAAACAGTGGAAGTAGCCATTTGCCAGATAAGTTCCTTCAGTTGGTAGCCATGCTAGTGTATGGTTTGTAAAACTTTTATTTGTTCATTTCATGGTTGTTACAAGTACACATTATTTTAGTATGGTAATCTTTGATATTTAACCAAAAGTCATGACTGTTATTTAGGATTTCATTTCATGTTATTTTATTTTAATTTAAACATATTTTATGTATTTGCCCCAAAAGCAAATAAAAGCTTATCTAGGGGGCTCACATATTTCCAAATGCAGTCATTACATCATTCTGATAGTGTTGTGATGTTACGTGTCTGGACTTTTTCCTACAGTCAATTCTATGAACCAGAGGCTCTTCTTGCAGACCCAGGGGATGGGCAGATATTCATTGAACTTCTTGGTTAGTATAAATGTCATTCCTAATCTTAAGATCAACACGTTTAAACAATTAGACTGCAAGCTCAAGGTTTCTATCCATGTGCTCATTGGCTAAAAGCGATCATGTGACGTGATAGTTGTCATCCACGGATGCAAACTATCAGGCGTTCACCACAAAATTTTGGCACACGCTCATTGGCTAAAAGCGATAGTTGTCGTCCGCGTATGAAAACTATCAGGGGTTATAGTTCACCACAAAATTTTGGCGCACGCTCATTGGCCAAAAGCGATCACGTGACGTGATAGTTGTCGTCCGCGGAGGAAAACTATCAGGCGATAGTGCCCGCTGAGCACGAAAGACAATTTTGTGTTGAACAATAACGCAAATAGACTGTATCTGTCTCGGACCTATCGGCTGATAGTTTCCCTTGGAAACTGGATGTTCTTAAAACTAGCATATAAGCCCTTTTTCGTTCTCGGGCTTATATTTGTTTTAAGAACATCAAATTTCCGCGGGCAACTATCAGTCGATAGTTCCTCGACGGACACAGTCTATTTGTATAATAGTGCCCGCTGAGAGCGGAAGACGATTTTGTAATGAACAATAACGACAAATAGACTGTGTTTGCCTCGGAACTATCGGCTGATAGTTTCCCTTGGAAATTTGATGTTCTTAAAACTAGCATATAAGCCCTCGAACTTTGTTCTTGGGCTTATATTTGTTTTAAGAACATCAAATTTCCGCGGGCAACTATCAGTCGATAGTTCCTCGACGGACACAGTCTATTTGTATAATAGTGCCCGCTGAGAGCGGAAGACGATTTTGTAATGAACAATAACGACAAATAGACTGTGTTTGTCTCGGAACTATCGGCTGATAGTTTCCCTTGGAAATTTGATGTTCTTAAAACTAGCATATAAGCCCTCGAACTTTGTTCTTGGGCTTATATTTGTTTTAAGAACATCAAATTTCTGCGGGCTACTATCAGCCGATAGTTCCTCGACGGACACAGTCTATTTGTACAATAGTGCCCGCTGAGCACAAAAGACAATTTTGTGTTAAACAATAACGCAAATAGACTGTGTCTGTCTCGGACCTATCGGCTGATAGTTTCCCTTGGAAATTTGATGTTCTTAAAACTAGCATATAAGCCCTCAAACTTCGTTCTCGGGCTTATATTTGTTTTAAGAACATCAAATTTCCCCCGGCAACTATCAGCCGATAGGTCCTCGACGGACACAGTCTATTTGTATAATAGTGCCCACTGAGAGTGGAAGACAATTTTGTGATGAACAATAATGACAAATAGGGTGTGTTTGTCTTGGAACTATTATACAAATAGACTGTTTGTTGAGGAACTATGGGCTGATAGTTGCCCATGGAAATTTGATGTTCTTAAAACAAAGAAGCCAGAGAACGAAGTTTGAGGACTTATAATAAATTTATGCTAGTTTTAAGAACATAAAATTTCCAAGGGAAACTATCAGCCAATAATTCCGAGACAAACACACTCTATTTGTCGTTATTGTTCAGATTCAATTTTATTTTTCTTCTAACCCTGATTTTTAAGATGGTCCCTGTGCCCTTGACTTTTCCAAGATGAAGACGCCAGACAGCTTTTGGACTGATCCCTCTGCTGATGAGCTTGTGCAGCGACACAGAATACACAGCAGCCTCTATAACCCTGGTTCCTCTTCTCCCAGTACCCAGCGTCCTCAACTTGGTACAACCAAATTAAAACAGGAGGAGAATCCAGCTGTGGCTCCTGTGTTGGCTAGAGAACATATTGAATCCCTCCACCAGAACTCTTTTACCACTTTGTTGTATGGCAAAAACAATGTGAATGTGCAACCTGTAAGTTGAGAGGCATAAAAACTATGAATAATTGGTTTCTTTAGTTGCAAGCTGTTTTATTGGACGTTTACATAAACTGAAGGGCTGTGTGCAAAATGGATGTAAGTGACTCTTGATGACATCACTAAATTCTCCTCCAATTTCTTTGTTTTCTAATGGAGAATTTAGAACGTGATCAAGAATCACTTACACCCTTTTTGCACACAACCCTTCAACTGTGGTTAGATATCTTTGCTATTTTACTCTGTTCCTGCATTAATTTGTTTATTGTAAATATCAGTAGCCTGAGAAGACAGCTGCAATTTCCACTCAGTCCCAGAATCCCATCTGAGCAATGAGCCAGGAAAATCCATACTGATGACGTAGAAATTTAGCTTGCCCTGTAGTGTCTGTGATTGGTTGAAATAAAATCATGAATTATCGATTAGCTTTTAGTTGCAATCACAGTTACTGAAGAGGCGCTCTACAAGTTTGTTTTCAAGGTATAATTATAACTACCAAGGCTGGTCGTTTGCTTGGCAGTGGATCACGGTCATGAACAACCATGAAATTCAAGCCTATTTAGCGTGTGTCAGTGCGCTGTCGGTGGCTCCTTTGCTTCATTCTTTCAGCGGCTAGTAAAGTGAAATGTTGTACTCTCAAAACAGGTACAGTACATGTAAGTGATCAAAAAGGATACTGTAATAGTTGTTTATAATTTCATAACCTACACACACTGAGCTATCACAGAACACAGGGCCACTTTTCAAGCCGGCTATTTTGCTAGGCAGTGAATCTTGGCTATGAATAAACAGCTACATGTAAATGCGCTATGAATCATGAACGTGATGGCCATTCTTTCACCCAAGCAAACGGGCAGCCTCAGTGGTATACACCTTGAAAATAACTGCATTCTGTAGCTAACCTCTTTGGATACTGACCTGACAAAAGAGCTGGCTTGAAAAGTGGCCCGCTGTGCTGTGTGTAGGTTGTGAAATTATAAACAACTATTATGTTTTGACAGTTACAGGACATAATATTATTCACTTGACCGGGCCAAGCTGCTGAAAGAATGAAGCAAACAAGCTACCGACACACGCTAAATATACTTGAATTTCATGGTTGTTCATGACCGTGATCCACTGCCAAGTAAACCAACAGCCTTGGTAGTTATATACCTTGAAAAGAACTCCGTTGTTCGCATTCGGCTTCTGAGGTTGCATTTAATTTATGCATCCTGAAACGGCTATCTGCTACGTCATCAGTATGGAATTTTCTGGCTCGTTACTCAGACGTCTCTTTTGCAGGAGCAATAAGAGTTGGCTGTCTTCTCAGGCTAAAATACCGGTAATTCATATAATTCATCATTTCAAGCCATAGAATAGATTAGACATTAGACGTTAAAATTAGACGTTAAAATAAGTGCGACCTGAACATAAATTTGACCTGTAACATACACAAGGTCAGATTTTTTTTTTTATTGATTTGGTTGTTTCCTTAACATTAATATTAACAAATTTTGTATATTATAAAATTTATTCGTTAATTATTTAATCGCAATATTAATTTCGGACTCAACCTAAAGAAACCATATTTTTTTTTTAACAGCATGAAAAAGCCAATCCAATACCTGGCTATCTGTCGCTACACAAGAGCCATGAAACATTGGTGTTGAAGTGGACTCCCAACAAACTAATGAGTGGATCAAACGAGAAGGAGAAGAGCTTGTTCTGGGATTATGCCCTGACGGTTAACCTTAATGATGTGGTCTACCTCCACTGTCACCAACAATGTAAGAACTTTCTTCAGCTAATAATATTATACTACACTAAATAAGGGCTAAAGTGAACAATCTATTCCAAAATTAGTGGTACAATACATGAGACTGACTGTATAACTCCATTCATTTGGTAGAATTTCACTTTGGTGGAGTACTAATTAATTTATTTTAAAGATGTTAAAATTCAGAATTTCTTAAATTTTTGCATTGCCATTTTTGGCTTTAGTAGAATTACTCAAACATGTTTGCACATGCAGCAGTTACGTGTCACAAACTGATGCTAAAAATAACGTATCAGTGTGTTCAGTGTCCCTATTTATAATCCAACAGTAAGAGGCCAGTAAGTGGTTTGTGAGTGGTTGGTAAGAGGTTTGTGAGTGGTTGGTAAATGGTCAGAAAGTGGTTGGTATGGGGTTGGTCGACCAGTTGAATTAAACTTTCCAACCTCGAATGATAGATCAAATTGTTCACTTTAGCCCTACATAAGTAAAGGAACTTGCTTTTAAAACAAAATAATTATATTTATTTCAACTTAGGCCTTCCCAATAAATTGTTTTGTTTACCATTGCCTGGCCAACCTATTTTTTTGGAAAAGTAAAAAAAAAAAGATTTAATAATAACTTGATCATAACTACACCTCTTCTGAGCTTTCTCTGTTTTAGTTTCTTGCTTTTCTCATGTGAATAACTAGTACAGGAAAAAGTAGTCAAGGAATACATGAAAGTTTTTACAATCTTGAGTCTTCAAGTTAACTTAGTAACCAGGCTTTACTTGGTTCCAGGCTCCCTAACTTAGGTTCTGTTTCCCCCCGACCGACCGATCCACCTTAACAAGAGAGGGTGCAGATGGTAAATGAAACATTTTATTGTGATGGCCTTACATAGTACTTAATATATAATTTTGCTTTGCCATTACAGCTGGATCTGGTATGGTGATCCTCATTGGCCAAGATGGTGTCCAGAGACCACCCATCCACTTCCCAACCACTGGGTCCCTCCTGTCCTTCCTGAACTGCCTGGAAAATGGCCTTCATCCATATGGCCAGCTGGATCCTCCACTGTTTGCTCCCCGCAGCAGAGGCCTGGTGCTACCACGTCTGACGAGGGCAAGGGAGACCTCAGCACCAACTTCTCCAACAAAGGAATTCCACAGCCAAGACTATGTGTTCAGGCTTGTGTCTGGAACAAAACCCGAGGATATTGGTATGTCATGATTGTTCATAGGCAGATGCATTAAACTGAGTTTAGCTAATTCAATTAACCCGGGGTGAAGGGATAGGGACTTAATAGGCTTGGTTACCCCCCCTCCCCTCTCACAGGGTGGGGTAATTTGTAGGCAAAGTAAGGAAGATAGGGCAGGGAGGTGGGGAATTTTAAAACTTTTGACCAAAAGTATTTGAAAAAAGGACTGGGGCAGAGTTTATAAAGTTAATCCAATTAACCAAATAAATTTCATTATAACAAAGACCACATCGGAATTAGTAAGAATACCAAATTTGATCATGATTTGGTAAATACTGTAGAAACTGAATTTCGAACTTTTAAAAATTGCAATTTAAATAATAGATGTTTGTATGGATTGGAGGGACAAGCATGACCCTCCAATCCATACAAATGTCTCCTATATTTATAATAACAATACTTGTACATTTTTATGTTATCAAATTATTTTACTTTTTTCCTTTCTTTACTCGGTTAGCTTTTAATTTCTGTATGTTACACCTAACCCACCTTGATTTATTTTAGCTTTGCTATTTGTGGGTTAGTGTATTGTTGTAAAACGTATAATTTTGTTGTGGAAATAAATTGTCGTTGTTGTTTTTGTTGTTGACTGATTGGTGCCTGTTTCACATTTTTCTGTAGTTTCCAAAGAAATGGAGAAACTGGTGACAAGAAAGAAGTCAAACAAAAAACCTGGTATACCATGGATTAAACAAGAAGCTGGCTCATTAAAAGTGTCTAGCTTCAGCAGGAGATTACAAAAACAGAATGCTCCTCCAACAAGGTTGGTTGGTTGGTTGGCATTTAGATATTTCAAAACTACCCTGGGTTACAGAGGCTTGAAGAATTAAGAGTGAAAAGGCGAGAGAGAGGAGAAAACCAAAGGAACAGCTTCTGGTGTTACCGTTGAGAATCTCACTTCCATGCAAACATTAGATTCAGAATTTGAATCTCGTCCCTGATCGGATAATCTACTCATCACCAGGCACAGCCATGAGTTCTGGGTGTAACAGTCCTATTCAATGGCTTACCAATGGCCCAGCAAAACTGGTTTGAGGTGTTTTTATTTGAAACTCAGCACGTGGAAGTGATATTCTCAACAGATATTGACACCAGTGACTCTTTCTCCTCTCTCTCATCTTCTCTCTCTTGCCTTTTTGTCTTTTATTTCTTTAGGCCTCTGGCACCCAGAGTATTTCAAAATACCTTGTCAGATAAATATGTGATAAGACCTTAAAGTGCCAATGAAATCCCGTTGTTATTTTATTTTATTAAATTCTAGGCTTCTCTTATTCATTTTGTGCAATTAAAAATCAATTTGGAGAGCGCGAACATATTTTTTTCCGTATCGAAGTCAGGCGGAATTGCCAAAATCAGGCGACAATTGTTCTGCTGTTAAAGATATTAATAATATTCTATAATCATTTTATGATACAAAGGTTATATATATATATAAATATGTTTTTAACTAAATGTAGGACCTAGTGACGTCACACATGTGATTAGCATATCTTTAACGGCATAAAAATTGTCACCTAATTTTGGCAATTATGCATGACTTCGATACGAAATAAAATTATGTTTGCTCTCTCCAAATTGATTTATCATTGCACAAAATGGCTAAGGGAAGCCTATAATTTAATAAAATGAAATAAAAATGGGATAGATTTTTTCATGTCATTGGCACTTTAAGGAGTACGAGTATTGATCACTAAATATTTAAAACGGTTACTCTTCTGCCTCCATATGGATGGTAGAGTTGTCATTAGAATCAACATTGAAGAAGTGGCTTGTACTGTATGGTCAAAGCATGGCTGTTAGATATTTAGTGATTGTTATCCATGCTCCTTCTCGGTATTATTGCTTAGGCTAAAGAAGTTTTATCAGATGTTTTGAGTTAGCTGTATACTGATTCATATTTTAGAAAGGCACTGAAAGGCCTTTTGATGAGTTCACTGATAAATACAATGTACATCAACGTGAGGAATTGAGTTTGGAATCTAGATTGGTTTAAACAAATGGAACATAAATTTGTAACAGGATTGTGTTGTTTATCAGGGAATCCCTTCATACAGCATGTGAGACAATGAGACGACAAATAACTCTACGGGCAATGAATGGATGTAAGTAATAATGCGTTTCTTGTTGTTAAACATTGCACTTTTGCACTAGTAGTATATCCTCACAATTGTCTTCATTCAAAAGACTTCAACTTCCAAACTAGTCCACCAAATTTGCATTTTACTGGATTCAAGCTCGACCAAGTTGAAATGCTATTGTCTTGTACTCAATGCTGACTGGATGAAATATGCTTTGTTTTCGTTCTGCAATGTGATTGGTTCTTGTATCAAGCCATAAGAAATGCGCAATCTCTCACAAATTTTACGTCTTCCTTGAAAACATACTTTTTAAGACTTAACAGTACACTGTATGGAGTAATTTTGCTTTATTGACTAGGAGTATAGTTTTATTATGTTATTATTATACTAGGAGTATAATTGTTTTTTTAGCTTGTAGTGTAGTTGTAGTAATAATATTCTATAATCATTTTATGATACAAAGGTTATATATATAAATATGTTTTTAACTAGTTGAACTGCTATTATTATTACTCTTGGCATATGTTAAGGCATAAATGTCAAATATATATTTTAGATGTATTTCCTGTTGTGCAATCTGCCTTGGAATATATTTTTCGTTTGCCATTGAGTCAGGCTTATCAAAACAATATTTTCGAAGATACCCCATTATGTTATGTATATTTTATCTGTATATAAAATTATGCAAATTTTATGGTTTGGGACAACATTTTCGATATTGGCTGTATATCATACTACGGTCAGTTTTAAATGTAAGTACTTAGTTTTAGCTTTTTAAATTGAAGGGCTGTGTGCAAAAAGGTTTAAGTGACTCTTGATCACATTCTAAATTCTCCCTTTGAAAACAAAGAAATTGAAGGAGAATTTAGAATGTGATCAGGAGACACTTACGCCCTTTTTGCACACAGTCCTTCAATTTAAAAACTAGCTAAAACTAAGTACTTACATGTTTACTCAACCACATCAGCACTTGTGCTGCCTTTTAACAAATTGTGTTTAAATAAAGGTTATTGTATTGTCGTATTGTATTTATTATAATTTATATGAACATTTTTGTGTGATTTTCCAGGGTCTTCGTATGTACGCCACCTCAAGACAGTCAGAACACATCTATCATTTCTTGTTCGCCATGAAATGATCAGTGAAAAAGATAAAGGGGAATGTTACACTGATGGGCTGACACCTGAAGTTTGGGATAGGCTCTCTAGTAATGGCATTGTAAGGGAATGTGTTGTGATATTTCGACTGTGAGACATATGTTTATGACATGTTGTTAGCGAGTCAAAGTTAATTGTCTGGCTCACTCTAATAACCTCCCCTGTCATTTACTGTTCTTGTAGATATCAGAAGAGGACAAACTCAAAAAGTTTGTTTACTTTGGAGGAGTCCACCATTCTCTAAGGAGAAACGTAAGTTGGTGATGTTATTAATTATCTGCATGTTTCAGGTTTTTGTTCCAAACATTTATCATCATTTCTGAGTGAATTTTGTGCTTTTTATATGGACTGTGCTCGATACATGTACATTAGCCTGTGAACAGGTTCATGGGAGGAAGGGGAAGAAGAGCCTGCACGGACGCTATACAAATGTGAATAATTTATGTTCCTGCATTGATCTATCATTAGGCTTAGTTTAGATGTCACTCCATGTCCAATCATCAAATGCAATTGAAACAAAGGATACTAATTGGATGGCTTTGTTTGTTTGGCATTTGAGTGCAGTAACATCTGACATGGGCCTAAGATATCAAATCTAATTTACACGTTGATAGATTTAATTGTAGAATATGGACCAAAAAATTCGAATACAGATATTCAAATTTGTATTGCGTCCATCCTTCCCCCTTCTTCTCTCCTTCCAACAAGCCTGTTTGCAGGCTATGGTAATGCATTCAACTGTCATAATTTTTTGTTCATAGGTATGGCCATTCTTGTTGAGCCATTACAGATTCGGTACCTCTCCTGAGGAAAGGCAACAAACTGATGATGCGAAAAACGTAGAATACCTTCAAATTTTGGAAGAATGGAGTGCTGTTGAGAGTTACATCATTCAAAATGACAAGGACCACGAGGTTGATGGTATTTCAATGGGAAGCTCAGGTAGCCGAGATGAAGTCTATGAACAACTTGAAATGATAAGCACTGGCTTAGAAAAGGCAACAGTGAATATTGATGGTAAGAGAGGTAGCATTGAAGAACCAGCTGTCGAGGGACTAGATGAGGAATCAAAGTTACGACTCATGAATGGACAGGATTTAAGCCCCATAGGGCTGATCACCAATGGGGATGATGTCGAAAGTGGGTGTTGTGACTGCGGAGAGGATATGAACGGCAAACTAGCCAGTAATACGCTATGTCGAGGGTGTGGTAAGGACCTTCACTTGGAGCTGAATGGCAATTACAGTAGTGCTAAACTACCTAATGGACATGTTGTGAGGGATGGTGAGGAGAGAGCAGAGTTGAGACACATTAAAGAAGGTACTTCAGAAGTGGAAAACGATGAGATGCTGTGCAAGCAATGCAGTCAGGATAGTAATTCCTCGACGTGTCCATACTCGGTGAGACAATGGTCCTTTTGCATGACATATACAATCACATGGTTCTACTTGATGGCAAAGAAACATCTGACTTCATTTATTTAAAGGCACTTGTACGAGATCGGTAGTATCATTAGCAAAACCTGTTTGTAAATGCTATTTTCCACCTCCAATCAATTGTCGGTCTTTCTAAAACTTTGTAGTCTTGTGTCTTTAGACAATGAAATAATGATTAATTATCTTGTTGTGTCAGCCATGATTAATCGTAAAGGCTATTTTAACCGTCTGACATTGTTTTCATGTCAATTCGTTTCACAGCCTGAACTGCTGGACAACTTTGGTATGAATCTCCATCGAATCGATAAAGACGTGCAGAGATGTGACAGAAATTATTGGTACTTCACGCAAGAAAACCTGTTAAAACTCAGGAATGTCATTAGCAGGTACAGAATCACGATTTCTCATATTGGAAATAGAAACCTCTAGAACTCATAGAATATATTTTATTGATAACAAAATTTGGCTCATGTGCAAATGAGAAGGACTATAAAGTACATTTTTCCATGACAAAAAGTCACTGTTTCCTAACTTTCTTGTTATACAGTTACGTGTGGATGACCCTGGATATCGGTTACGTGCAGGGAATGTGTGACCTCGTGGCACCATTACTTGTCGTCTTTGATGATGGTTAGTATGCACTTTCAGGGGGATGGATGGAAAATGCGGGGTGCAGAGTGCGGTGTATGGAATATGCGGAGTATGGAATCGAAATTGTGCCTTATTTGGTGCCAATGCGACTAAATTTTGAGTGTTGGCGACCAAATCGCCAGCTGGCGACTTACCTAAAGTCTTCACAATGTCCCGAAGTCACACGATGTTCTAAGTAAATTTAGCCAATAAAACATGCCAGCAAATGCTCTTTGTCGTATGTCGCTTGGAACTTGAAATGTGGCGACCACAATTGGTCTTTTGGTGACAAAAAAAATTGGCTAGTCACCAGTTGGCGCCTAACGTGAAAAAGTTAATTTCGGACCCTGACTTTACTGCATGGGTTTGAAACACTACCATCAGTTGAGTGCTAGAGGCATAGCCGACGCGATTTGTAATTTCGGCAAACCTACAATTCCAAAAGTGATAAATAAGGGCAAAAAATTCCCACTCGTCAGAGACGAGTAGTTCTTAACTCGGACGACGAGTAGTTCTTAACTCGGACGACTAGATTTCAGAAAGCACTTGTCCGACCGGACGAGTAAAATTTACCACATACCTGTTGAGATTCACACGGCGGTGCGTGCTTCATATCAGGTGCTTATTATATGTTAAGTAAGCGGTTTGCTGAAAACAGCGACGGTACTGGGGCGAGGTGCTGGGACACGTGACTTTCAGAGAAATGTCTATGAAGTTGATCGTCCAGTCTGTTTCATACAAGTTAATTTCACATTAGAACGATCAAAAGTTTAGTGGCACTTGTCCAATGGAAAAGGAAAATGGAAAAAAGTTTCTTGCCCTGGATAAACTGAAATAAAAATAATGTTTAGAATAGCTGTTATTAACAGTTGAGTCCACGAATAGCAGTTTCAGCGGAATTGACCCGAACGCCTCACTCCGACGTAATCAAGCACTATTCAAGAACGATGGTTTCAATGGCACTTCATTACATCGAAGAGAGATATTCGGGTCAATACAAAGTGTCCATACCACTGAGTTTGATATTCGTAGACTCAACCGTAATATCAGCCATTGTAGCAAAACAGTGCTGATGTATGTACATGTTGTACTTTCTCTGCCAGTTGTAAGGGAGAAAAAGTGTAATGCAAAATAAATTGAGAAGTGAATCATGGTATGAAATGTAAGTGTTTTAGGCCAGGAAGATGTTGCACTTTTCACACTTTTTCATTGTATTCAACTAATGTTAAGGCTGCCTATCCTTGTCTACAGAGGCGAAGACCTACAGCTGTTTCGTTCAACTCATGAAGCGAATGAACGAAAACTTCCCCCATGGTGGAGCGATGGACTCTCACTTCTCTAACATGAGATCTCTTATACAGGTAAATGTTGAAGGCGGAAGAAGAAGAAAAACATGTGTGGTGCCATAAACCATATTACTATAAAACAACAGCAAATTCACCCACTCCTTTTAGCAAATTGAACTTATTTTGTTAAAACCATGCGGTGATGCTGATTGTTACATTGCTGTCTCAGATTTTTATAATATTACGTATAATATATTGATGTAGAGGATATTAGAGCGGATACGGCATGTCCGTAGCCTTACCGTAATCGTACTGTACCGTAACTCTGTAATTTGATTGGATCAAAAAGACAAAAACAACCAGGGGAAACCATTTCAGTGTCACGGCATGATGTACAGCAACCGTGCCGTTGAGGCGACTTTAATAAGTTATTTATTTATTATTTCTCAGACTTTAAACATTGATATTGAACATTATTATTTAATATTATGTTTATATAACTTCCGGTATTAGTCATGCGTACTAGAAGGGAAGTAAATATCCAAGATCCGAGCCATAACTTGCCCACTCATACGAAATCCGCTCCACTTGGCCATGCAGAGATACGTCTGCTTTCTTCAAATGTATTACAACAAATTCTCCACGAGAAGATCAAAACCGTATCTCCAAGCTGCCATGTAATATTCTGTTTATTATTCACCAAGCTATAAATTACCATATCTCTAAGCTGCCATGTAATATTCTGTTTATTATTCACCAAGCTATAAATTACCATATCTCCAAGCTGCCATGTAATATTCTGTTTATTATTCACCAAGCTATAAATTACCATATCTCTAAGCTGCCATGTAATATTCTGTTTATTATTCACCAAGCTATAAATTACCATATCCCCAAGCTGCCATGTAATATTCTGTTTACTATTCACCAAGCTATAAATTACCGTATCCCCAAGCTGCCATGTAATATTCTGTTTACTATTCACCAAGCTATAAATTACCATATCCCCAAGCTGCCATGTAATATTCTGTTTACTATTCACCAAGCTATAAATTACCATATCCCCAAGCTGCCATGTAATATTCTGTTTATTATTCACCAAGCTATAAATTACCGTATCCCCAAGCTGCCATGTAATATTCTGTTTATTATTCACCAAGCTATAAATTACCGTATCTCCAAGCTGCCATGTAATATTCTGTTTATTATTCACCAAGCTATAAATTACCATATCTCCAAGCTGCCATGTAATATTCTGTTTATTATTCACCAAGCTATAAATTACCATATCTCCAAGCTGCCATGTAATATTCTGTTTATTATTCACCAAGCTATAAATTACCATATCTCTAAGCTGTCATGTAATATTCTGTTTATTATTCACCAAGCTATAAATTACCATATCCCCAAGCTGCCATGTAATATTCTGTTTACTATTCACCAAGCTATAAATTACCATATCTCCAAGCTGCCATGTAATATTCTGTTTATTATTCACCAAGCTATAAATTACCATATCTCCAAGCTGCCATGTAATATTCTGTTTATTATTCACCAAGCTATAAATTACCATATCTCCAAGCTGCCATGTAATATTCTGTTTATTATTCACCAAGCTATAAATTACCGTATCTCCAAGCTGCCATGTAATATTCTGTTTATTATTCACCAAGCTATAAATTACCGTATCTCTAAGCTGCCATGTAATATTCTGTTTATTATTCACCAAGCTATAAATTACCGTATCTCCAAGCTGCCATGTAATATTCTGTTTATTATTCACCAAGCTATAAATTACCGTATCTCTAAGCTGCCATGTAATATTCTGTTTATTATTTACCAAGCTATAAATTACCATATCTCCAAGCTGTCATGTAATATTCTGTTTATACGCGCGACATGAACGTGTGACGTCACAGCCGTGTAAAAATATTTGTTGCGCGTACAGCCCGGTATTAGTTTATAGCTTAGTGAATAATAATATATATTATCTTCCTTTTGCAACAGTGCATGAAATACGGCATGTGTGTGGCACCTCCCTATGTAGTTATACTTAGGAAAGTCTCATTTAGAACAGTAGAACATTTAGAACAGTAGAACATTTAGAACAGTAAACAGGGGTTTCATTCATTTTGAAAGTAGGCGTTAGAGGCTTCAAAAGTTGCTGTATGAATACTAGAAGTTAGCGAAATAGACTATATCGCAACCCCACCGTCGCAGTGCACTTTGGGATGTATACCTCAAATTCAAGATGGCCGCCCAACAACAACAATGCAAAAACTGAGATATCCATCCCAGAGTGCACTCCGATATAGTATATGAAGAAGGTAACCCGCAGAAGAGATCAAATATTCGCTGGAGCTCCGGCTTCTGTTGAAACCCTGGTGTCTGTGAGTTTTGTTTGGAGGTAAATCTAATATGAAGACATGCTCATATGTGTTGTTTCGTCCAGGTCCTCGATCCTGAAATGTTCGACCACCTGCAACAGAACGGCGATTTGACACACTTCTACTTCTGCTACCGGTGGTTCCTTCTTGACTTCAAAAGAGGTACATCCCCCCCCCCCCCCGGTCCCCTTCTCACCCGCCGCTCGGCAAAATAATTAACACTTGCAAAATGAAAATTCCGAAAATGCAGGACAAATGCGGAACATTTTGAAGGAAATTAAGAAAATGCGGGACCTGTCCCGCACAATCCCGCACAGTTCTGAGCAAGTATGCAATCATATTAGAGCCCGGTCTTCGCTCGGTCAATTCGAAAGATTGAGTATTTTTCGTGTAAAGGGATCAGTCTGGAGTATGACTTCATAGTATGTATTAACGTCAACAGATACGTTATCAAGACCGAGGGCAAAGTTTTTTTCTTTACGTACCGACCAAGGCCGGTAAATAGTGTGTTTATTTTTCTTTGTGATTCTGTTGCCCGCTAGATTTGTCATGCAATCTTGAGTGTTCGAACTAAACTTTTCACTCAAAATCACAGCAATATCTTTGCAGTTTTCCCTGTTTTTCTTAGGCCTTCAATGTCAAATATGTGGCAGAAATACAAGGTGTTCAATGGTACATTTACATAAGAATGTCGTCAAAAACTTTGATTTTGAAAATCGTTCGGATTAGCAGGTACGAATGAGAAAAACCGTCCCGGCCACCAACCAAATGATCAGAACATGTGATTTCAATAGTGTTCAGCTCAATATCTCACAAGTGTCCGCAGCGAATGAGAGAGATATCAAGTTGAACACGAAGATAAATTCCCATGTTATAAACAATACTAATAGAGCAAACAGATTGTAGGATCCTGGGGACGAGCTCGGCCGAGCTCGGCCATCCCTGGATGGTGGTACATTAACCTGTTGTTGTGCTATTCTCGACATTTTAAAGTTTAGAAACATTTCTTAGAACAAATGGTAAGGGGGGAGCTTATGTCAAAAACTCCGATATTTTAAATTTTGGCGAAGCCGGATTAAAACAACTGTGTTGTGCTTATAGACCACATGCAAAACCCTTACTGAATCAATTGCCCAATAAGGCGAGAAGAGGCGATACCAACACACATAAAATTATCGTATTTTTACGTGTGTTCAGATACGATAATTCTCAGTGGTAGAAATTCGTGTAAAACACTGTAGTGACGACATGAGGGTTTTTCTCCAGGTTCTCTGGTTTTCCTCCCTCCATAAAAATTAACATGTGAGTTGAGCATTAGTGCGGCATAAAATATATGAATGTAGTAAGGAGTGTGTGTGGAATGAGTCTCGTACATTAGCATATCTTACTAGAGAATATATGAATGTAGTAAGGAGTGTGTGTGGAGTGAGTCTCGGTACATTAGCATATCTTACTAGAGAATATATAAATGTAGTAAGGAGTGTGTGTGGAGTGAGTCTCGGTACATTAGCATATCTTACTAGAGAATATATGAATGTAGTAAGGAGTGTGTGTGGAATGAGTCTCGGTACATTAGCATGTCTTACTAGATAATATATGAATGTACATGTAGTAAGGAGTGTGTGTGGAATGAGTCTCGGACATTAGCATGTCTTACTAGATAATATATGAATGTAGTAAGGAGTGTGTGTGGAATGAGTCTTGGAGACATTAACATATCGCGCTAGAGGCCTAATCAGTCTCATTCAGCCGAGGATAAACAAAAGATTTAGCATTTTTTAAACATGACGATTTGGTATCAGTTCCTAGTTTTCTCGAAATTGTGTAACTTCAAATATGATTTTTCCACATGACAGAACTATTGTACGAGGATGTGTACATTGTATGGGAGACGATCTGGGCTGCCAGTCACTGCACAACGGAACACTTCGTGCTCTTCATTGCACTTGCCTTACTCCAGTTTTATAGGTGAGTCAATAGACAATTTAACCTAAAAAGTTTATGGAAATCAAGACGAAATCTGTATCAGATTTTCAATCATGAATTATTAATGAGTGTGATAAAGGATGTGAACAGTTTAATCTTCCTTCGAATATTTTCTTTTACCGGAAGCGTTGCGCGCTACACTCACACGCAGATTGTTCACTGCTAACTGCCTTAATTCCTATACTGCGCCATGCGCTCAACGCGTAGAAAATAACACGACTTGTGGTGTGTGACAGTTCCGGATGCCTGGTGGACAGTAGCAAACGGTTTCTCTAATTAACTACAGTAAATACTATAATAATTAAATAATACTTAAAACAAATAACAAAATTATATACTAGTATATAACATGACTTGATTGAATCCAATAAACATCCATAAAATCTCCATCCTGAAAGGATGGCTGAACAACTAACACCATAGATAAATTATAAATAAATAGATAGATAAATCATGTGAATAGGAAAATCAAGAAAGTAAATTATAATAATCCGATCACAATGCGAAGAAGCTGTACACATGCTTAAATCAATACAGTAAATCTAAAATTACAATGTAATAAAGAAAGGCTATGGAAAATAATAACTTAGTGATGTATGTTGCCCGATACGAAAAACCAGAATAAGACCACCTGGGGAAAAAAATATGGAAACGTACTCTTCGACCGAATTCCATCGTACAATCTCACTACAAGGTTCCGAGGCCTAAAGCCAAACAACTAAATAAACTTATACAAATGATGAATAATAACTTAACACTAAAGTCTGGCTGATGTGTGGCTGTCGAGCAAGCGAATAATTTAAATGATTTGGTCATTATATACCTATCATATTATGAATATTAAACATATAGTAATATACAAGAGAAATATCACGTAAGTGATAAACAAATAGCCACGTGCTCTAATGAAGACGCTTTCCAACTGCGCGTTGCTACGTTGGATAGCGGTCATCTGGTCACGTGACTCGATTCCACCAATTACGCGATGGATTATAAAGACGCGCCCATGAAGTGCAATAACTGTGTGATTGACTTCCTAACATTAAACTTTATTGTCAGGGATATCATACTGGACAATAAAATGGACTTCACTGATATCATCAAGTTCTTCAATGGTAAATACGTCTACATCAACTTTACTGTGCTAGAACAGGGTGGGCTGACATGGAATGACGTGTGTTTAAAGGGGTTGTGGTATGGTGTTGCGCATGGCTGTACGCTTGACCACAATCCCTTGCGAACCTAAAACAGTCTAATTAACACATAGATATCCCCTATATATTCTTTTCAATGACAGGGTATTGGCAACAGCACTTGTACTGGCTTGTTATTAAAGGGGCTATGTCATGGTACTATGCATGTATGGAGTCAGTGTCAGATTAGTAGATGTTAATTGATTACAAACAGTTAAACTCCCCTCCTTCAGTGCTTGATTGACAGTATTTTCAATATTTTACTTTAAGACTGTATATTTACAAGTTTGTTAGTAATTTTTGCATATTTGCGCCATCTTAACGAAACTATTTTCTTCATCTTACAGAAATGGCCGAGAGACATGACGCCAAGGCTGCCTTAGGAATGGCTCGCACGCTCATCACCAGATTGCAAGTACTGATCAAGAATCAGTAAAAGGACAGCACGCATACGCGTACATACACGTACACACGCATATACTCTAACAGAATTTCGTCAGAGCGAGGTAAAGTGATCTGTATCTGAATCTACGATATCTATTTATAATTTGCGTAACCAAGCCCACCGTCTATCGATCAATTTCGAAGAACAAGTTTACGCAGAAATTGCTTATTTACCAACATTTTCAGCATAACCAAGTTACCGTTCTAAAAGCCCGAAGGCAATAGGAGATATTGTAGTTGAGTCTACGAATAGCAGTTTCAGCGGTATTGACCCGAACGCCTCACTTCAATGTAATGAAGCGCCATTGAAACCATCATTCTTACACGACACCAACACCCTCCTAAACAAGCACGACTAATTTAGATACGCAGTTTGAATAGCGCTTCATTACATTGAAGTGAGGCGTTTGGGTCAATACCGCTGAAACTGCTATTCGTAGACTCAACTACAATATCTCCTATTAGACTTCTCCCTCTTGGTTTCTGTCGACTTTGATGGTTGACTCGGGGCCAACTACCTCGAGCTCACTCGGAATCCAATTGTTTAATCGGCCATTGCAGAAAGGATTGTTTCACTAATCTGGTATAGGCTGGGCTTTGCACATGGTCTCATGAGGCACGGTCCACGAGTGTTGTATTTAGTGGTCGAGCAACTCAATAAGAGGAAAGTACTGTTGTTACTACGTGAACGTAACAAATAGCAGGGATATTCCTGGGACTGAACGTAACAAATAACAGGGATATTCCTGGGACTGAACGTAACAAATAACAGGGATATTCCTGGGACTGAACGTAACAAATAACAGGGATATTCCTGGGACTGAACGTAACAAATAGCAGGGATATTCCTGGGATTTTGTTACACCAGCAGGGCAACTAGAATTTCACTCAGATAATGATATAATAATAATTATTTTAAGTTGGTGTTATAAAGAAGCAATTTAACCAGCTTCTTCGTACCCCTAAATTATTAGCAAGACTGTCCTTGGTTGCCATAAGCAACGAAAAATATACAACTGACTCCCAGTCAGTTATAAAACGAAATTAGTGTCTGAAATTGATTACAGATGAAAATATAACAGTGGTCCATTTTAGTGATCTAAGATAACCGGTGGTAATATTGTTTAAAAAGACACAAATGGACCATTGACAAAACAATGTACGTAGACATTGAGCTCAATTCGCTAACCTATGTTGTAAATAGGTCAAATTAAAGTACAGTTGTAGTAGTCGAAAATTTGTCATGGCCGCTATTAAGATAATAAGTGATATTTAAGCAGGAGATAAGGCTCCCATATTTAGTTCCTTCGACTGGCAGCTAGGGTTTATTGAGTGAAAGTGTCCCTTGCGGTGAAGTAATACGGGCGTTGAAGCGCGATGTTGCACGTGTTACCACCCACTCGAGCAACTTACCACGCAACACATTTCTGTGTTCTGCAACATGTTGCAGAAAGTAGAAATGACTTCTACTTTTTACAACAAATGTTGGTTTTGTTGCTCGTATTATCACTGGCGCTGCAACTTGTTGCGCAACAAATCTAGAAAGAGCGCTTGTGATTGACTGGCAAGTGATGACGTCGAGGTGTCGGCGCGCGCATGCACAACGTAAAACAAAGATGGTGGACGTTCTTTCTAGATTTGTTGCGCAATAAGTTGCAGCGCCAGTGATAATACGAGCAACAAAACCAACATTTGTTGCAAAAAGTAGAAATCACTTATACTTTCTGCAGCTTACAACATGGAAATTCGTTGCGTGGCAAGTTGCTCGAGTGGGTGGTAATACGTGCAACATCGTGCTTCGACTCGAAACGCAACATTGATTGTTGCAAGAAGTTGTTGCCCATATTACTTCACATTAACTGCATATTAATTTTTTCCTTTTTTTTTTTTGGAGCTTAACTCGGTTAGCGATGTATAGGGCTCTGGTCTTTTCAAACCTAAAACACTTTCATAGATTTCTCACTAAATAAACGGGTATAGGCTGCCGCCTCGCCCTCTATCCCTAGATTTCGTTTCGCTTTTGAGGGACTATATTTCCAGTGGGCTTAAAAATGGCCTCAAAGATAATTGTATTATAACTGGATAACTTACGAAAGTGCAAATAGTTTATATGTTGAATGGGATGTCTGGGATGTCCGATCAATTCACAAGTTAACGTATTGTCATTACGAATGTCAAGTTAGCTTTAGTAACGCCAAATATAGGTTAGAACCCAGTCCTCTAGGTTCATACAATGGCGGCTTTAGTTTCTTGAATCGAAACACAGTTAATCGCCGAAATACTCCATGGCCAGTTGACAATGTTGCCGGCGATATTCTTTTACCTTTGATAATAGGATTTTATCACGCGGCGGCCATCTTGGCTAGAACAATAGATTTACCACGCGTAGCCTCGCACTGAGCAGCTTCAGAACGAGATTAGACGGGAGAAAACAGGTATTTTTATTCTTCTGGGATTAAATATGGCCGCCGTGTCGATAAGGTCAATACTAATCTCGTACCCAGATCCCACCCCATGTTTTCTTAACCTCCCTTCCGTGTGACCGTGAGTAACTATGGGAGATCTGGGTACGAGATTAGGTCAGTACCAAATCATTGGCTAGATTAGAGCAACAAAAGATCGACGCAAGGAATTCTGGTAGTATATGACGTCAATCGTGTAAATCGCCTATTGGACAAAGCGTTCGCGTATAATCGGATGCCTATTGTGAATACGAACGTTAATTTTTTTGGAGTGAGCAGTACCATTGACCCAATATGCCTTTTGCAGGAAACAGTCATGTGCAGATACATCACTTCAGTAACCAATGAACTGAACTCTTGATCCCATGGGAATGGTTTCACTGGATGGCAAACAAACTTCGAAACGCAGTTTTAGAAATATTGACAATCGATTGGAGGTGGAAAATAGCATTTACAAACTGGGTTTCCTAATAACACTACCGATCTCGTAGAAGTGCCTTTAATAAATGAAGTCAGATTTTTTTTTGCTATCCAGTACAACCATGCACGTGTTTGCATCCTGCAAAAGACCCATTGGCCTTGTTAGATTTTGATGCCAAATGACGTATGCGTACTCGGTTTTCCCGGGTGTTCAAAAGTACACATGCTATTTACTGTCAGTGGCTTCTGGTACTGTTGATAACGTACTCAGTATGGTGTGGGGAAATATATTAATCCATGGGATAAACGAGGTATGGGTGTTCATAAATAAAAATACTAGTTCCTTATTTTTGTTTGCAAGTGAAGATCTTAAGATTAATCTTGTATTATAAATTATAAATATATTAATATTGTAAAGGGTCCATTGCCTCAGTCTTGTTCTCAGACCTCTCTTCTTCTCTGGATCGAAAAAGCCTGGGGAGAGGATGGGAGCTTTCTTGACGTCCAACGTGGGCTCGAGGCCAAATTTATTATTCTTATCAAACTCGTTAATAATTCATGAAGTAAAACAAAGGACATGAAAGTTTAATGAGTAGTTTGTAATCTGATACAGATTTCGTCCTGATTTACATAAAGTTTTGCTTCGATTTTCTCGTCTGAAATAGGTCGTATCGCCAAAATAACTGAAAACATGACTCTACATCTAGACGTTTGATAAGCCATGTACAGAATTAATGTCGGTGCTTTATTGTATCTACAAACACTCTTCTCCAGCTCGAGTTTGCAAATCCGATAAAACACTGCCACTCATTCTGTACCTATTACGTAACTTGCTATTTCGCATCAAATTTACCAGTCATAACATTAAATTTGATGCGAAATAACAATTCATAGTGATACTAAATTTGAGCATAGTTAATAGAGTGGAATGGTTAGGAAACCCGGCAAACTTCAAAAGGGCTAACAAAGGCGCTGCGATTTATGTTGGAAGGGGGTAAGACAAAAGATTGTGCACGATCATAGTTCATTAGCGTCCCCTGAACGACTGAACTCCCGTTTCTATTGGCTGATTGATTAACATGTTGGAATTTCTATTGTGTTTTGTGCACGGTAATGGTTAAAAAAAGCGAACAAAGACCTATAACGAAGAAGGTCGCTGGGTTTCATAACCATTCAACTCTATTAACTATGATTTGAGCAAGAGATCATGTTGTGATGTCACTGGTCTCAACTAAAAGAGGGGAGCCTGAGAACGAGACTACGCCAAAGTTATTTTTTTATTTGTCAAATTTCTTGTGAACGCAGTAATGATTCTCCAAAACTTGAAGGTTATTTTGCTCGTTATATATGCTTTACATCAGTTTATACTCCCCCACATACCAACCATTTCTGTCTCTTGTTCCTATTTTTGGGGGCGCTGTATTCAGCCGTCTTCGAGATCGACTCCTTTATCAAGCAAAACGGCTCTTAAAATACCTATAAGTCCTTTGTTTATCATCGATTCTACATGAAAATAGGTGAATAGTAAAATATTTCTTGATTTGTGTATTGCTGGCTTTCACATGTTGGTGCCTTTAAACAATATATTCCTCGTTAGCTTCTTTTGTTGGGGCACCAACATGGCCGCCATGCCCTTTGTCATTTGAATCTCTTGGGATTGAGTGAAAACCAGCAATAGACCATTTTCTCATGTATGCGCACGCAATAGTAGCCCGCCAAATTGCTTTTTGAACAATAGCCGCCAATTGTTGAACAACAGCCGATAATTTGAATAACAAACGCTGTCGCATCAGAACGAGTCTAACAAAAGCTAACAAAACTCACGGCCCGCCAAGAAATACTTCATGTAGGCAGCTTGGATTTAGACTGGTATGTAATCAACTAAAGTCGATTGAGGTATGCTAACTGCCGTGGAAAGCGAGTAGCAGCTGACGTTTCGAGCATTAGCCCTTCGTCAGAGCAAAAAAGCTTGGATTTAGTATTGGTTGAAATAATAGGGAGGGTTATAGGAAACCACTACATGATTCCCACGAAGTATTTACCGGCCCGTCAAGCCTGTTGCGTGCGCATACTTGAGAAAATGGTCTATTGCGTCAATGAGTAATAGAGGTTTCTATTTCCAATATGTTAATTATGTGACGTCACATGCGGCCAACAAAAGGTCATTTCTTTCTCCTTGTGAATGAAACTCTGATTTATACAAAATATTTGGTAAAATCACTGATATAAGGCGCAAATAATTGACATGGATGTGTAGAAAAACATTTTCTCTGCTAGCACGTTTTTGTATAATAAATAACTGTAACATTACATAATTAGCATATTGGAAATAGAAACCTCTAGCGATACTTACCGCACGTCACCATTGTCATTAATGTGCCAACCAGATATCCATTGGTTGCTGACACAAAGCGGCCTTTTTGAAATCATGGTTGGTACATTAGCATAACAATTGTAATGTTTATCAACACGAAGTATCGCTATAACTCGTAGACGCAACACCCAAATCAAGAAATATAGTACTATTCACCTAATATTTACTTGTTGTACAATAGGGCTTATCGGCACTTTAAAAGCTACTTTCACTGAAACCAATTCATTAAAACATTTACACTTGCATGTACGTAATAGTCTTGCACTGGTACTTTTATTCTTACAGCAACATTACAGCAACAAATATATTGGATGTATTTAACATACGACATATGGTTCATAGCGTATGCCCAAAGCAAAAGTATTCTTCCAGTTCAACTGAGAATATGCGAGATTCTTTAAAAATATATTAGATGTTTCTATCCTCTGAATTTTTTTCACGCCAGGTTTTCGGAATGGGCTACCTGTGTCTCACTTTGACCGCGTGTCACAGGAAGCCCAATTCCTAAATTAAACTGGACTGGAAAAATACAGGAGAGCCGACAAACAGGTTAAATATTTACTGACACTGTTCTTAGCTTTTCTTTTGTTTTGTACGTGTTTTTTGGGTTTTCTGAGTTACCTGCCTCCAATTTTATTGTAAAAGCCGTAAACTACATAAGTATAAACAGAAAAAGAATAAAGATTTCAAACCTTAGTTTCTTTGTGTCCATTGTTATTTTGAAGCGGAATAGAACTTAATTTCCCCCGGGCGGGTTTGCCGAAAAGAACATTAAAGTTTCAAAACTACAAAAATAACACCCTGGGCCCAGTTCCTGAAAGCCCGTTGAATTAATTCAGGATTAAAGGTATCTTTTGTTCGATATGCTAATACCTATTTTGATAAGGAATAAGTAAACGTGTAGCATCTTAGCCAAATACAGATATTTGGTAAAATTTTGACGGCTTATTAAACTATTTTAGTAAATAATTTTCTAATTTTGTAGACGGGCTGTGCTTTAGTTTTGTTGTTTTTGACGAAATATTTCATAAATATTTTACATTTTTATGCTCTATTTACAACACATGCGACCTGACCTGTGACCTGTACTTTACACCCGCCGATGGAATCACGTACGTGTGTTGCTTTTGTTTTTACATCGAGAGAGATTTCTGCTTGCGCGAATTCGAAAAGCCCTTAAACTAAATTGTCGCGCCATGTTTGCACCTAGGTGAATACCCCCGAGCGGTAGGCGGATAACAGGCAATTTTGTTTTCACAATGGCGATGTTTTCATTGTAAATAATATGTATTTCATAAATCATTAGGAACAATTATTTGCCTGTACACTGTTGCATAAAATTAATGTTTACAAGGTTTCTTATTGTTTTATTTTCGCGGCAACCTGATTCTAAAAATAGCCTGATCTGACGCTCCTGGTAATGGGCTCCGCTTAGAGTTTGGCAGCTCCAAAATGCTAGTTAAATGTGACGTCAACCCAGGAATCATTTATTATACAAAAACATGGTAGAGATAAATGACCTTTAATATTTATAAAAATCATATTTGCCATATACATTTGTCTAAATTTTCCCGCTGATTTTGGTTCGTGTTTACAGACAAATGTATTGAAAACTGAAAACACGACTGCACGCTTTACAGCATAGTTACATCCCCCAAATAGACCCTTCCACGGTTTCTTTGAACTTTTGATATATATGTATAACAGCAAAACCGTCAATACTGCTGAAAAGAGCACCTCGAAGTTAGTCAAAATCCCAAATTTGAGAGTTATATCTTGAATAGGAGCAAAGTTATAGGCCCGCAAACTCGAAAAAGTTTACAAACGTTTGTATGGATATTTTAATTGGGGGGCACAAACTAAAATATTCAGAAATTTTCCGAGTTTGCGGGCCTATAACTTTGCTCCTATTCAAGATGTAACTCTCAAATTTGGGATTTTGACTAACTTCGAGGTGCTCTTTTCAGCAGTATTGACGGTTTTTATATATCAAAAGTTCAAAGAAACCGTGGAAGGGTCTATTTTGATCAGTTTAATCTTTTACCTGGTATCTTCAGTTTGCAGACTGAGTATTTCAGAAATTCGATTTTACGGAAATTATTTGGTATCGGATTCCCATTAAAAAGGTATTCATTTATATAGCGTAAATTCTATATGAATATATTCAAATGCGCTTTACAAACTGAAGACACGCTTGTTTAAAACAGCCTATAACGTGTTGGGTGGTGATATTTTGTTATTTATTTATATGAAGTTGTAGATTTTAGATTTTATGATTAATATGTAAATTTTATGACCAATGTAACTATTACACCAATGTAAGATTTTAGATTTTGTGATTTATATGTAATTTTTTAATGACCAATGTAATTTTAGACCAATGTAAAGCGCTTAGATCTATTTGTTATAAGCGCTATATAAGCTTTAATATATTATTATTGTTTTGTGAACGGACTGCTATTGGCTGTTGTCTCGGGAGACAATCCCCTACTCTTTCTCGAAATAACACAACAGGTTATTTCACGTCCCCCTCGTATAGATTAGAAGCGAAAGGAGACAAGGCCAACGACTTATACGTCCCTGCCCATGGACGCGGTCGGGATTCGAAACTCCGACCTCCCGCACTCTAGAGTGAGGCGGTGATAATACAGAATGTTCTAAAAATAACCTGATCTTGGAATGTACTGACCCAGACCAAGTATGGGAGATGGTAATGGTTTGACGCAACACTCAAATAGAGAAATATTCTACCATTCCACTATTCACTTGATGTAGAATCGATATTTGTTATAACAAATAAACGTTAGGTGCACGGCACTTTAATTAAATAGTATTGATACGCTGAACTGACTGAGCAAGGGCACGGGAAACGCTCGCTGTGTTGCTATGCGGCATTCTTCCAATCCATGTGGGAGATGTTTATACTTAGTCACCGCCGATACTGACGTAAAAGCCCGGTTACGCCACGCTGAATAACCCGTGGTGCAATAAACGCTTGCCCAACTCGGGGGGTTTGTTTGGTTCTCTGTGGTGAATATGGTCTTTCCCGATACCCACCGGCAAAAAATATATTCAAAAATAAGAGATTGGTACTTATTAAATTTGTTTATTAGGCGGCGAATTTTAGGGCAGTCGCCATATACTAATTCATGATACAATGTTGAAACCGGTCGCGCGTTCGGTGCTCTTGAGTAAAGTTAGCGAGAACGACCTCTGGCATCCATGGCCAGAGTATGAAGTTCCCGGCTTGGCTAAATTCTTTCGATCGCTCCGTAGACTGGCGACCTTCCAAGTCTACGGAGCAGTCGAAAGAGAGGCCAGGTCAGGACTAACGGTACCTTGCTCGCAGGGTAAAAACTAGAAGAAGAGAACTCTACAAAATCATACAACGTGAGACTGTACTTTGGTGACTTCATATTATTTCAGATTCACATGGTTTCTCTAGTTATCTCTCTCTCTCTCTGAGTCGGAACACAAACGTATCAGTTATCTAAACTCGCTAAAGCCTTGAGTGTCGTGTGATGTTATGGCTCTATCAATTCCAAACCTGCCCATCCCATCCCTAACACCCCCCCCCCCCCCCACCCCCTCCCCCCCCCCCCCCCCCCCCAAAAAAACGAGCATACATGGGGCATTTAACGGAGTTCCTGTCCTGGGGGTGGGTATTTGCCAGCAAAGAGAGTCAAAATAGCGAATTTTATTAGATATTTGCACTCGTTCCAAAGCCCCACGGTAGGGCATTTGCAATGTTCTGATTCCAAAATGTCAAATGCCCCACAAATGCCCGGGAGGGGGAGGGCAGGTTTGACATTGATAGACCTTTAATTTTACGCTAATATAGGCAGTCCCAAAAAATGTTTCGTTTAACCATCGCCCTCTGGTCGGTCGGTAAAAAAAATCATTAGGGCCGATCTGGAACCAAGCTGGCTTGAAGGCTCGCGTAAACGTTTTCATGTATATTCCTCTACTAGTAGTTGTGGATTGACAATTTGCACGAGAAAGGCAAGAAACTAATACGTAGAGAACTCAGAAAGGTGTAACAAAATTTATTCAATCATTTTTTTACTTTGTCCCCAAAAATGGGTCGTCTTGAACTTTTTTTTTTTTTTTGCTTTATTGGGTGGCCTAAGCTGCTAATAAAACATATATTGAAAAGTCCATTCTAACATGCACCGTGTACAAACTGGGAACGCAAAAATACAATGCAGTGTTGGGCTATACACTCTTAATCTTCTTAATATTTATGCGCATATAATTAGCTACTCGAAAACGAGGCTATCCCCGCATCGTTTCTTAGATGAAAAGCAAAATGGCGTCGCGGAGACAAAATGCATTGGATCATGGAGACAAAAGGAAAAATCCTGAACTCAGGCGGGGATAGCCTCGTTTTCAATATATACAGTTTGTTCTTGGCCGGTCCCAACCTTCCAATAGAGCCAGGCCAGGTTGCAGGACTCGGCTTTACGTGGCGTTGGTTGAACGGTGCGAGAAATCCGGTTCATAAACAAAGACCGAGTTGGGCGTGAAAATACTCGAGAGAGAATCACGTTTAGCCTATCTTTGGCAGCATGGACAAGGTTGCTATCTTACTCGCTGTTTTCAGCGTGCTTTCAGCTGTTCTCTGTGAAGAGAAGGCAGAACAAAAAGTACGAGCGAGGCTCGAGGTGGGTAAAAATTTCGTTGTATTATTCAATAATTGCTTGTTATTTTGCTCGTCTTTTTTGGCTTCGCATAATTGCATGGCAACATCCTTGTCTATTTTCCTCAAGTGAAATGGCATATTATTTATTGCTAACTACTTAGCTTGACTTGAATATCGACAGTTCAATGACTTCACATTACTGTAATACTAGGACTAGGAGTTACGTTATTAAAGAAAAACCTCGTATATTTTAAAGTTTTATAAACAAGTACGGACAGCTGTAACATGGCGTCGAACATTTACAGAACAGATTTTCGAATCGGACTCGGCTAAACTGCAGAAACCCCGCAACTCTTTATGTCCTACGCGTAGTTTGCTACGTGTCGAAGGGAAGGAGTGGACTGAGGCTGAGTCTCGCAAATATTCTTTAAAGAACGAAGCGGTGCTACGCGTCGAATAGAAGAGGTGGCCGGAGGCTGCCTCGCGTGCTACATACTACATAGCTTCACAGTACAGACTACGTATAACAGTCCACCTCTTCCATTCGACGCGTCGTAGCACGCGTAGCACAGCTTCGTTCTATAAAAAAATCCATTAAAGTGCCTATAAGCCCTAGCTAGTTATCTTGGATTTACAAGTCAAACTGGAAAACAAAATGACCGACATAGGAAAAATAATCAATTGCCCTATATCATTATGATGTCAAATCAAAACAATCTATTGTTTAAACGCTAAGGATCACGGTCGTGGGAGGGGGACAAAACAGCAACAACACAAAGGAAATCGCTATCAAATGCATTTTGTAGAACGTAAAATAGCGGTAACAGCCACCAAATACGGTAAATATCGTGGGATAAACATTGATACAGCTGATATCTGGAAACCAGACAATTAAATTTTCCTCAGCAGAGCAGATTTAGTTCAAAATTCTATTGTTCAAGTCGATTCTGTCCCCCTCATAAACAAGCCGTGACGTCATAATGATATAGGGTAATTGTAGTTTGTCAATTTCATTTATGAAAGAATCAAATTTCAGTGACATCATTTAAGGGACCTTTTGCTCTGTTTTTATGACAGCTCCACTTAATAAAAGATCATTCTCTAATATTGTAAGTATGGAATGTCTTACATCTGAAACACAACTGTATAAATGAAGAAATTCAATGTTACATCAATTCATTTCCAACTCATTAGCATAACGTCCCTTAAATGATGTCATTTCAAGAATTTGTAGTGCATTTTATAGCAATACTATGACCATAAATCACCCCAATATGGTTGGAAAAGATTTAAGACACTATTGCACCCAAGTAAATGACTTCTGGCTATGGCTTATAGGCACTTTAAGGTATCAGGAGCCCTTCAAGAGCGCTTCCCGAAAACTTTTAATTGTGTGCGTTAAATAAATAAAAACTCCTACAAAGTATATATTTTCTGAAAGCTTAATAAACATAGATTGTAGAAAACAGCTTGATTTTCCTTATTATTAAATACTCTTTTATTTATTGTGATTTTAATCCAATTTCACCATATCTTATACCTAGAGCTCCTGTCCCTCGGGAATTGATGGAAATCCGCGCTGAAACAACCTTCATAAAGAAGAGATATTGATCTAAAAAAGCGTGTCTCAGTTTTCTGATCTTATTCCGTTGCGAAAATAATCAACTGCAAAGATCTGGAACACCTTTTTTAGGAGTTGAAGAAAGAAACATGAAAGTATCGCAAGAACAAAAAAATGCATTAAATACTGACACCCTTTTTTTTGTCAACATATTGATCTAGCCATATTATGCCAATTTTCAATCCGATCGATTAAAATCTAGTGGGACAGGAGCTTCAAATACATGCTACAAAACTTGCATTTATAATGCTGTGAAAAATGGTTTCAAAGTTTCCTGGCATCCCACTGAGGTTTGTTGACACAATTAACTTATCTGTCATTAAGAATGTCATTTTTCCAGTATTTGATATTGAGCAGTAGGTGTAATGCCATGTTGTTCAGGGATTTTGTGCGCTTCAGTGAAGGACTACACACGATAGTTAGCTCTTCAGTGTGATCAGTATATCACAGTAGACAAGTTCAATTTTAGCGTTACCATTGTCATGGTATTTTACAGAAATCATGAGTGCACAGAGAAGGCAAAGATGGCTATCGAAGGCGAATCTACAGTCGAAACTTCGTGGCGAAGTTTATGGGCACTTGCACTCTTTCAACTTGGAATTGACTTTGCAGACTCTGCAACTTCTGCCCACTGATTATCTTGGTGATAATATGAGCCAACCAAGATTGCTTTCCGTCAGTGACGACTTTCGTTTCTTCAAGGAAGAAAACTGACATAAGCCCCCCCCCCCCCCTTACATAGCTCAATTCGTAATTTGAAGCTGCCAAATTACTATTAAACTAGATTTTAGATATGATTTCAAGACTAGCTAGACAAGTAAGCGTGTTTATTTATAAAAGATTCACATGTTTTTTCACGGTTTCCATGAGAACGCTTCACAAGTGCTAATAAGCCGATGACAGCCTGCTTTCCCGTCCATATTTCACTTCGCTGTAATTTCTCGTTGAAAATAAAATGTTTTGAAATTTCACTTCGCCATAATTTCTCGTTGAAAATAAAATGTTTTTAAATTATATTTTCACTAAACTGTAGAATAAAATTTGAACATTCTAAAAAGTTTTTCACAAAAATTATCGCATAAAGGGTTCCTGATACCTTAAGATATAGCTTCACCGGTGTGAGACTCAGCCTCAGTCCACCTCTTCCATTTGATGCGTAGCATCGCGTAGCACAGCTTCGTTCTATCAAGAATTCATTAAGATATAGCTTCACGGATGTGAGACTCAGCCTCAGTCCACCTCTTCCATTCGACGTGTAGCATCATGTAGCACAGATTCGTTCTTTTAAGAATTCATTAAGATATAGCTTCACAGGTGTGAGCCTCAGTCCACCTCTTCCATTCGACACATAGCACGCATAGCACAGCTTTGTTCTATAAAGAATTCATTAAGACTTAGCTTCACAAGGCATAGCCCATAGAACCTTGGGGGTATCTTTCCATTTGCGGGGTATTCTGCAGTTGCTCCTCAGACTCAAATATATAACGAGTAACAGGGTAATGTATCGATCAAATCAAAACATCAAACAGGCTGCTCTCCCTCCTGTAAGTCCAACACACTGAAAGTGTCCAGAGCCACTCTATTTTGCATCCTGGATTGTCACATGCAATCATTGTACTTACTTCATCTGGTGTCTGGTACAAACAGTACAGCTGGAATTTTTCGAGCAAGCCACGCTGGAACTTTGATGGTCCAGTTGCTGAATAAAAAGTACTGTATTTCTCCATGCTATATGGCATTTTTGTATAGAAACGGAAAAACCTGACGATCGCCACCACAGATGAACTTGTCTCCAATTCCCCACCCCTCCCACAAACTCTGAAAGTACATGTACTTGAAGCAAATCAAGTAAAATCCCTGACCCCCTGGGGCCACACAAACTGGTCAATCAATTATAGAAACTGGTACATTTCCTCTTGGGATACAGAAAAAAAAGCATTACTCAAGGGAAAAGTCAGGTGGTCAGGCAAGCTGACTAGGTCTATTATCTGTTCCGAGGAGCAAACAGTTTCTGGGAGTATCAGTTAATGGTGTCAATATTTTACTTTCCTTGTTTTCAGACTTGTGGTGGATGACGATTGAATAGCCTCCCTGAGGTAAGTCAATAAACTGTTGTATGTCTGTTCACATAAACATTGTTTTCTTGTGTTAATAATTTTGTACTTCCCATCAACTGTAGTGGCCACTAACAAATTGTAAAAAGGACTAACAACAACAACAACAAGTTTATTTGTACTCATAATTTACAAAGAGCAATAGATTAATAATAATAACAACCAGGTTAGGCTCAGAATAACTGAAAAGCTAAACTCTGCTTAGCCACCAAAAATAGATTTGCATTCATTGTGAAGGTCGGAAAATACATGCATTGTTGAAGGTCAGACTAGGGCAGAGGTTATAAAGTTAATCTAGTTCCAATGAAAGAGCACATTGAAATTAAAACTGTAAGTTTACCATGTTTGGGAAGGTTTCATTGGATATTTACCATGTGGTGAGCTTTCTAAAGTTGCAGATATTTAAGAGAAATTTGTATGGATTGGAGGGATGCTTCATACAACAAATGTCTCTTGTTTTTGTAACTTTTGAAAGCTTGCTTACCAAGTCATGCTCAAACTTGGCATTCTTACTAATTGACCAATTTAGCTTGTACATTTGTTGTCCCAATTCAGATCATGTGGCAGCTAGCTCTTCAGAGGATTCTAAGGGAGAAATTAGAATGTGATCAGGAGTCATTTATGCCTTTGTTGCACACAGCCCTAATGGATAATTATTATTTATTACTAATTAATGTATACCATATCTTTTTTTTTTATATAGGTGAAGGACTTCATCAGTGGAGACCTTCCCTACTAGTATCCTTGCAAATTAATAATTATTATTATTATAAACATATAATTTATGTAATATTTTGCTGATGTTAAACAGGAAGTTATGGCATAAAAGGGGTCTGCCACTTGGAACTTGAAATTCAAATTGCAGAGCAGTGAAGGAAAAAAGCGAGTACAGTTGAACCTCCCATAAGTGACCACCCTTGGGACCTGGAAAAGCGGTCGCTTACAAGAGGTGGGCGCTTACGAGAGGTATTATATAAATGCAGTGATTTTATGGCTGCGAGACAAAACAGGCTTTTGGTAAGTGGTCGCCTACGAGAGGTGGTCGCCTACGAGAGGTGGTCTCACATAGAGGTTCCACTGTATATCAATCCTCTCCTGTTAGAATGCTAGATTTTTTTAAGGTTTAAAATTAAACAAGCCATAAAAAGTGAACAAAGGAAAGATAGTTGTTCTGACATCAATGATTTGGTAAATGCAGAAGGTGATCAATGTTGTAATTTTATAATGAGCTCAAGCTGATCATGACAAAGAGTAGAACATTTACATGATGATGTCATCTATACCAATAACCAGAACTCTTTGTCTGGATTGTTTTGTTCCTCTAATTTGGACCATTGTCTTGGAATTCCCAAAGGAGTTGATAAATTAATGAGAACAATTTTTTTTTTTGAAAAGATTCTGGTAGTTTAGTAAAATGACGCCATAATGAAAATGTCCTATTGGAAGCTGTACTCTAAAGTTTAACACTTATTTCACAGGATAAAATATCAGTAGGAAGCACTCAAGCATCACAGAGATGATGGCAAATCCCTGGGACCCCCTTTTTTATACCAGAACTTTGTGTTTAGGCACTACATGTGCATGTAAATTCATCCCAGGCTGTGTATCTTGTCTCTCTCAGACACCTAATTTTGGAGAATGATGCAGTGCAGTCTTACAAACTTCAATTGGGCTAAACACACAATATTTTCCAAGGACTACTAATAAACTGTATATGCCAAAAGAATGTTTGAGCCACAAGGGATGAAATCTCAGACATATAAAACATCTCTTCTTAGTCACATTTTCATTGTGTTTGCTAAAACTGTCTGCTATCATTCAGAGATGTAGATAACAGCTAGGCAACTGAGCATATTTTTGGCTGTTTTCAACTTTGGACTGGCTTTAGAGAAGCAGTAAATAATGAAGATAAACACTGCAAAACCATGGCTGGGCCCTTTATAATTCTACCTGGCCCTGCTATCTAAAAGTGCATCTCTGTTATTAATCAGTCAAAAATGGTAGTGTTGTCAGACTTAATGTTGTGTAGTCATGAGGCAAAAATCAAGTACAACCCAGGGTTTGATCCTGTCATCCACCTTTATGATGAAGCAGGGAAAGAAGTCAGGGTAAGTTGATTGCATGCAGTATTATTCTGAAGTGCACTTTGTCCATATCAGAAAACTAGGATTCTAGTTTGTCTAAAAACTAGTATAGGTTTGGATGGGTGGAGAATTTCAAGCTAGCTCTCAGGGTTTTCAGTAAGAGCTGGCAGCTGGCACAATTCACTATCTACTTTGGATATTTGTGCCAGCTACTTTACCCAGACAAAATAAGGATCTCTAAAGAAAGGACTATGAAAAGGGGAGGTTTGGAAGTTAGTGGAATGATTGTAAATGTGGTGGAACATATTTCTCTGGCTACTTAATAGAATGTGCCAGCTATGTGAAAAGTTACTGAAGACCCTGGCACTTAATTAAAATGCTTTCTCACATACCCTTAGCAACATTTTGTGCTAAAACCTAGTGGGTTCTGAGTTCAAAATTAGCAACTTTACTCTATTGGAATGCTGAGAAGTTGATGGGAATCAGACGTTGGGATATTGGAAATTGTTGTTGATATTATGGCTCATATAAGAGGGCTTCAACTTGATATGGGCACTGAGAAAAGATGCTAAGTATTTTCAGTGATCATAAAGACAGATTCTGAGAGCACATAGAATTGCAGTGGTAAGCAAAATGTTTTGTATTGTACAATGTCCAACAGTAGGTAGCCTGTGAATACAGCCATCTCACATCTGGAGCCACAATCAAAACGCGTCCCCTGAGAGATGTCTGCGATTCAAGGCCAAAAAATCCATACTGATGATGTAGTGTGGCCAGAATCTGGTTGCGTCACTTGATTGGCTCATATGTGATAATTAGGCATACTAGCCAATCAAATGATGCGACCAGATCCAGGCCACACTACGTCGTCAATATGGGATTTTTGGCCTCGAATCACAAACATCTTTCTCAGAGGACACATTTTGATTGTGGCTCCTGATGCATTGATTCAATGTTGGGCGAGCATATAATTGACCATGATCAAGTGTTAAGTCAATGGTCGGCCAATCAATCTACAATGAGCTGCAGGAATGGTCTACTAGAGCAGATTTAGTATGAGTGGGACAAACTATGGCATGTTCGTCATAGCCTTACCATAGCCGTACTGTAACCGTGCTGTGCCATATCTCTGTAATTTGATTGGCTTAGCAGGATAAAAACAATAGGAAAACCATTTCAATGTCAGGGCATGCCATACAGTAACTGTGCAGTAGTCATTCCCATAGTTTGTCTCACTCTACAAAATCTGATCTATGCAAGATCCTGTACAAATTCCTGGGACCAGAAAAAAAAAATTGTGAATGGATTTTAGAACATCCAAAAAGTCCCTTTGTATTTCTTTGTTAGAAATTGTATGCCCTACAATTCTTGAAGATATTTTGTTCCCTGTAAAACCGTGTTGGTTGTTATTTACCACTTCTGCCCATTTTCCTACTCCAACAGAAAGTTGATGTGGCTGATATGGATAGAGCTCAAATCAGGAAGCTGATAGAATCGCATGGTCTGGTGAGGTCTGATAAGAAAATGAAGGAAGAGCTGCAGGCGGAGGAAGCAGAGGAGTTTGATGATTCACAGTACCCTGAGGAGGAACCTGAGGAGGGTGAAGAACCATCAACTGATGAACCCTCCATTGATGACAGCGAAGAACCTATCATGGAAAAAGAGGAATCTGCCAAAGAACCTTCAACTGATGATAGTGAAGAACTTTTCAAGGACAAAGAGGAATCTGCCAAAGAACCTTCAACTGATGATAGTGAAGAACTTGTCAAGGACAAAGAGGAATCTGCCAAAGAGACTGGGTCTGCCAAGATTGAGCTCTAAAGGAAACAGTTCACTTGCCAACATGAATATTCTAGATAATAACTTTACTTTTATTCACATGATATTAGTATTAAACTTGCATAATAATCTAAAATAAAATTATACCTGTATGTACAATATGTAAGCTACACTTCACCTTAGATCAATGTTACAGAAATGGTTCCTGCCTTTGATATATTCAGTCATGATTTCTGGTGCTTTCAGAAAAATGAGATCCAGTGTTTTGTGATATATTCAGCAAGTCATGTTGGCTTATGACAGAAGGAACATGATAATATTTGCATGAAAAAGGGCATGTTTAAGAACAGTGCAATTTATACCTACTTGCTGCCAAATTTGTAATGGTAGAACTATTATCTCATTGCCTTGTCCCATACAACATATCATCTTACTACATTAATTTAGTGCAGATTTGATTGTATGTACAAGAATGACAGAAGCATAGCTGCTTTAATAGCAGAGTTACAATCTATTTCTGAAGAATATATGATGAGCAACCATACATTATTATTTAAACTGTAGCTGATTATTGTGTACAGGTTTTATTGAAGAGCTGTATTTGCTTTTTTTGTCATCACAGCTATAAAATAATGGAAGTGTTTTTTTAATCCATCAGAGAAACACTAATGCCATGATGGGAAAGAGCACCTCAAAATTAGCCAGATTGACAAGTTTCTAAGGAATTGGTTGTTTCCCCACAGAGTTAAGAGTTCAATACACCATACAGAAAAAGATGGCGGCTTGTTGTTTTGTAAACCCACAATCCTTTGTGCATGAAAATCTTTAAAGCCCATTATAAAATCACTGTAGAAAGGTTTATAGACACTGTCTTGTCAATAAACTTGAAACTTGAACTAGGTTTTATATCTTAAAAACAAGCCAGTACAAGTGTTAATTGCCAGTACACTGTCATTGAAGAGAATAGAGGGTTTCCACATGTGTGGTTTACTGTATTAGGTTTGCAGCTGCCATCTTTTTTAGTACGGTGGATTGTTACCAATGCATGGAATTTTCCATTGGAGGGTAACCCTTTGCCCTCCAACATACATTTGACTGTAATTTATACAAACTTTGCATGCTCATACAGGCTAGAAAAAAAAATTGAGCTTGCCATTCTTGTGACCGAGGCAATTTTGAACTTTAAAGCCCAAATTTTGGTCAACATTTAAACAAACTCCTAGCAAACTTGCACGTTGGACAAGTAACTGACAAAAATCACTTCCCCAACATGAACATCTACTAGTCCTGGACTTGTCTATCAGGCATGAGGTTGTTTGAGCCCTGTAGGAAACTTAAACTCTGTAGGAAAACAACTGATTTGTTTGAAACTTTGTAATCTAGCTAATTTTGAGGCACTATTTCCAGTCGTGATATTGTTTCTCTGCTGAATTTTCAAAAGACGTGTTGGTTGTTACTCCCATTCTATTATTCAGTTCTTTACTGGCAATTATAAGTAACTGCTCTGTTCTAACACCAGCTGTTACAAGAAGTTGCATTCTTACAACAGCTCCTACTGAATTTTAGTTACCGGTATCTTTTTTTTCCCATACCTTTCTAATTCTTTCCTAATTGCATACATCTTTCAGTTTGCACAACATTTTGAAACAAATAGCAAAAACATGCAATGCTGCTAAAGCAAGCCTTCAGAAGGCTGGCAATTCAATAACGTTCTATTTATTAAATGCATATATAGCTTGGTAAGTGGGATTAATTTCAAGAGCAAATGAAGCAATGTATTGGTAAATGCTTAATTCTAAGCCCATATGTGCTGATGTAGGTACTCTTGAGGTATTTCTCATCCAATGCTCCATGTATATATAGATTTCAGTGGTGATAACTTGTTTTATAGTGTTTTCAAGACACAATGAAACAGCCTTGGTAACATTTTCTTAGCCTTGGTTGTGGATGTATAGTCCTGGTGCTCTAACAAACAGTTAGCAGTATTGCGATCTTCTAAAATAAATGGCAGTATACTATGTTTACATTGTCATTCCTTACTGGTTCGAGTTTTAGGTTGATAGTGAACATTATTAGATGAACAGCTAAAATATTTATGAGAAAATTGAGTTCACTTGTAAACTTGGCTGCTTCAATCTAAGCCAGTTTTGTACCTAGAACTCTGTTCTCTAAACTGGGGGCAATGACTAAAATAGCCTTTTTTATGTATCTAAAAAAAGTTCTGCATAATTTTCCCTTAATTTTACAAACCACAGCAAGAACAGAAACCCCAAAAATGTTGTGCAATGTCCCAGTACTGTTTCCCCAGTAAATCCCCAAGATTACTGATTGCAGACAATTTCTTTAGATTCCTGGCAAAACTTTTGTTCTCCCAAAACAGGCATTCTAGAATTGAAGGGGTGAGTGGAAGAAAGAGTAAGTGATGACAGATCAAGTTTTCAATTCTCCCTTACAAAACAAAGAAAGGAGAATTTGGAATTCGATCTGTCATCACTTAACTCTTTCTTATGCTCACCCCTTCAATTGTCATTCCCTATTCTGAAGATTTCTAAATATGAAATTATAAAGAAACTTAAAAAAAACAAGATAATCCTGCACTGGTAGTATTTTCAGCCTTTCTTTAGGGCATGCAGATCAGTGTCATGATGTTTTCAGTGACCTTGGGAAGGTAGCAGTTTGTAGTAACTTAATTAGGACAAGGAATTCATCAATTTTGTTTATCAGGGCAAGGGGTGCGATGGAGCCAAATGCAAGCTACCATTAGCCTTGCACTGGTGAGCTGAGTTTTGTGCTAGGTGTTTACACGGGGCACTATCTTTTGGGACATTCTGGCTATTCACAAATAACCACCAATAAAACAATGCTGCTTATTATCAAACGAAAAAAACTTCCCAAATGATTTACTAAAAGTGGTGACTACTTTCTACATTTAGGAAGATGAATATCTGCAGGATTTCTAGGTATTCTGATTTTGGAATAGCCAGAATATGTCCCAAACGAACAAGTCCCTTGGTTAGGAAATTGAGCACAATAGAGTTCGTCAGAATACTTAAACATAAGGCTCTGGCTTGGGAGACCCGGTTACGGCTTCCTGTATCTTCGACGTAAAATAAACCATTTATTATTATTAGGGACTAAATTATAGTCTTGAAACTCTAGGAGTGGTCAGGTATACATAAAAGATTATTCTGTTATTTCTTCTCGAGCGTTGCATACCACAAATCTCCAAGCCTGGTGTTTTTAATGTCCTGTCCACCATACATCAAAAATCCATTCAATCCAACTTTTATACCAACCATACATCCTCTCGGGGATGGGACAGAATCTGGATTTAACTCTTTAAGCTTAGACCAATGCCCTCCGAGGACACTGTATACATAGCTGTCATTCCTGAACCCTTCTGTGCTACTGCTTCCATCGTCTGCTGGATTACATTTTCCTAAGGGTAGAAGGAGAATGATTTTGATAAACCAGTGAAACAAACAGTCTGCCTAGGGAGCATCACCATAATATTGTTTAATAGTGCCCCACTTACCCAAATGTTTAGGAGGGGTCCAGGTATGGACGTTTGTGTGGAGCATTGAGACCAAAACAGTCCTGGGAATGAGAT
This sequence comes from Actinernus sp. WN-2022, assembly GCA_030867875.1. Taxonomy (NCBI): domain Eukaryota; kingdom Metazoa; phylum Cnidaria; class Anthozoa; order Actiniaria; family Actinernidae; genus Actinernus; species Actinernus sp. WN-2022. Next base: position 126,797,752 of record JAOWCC010001589.1, read on the forward strand.
TGGAGCAAAAGTGTGGATGTTAAGGGGGGAGGGGGTCCAAACTTAATGTCCATTGGCCTAGAAGGGACCTTGAGTCCTATTGTTTGTACTCCTGTGATCAGGCTCTGATCCGAACGTCTCAAATCAAATTAAGTGGGGCACTAAGAATATGTTGATAGCCCCTTAATGATAACAGCTATACCGGTAAGCTATGAAACTGTGCCTTAATAATTATTAATACCTAAACAATAGATATAGTATTTATCAGTGTCAATGTATAATTTTACCTGTGTCAAACTATCTAACTGATTTAATTAATAGCTAGAGCATATGCAATGAGTATTGACAAGGTATATTACCCAAAATTACTTGCAAAAGTTAAGTTACCTCCAAACAAAAAAATCTTGCCAGCCATTAACAAACTTGCTGCAAATTCACTCCTTGGAGAAGGGACATCTCCCCGACATGACTGGGTGTACCATGCATGGGATTTGTTACTGTATGTGTAAATATCACTAACAGGCTCCTCACAGCACCCAAACACTAGACACAGCAGATCTCCATCATCATTGGTGTTACGCATACCAAGCAGCCCTGCTCCAGTCCTCGGCATAGGCTTTAACTCACTGGTTGGCATTAATAGATGCCATTGGGTGGTCTTAATATCAAAGTAATGTAGGTCATTAAACTTTCCATCAGCACAGCACCCACCAAATATATAGATTCTGTTTTGGATAGCTGTCATAGCATGGTTGCTTCTTGGCTGTGGTGGTGTTCCTGTAGAATTAACCTTCTGCCATTGTCCTGTCCTGGTATTCATTTGGTAAAGGGAGTTTGTATATTCTCCACGAATGTTTTGACCACCAAATATGTACATGTTCCCTTGTGTGAAAACTGACGAGTGGCCAAAGATTGACCCTATAAATAAATAAATAAAATATGAAATAAACATTTCTTCCATGCGTAGCTTTTTTGCTGGCTGAAAAGCCTGGGGGATACTCCTGTTTGTGACGTATTATGTATGTGCCGTGGGGGTGGGTCAGGGTTTTGAGCTCAGTTTGGGCAGGTAGGGTCAGGGTTTTGACCTGATTTGGGCAGATCAGGGTCAAGATTTTAGTTTAATGTGGGTGCAGCCAGGGTCGGAGTTCGGTATTTTTTAGGCATCAGGGTTTTGGAGCTCGGATTTTGGGTAAAACAGGGTCAGAGTTTGAGCCTCTTGGCCTCACATACATACCCACTTTCCATGTAAGTCTTCCCCCCCCCCCCGGGCTGAAAAGTGTTAAAAATCAGTTATGGTTCCAAGCTGGGTAAAGAGCATTAAGAGACGGGTGAAATTGTTATTAATAGTGTAAATTTTAAATGAAGTCAAATGCAATGTTAATTTGGATTAATTGGAATTGATGATAGATCCATTACTGTCCGAAGGTGACAAAACATTGTTTAACATTTACCAGGTGACTCGCCAGTCCCTGTAAGTACCTCCCATTTCGCACTGATTTCTCTGTCATCTTGTTTGATCATTTCCAGTGTATACACATCATCGTCGAACGCACAACCAGTCGAGTTTTGGCCTCCGAACACCAAGTACTTCTTGTTTTCATAATCGTAGCACATCGTGTGCAAACTGCGGGATCTAGGAGGTTCGCCAGTGACAGGGTCAACCCGTTGCCACGAAATGAGCTGCATTTCCCTAGCAAATACCACGTTCTTTTCATTTCTTACTTTTCCCGTCTTTCGATGGGCTTCCTGTGTGGTTTTTGTCCTCGCCCCATTTTCCTCTGACCATGAGCAACAGGAAGCCCATCCGAAAAAAATAGGCCGTAATAAGCGCGCAACACATTCGAACTACGGCATGTCCGTAACCGTGCTGTAACCGTGCTGTAACCGTGCTGTATCCGTGCTGTACCGTATTTCTGTAATTTGATTGGAACAATGGGAAACGGTTTCAACGTTACGGCATGCCGTACGGTAAATCTACTCTTGGCTTTGCTTCCGCAACATGTTTCGCGCGCGGTCGGTCAGGAAAAAAAAAAAAACGTTATGGATATATGCCAAGGCGACTTGAAGAATCGCGTAAACGTTTTCATGTATTCCTCGACTACTTTTTACTCTACTAGTTGTGGATTAACAAGGCAAGAAACTAAAACGTAGAGAGCTCGGAAAAGTAGTGTAGTTTTTTTTTTAATCTTCATCTTTTTAAAAAATTCTTTTTGCCAAACAAATTGGTCGGTCTTCCAAAAAAAAGGGTCGGTCGGGCGATGGTAAACGAAACATTTTATTGGGATGGCCTTATGGACCAAGTTTCCATAACGAGAGTCCATAAGGCAAGGACAGAGCAAACAAGTGATCATGAAGACCAGGTTTCCTTCAATGATTAGTGAAGACCTGCTTTGCTAAGGCGCTATGTACCGCAAACTGACCAATCACAGCTCACTTTTTATAAATGTTCCAGTTAACTAAATTAAGCCCGATTTACCGCTCTCGACAAGCACACCTGACAAACATTATCGGCACGGCACCCCTAATTTTTGTCGTGTAAATTAAATGGAAATGTTCCGGGTACGCGTGGCCGAAAATCTAAAGTTAGGTGTGCCGTGCCCAAGTTAGGAGTGCCGTGCCCAGCTAAGTTAGGTGTGCCGTGCCCAAGTTAGGAGTGCCGTGCCCAGCTAAGTTAGGTGTGCCGTGCCCAAGTTAGGAGTGCCGTGCCCAGCTAAGTTAGGTGTGCCGTGCCCAAGTTAGGAGTGCCGTGCCCAGCTAAGTTAGGTGTGCCGTGCCCAAGTTAGGTGTGCCGTGCCCAAGTTAGGTGTGCCGTGCCCAAGTTAGGTGTGCCGTGCCCAAGTTAGGAGTGCCTTGCCCAGCTAAGTTAGGTGTGCCGTGCCCAAGTTAGGTGTGCCGCGCCCAAGTTAGGTGTGCCGTGCCCAAGTTAGGTGTGCCGTGCCCAAGTTAGGTGTGCCGTGCTAAAGTTAGGTGTGCCGTGCCCAAGTTAGGAGTGCCGTGCTAAAGTTAGGTGTGCCGTGCCCAAGTTAGGAGTGCCGTGCCCAGCTAAGTTAGGTGTGCCGTGCCCAAGTTAGGTGTGCCGTGCCCAAGTTAGGAGTGCCGTGCCCAAGTTAGGTGTGCCGTGCCCAAGTTAGGTGTGCCGTGCCCAAGTTAGGAGTGCCGTGCTAAAGTTAGGTGTGCCGTGCCCAAGTTAGGAGTGCCGTGCCCAAGTTAGGTGTGCCGTGCCCAGCTAAGTTAGGTGTGCCGTGCCCAAGTTAAGAGTGCCGTGCCCAAGTTAGGTGTGCCGTGCCCAAGTTAGGTGTGCCGTGCTAAAGTTAGGAGTGCCGTGCCCAAGTTAGGTGTGCCGTGCCCAGCTAAGTTAGGTGTGCCGTGCCCAAGTTAAGAGTGCCGTGCCCAAGTTAGGTGTGCCGTGCCCAAGTTAGGTGTGCCGTGCTAAAGTTAGGTGTGCCGTGCCCAAGTTAGGAGTGCCGTGCCCAGCTAAGTTAGGTGTGCCGTGCCCAAGTTAGGTGTGCCGCGCCCAAGTTAGGTGTGCCGCGCCCAAGTTAGGTGTGCCGCGCCCAAGTTAGGTGTGCCGTGCCCAAGTTAGGTGTGCCGTGCCCAAGTTAGGTGTGCCGTGCCCAAGTTAGGTGTGCCGTGCCCAAGTTAGGAGTGCCGTGCCCAGCTAAGTTAGGTGTGCCGGGCCCAAGTTAGGAGTGCCGTGCCCAGCTAAGTTAGGTGTGCCGTGCCCAAGTTAGGAGTGCCGTGCCCAGCTAAGTTAGGTGTGCCGTGCCCAAGTTAGGTGTGCCGTGCCCAGCTAAGTTAGGTGTGCCGTGCCCAAGTTAGGTGTGCCGTGCCCAAGTTAGGTGTGCCGTGCCCAAGTTAGGTGTGCCGTGCCCAAGTTAGGAGTGCCGTGCCCAGCTAAGTTAGGTGTGCCGTGCCCAAGATAGGTGTGCCGCGCCCAAGTTAGGTGTGCCGTGCCCAAGTTAGGTGTGCCGTGCCCAAGTTAGGTGTGCCGTGCCCAAGTTAGGTGTGCCGCGCCCAAGTTAGGTGTGCCGCGCCCAAGTTAGGTGTGCCGTGCCCAAGTTAGGTGTGCCGTGCCCAAGTTAGGTGTGCCGTGCCCAAGTTAGGTGTGCCGTGCCCAGCTAAGTTAGGTGTGCCGTGCCCAAGTTAGGTGTGCCGTGCCCAAGTTAGGAGTGCCGTGCCCAAGTTAGGTGTGCCGTGCCCAAGTTAGGAGTGCCGTGCCCAGCTAAGTTAGGTGTGCCGTGCCCAAGTTAGGAGTGCCGTGCCCACCTAAGTTAGGAGTGCCGTGCCCAAGTTAGGTGTGCCGTGCCCAGCTAAGTTAGGAGTGCCGTGCCCAAGTTAGGAGTGCCGTGCCCAGCTAAGTTAGGAGTGCCGTGCCCAAGTTAGGTGTGCCGCGCCCAAGTTAGGTGTGCCGTGCCCAAGTTAGGTGTGCCGTGCCCAAGTTAGGTGTGCCGTGCCCAAGTTAGGTGTGCCGTGCCCAAGTTAGGTGTGCCGTGCCCAAGTTAGGAGTGCCGTGCCCAGCTAAGTTAGGTGTGCCGGGCCCAAGTTAGGAGTGCCGTGCCCAGCTAAGTTAGGTGTGCCGTGCCCAAGTTAGGAGTGCCGTGCCCAGCTAAGTTAGGTGTGCCGTGCCCAAGTTAGGTGTGCCGTGCCCAGCTAAGTTAGGTGTGCCGTGCCCAAGTTAGGTGTGCCGTGCCCAAGTTAGGTGTGCCGTGCCCAAGTTAGGTGTGCCGTGCCCAAGTTAGGAGTGCCGTGCCCAGCTAAGTTAGGTGTGCCGTGCCCAAGATAGGTGTGCCGCGCCCAAGTTAGGTGTGCCGTGCCCAAGTTAGGTGTGCCGTGCCCAAGTTAGGTGTGCCGTGCCCAAGTTAGGTGTGCCGCGCCCAAGTTAGGTGTGCCGCGCCCAAGTTAGGTGTGCCGTGCCCAAGTTAGGTGTGCCGTGCCCAAGTTAGGTGTGCCGTGCCCAAGTTAGGTGTGCCGTGCCCAGCTAAGTTAGGTGTGCCGTGCCCAAGTTAGGTGTGCCGTGCCCAAGTTAGGAGTGCCGTGCCCAAGTTAGGTGTGCCGTGCCCAAGTTAGGAGTGCCGTGCCCAGCTAAGTTAGGTGTGCCGTGCCCAAGTTAGGAGTGCCGTGCCCACCTAAGTTAGGAGTGCCGTGCCCAAGTTAGGTGTGCCGTGCCCAGCTAAGTTAGGAGTGCCGTGCCCAAGTTAGGAGTGCCGTGCCCAGCTAAGTTAGGAGTGCCGTGCCCAAGTTAGGAGTGCCATGCCGTGCCCAAGTTAGGTGTGCCGTGCCCAAGTTAGGAGTGCCGTGCCCAGCCAAGTTAGGTGTGCCGTGCCCAAAATGCTTGTCGTGTAATCCCGGCTTTAGTGGGGTTTGGCTCCCAATTCGACTGCGTATCAATTTTAAAGTATTACTCTTAACTTTTAAGTGTATCTACGAACGTTAGGACAAAGTTGATAGGTCATTAATGGTTGCTGGTGACCACAGCTGTGGAACTCACTACCAAGTGCTCGCTCTTCGTGAGATTAAATCTGTAGATAAGTTCAAGCGCCCATCTACAAGGACCCATTTTTTAAATCTAGCATATGAACCTTAAATGTTATATTAATTTATCTAATTATTTAAATTTATATTATAAATATGTATATTTTTATATACATATCTATCTACCATACTATGTTAAGATACTCAGTTAACAACATATTTTTATTATATTCTTACTAGATGTTATGCGCAATTGGTCATTTTATGTAAACTGCGCAATATAAGTGTTAAATTATTATTAGTTAACTATTTAGTTGAACGATCGCACGCGAAATCAGAGGAGGAGGGGGGGGGGGAAAGACCAATATAAACTACAGCAAACCACAGGTGAAACCGACTTGTCGATGTCTCCCCCGGATCTAAGGACGGATGATACGTGCATGTCCAATTCGGGTGACAATACTAAACAGACTAAATTTAGTTTAGTTTTAACCGTCAACACCGAGAGACGTTGGAGTGACTCTAATTTCACTCATGTAAATTTTATCTCATCTCATCTTTAAAGTTTACACCATAGTTAATAGAGTGGAATGGTTATGAAACCCGCAAACTTCAAAGGGGCTACCAAAGGCGCTGCGATTTATGTTGGAAGGGGCAAGACAAAAGATTGTGCAGGGTCATAGTTCATTAGCGTCCCCTGGACGACTGAACTCACACGTTTCTATTGGCTGATTGATTAACACATTGGAATTTCTATTGTGTTTTGTGCAGGGTCGCGGTTGAAAAAAGCTAACAAAGACATATAACAAAGAAGGTCGCTGGGTTTCATAACCATTCCACTCTATTAACTATGTTTACACCAAGCCATATGATATATATGATAAAACTCACTCATGGCTGGTACTACCAAGTCAAATAAACCGTCAACTGAAAGGACTGCCATTTTTCTCGCGCTAAAGGCTGTCAGCACTTGGCTGGATATCTAGGCTTCGCACTTTAAGTTTTATCCTTTAGGACACGGTTTGCAGTCTAGAATCACCATGCAGTACCGTCTGGTCAGGGAGCGGTCAGTAATTATTGGAGGGGGACCTACTATTTGGGGGAAAGGGTCACATTTTTTCGGGCGCCGGTTTGGGAAGGGTCACATATTTTTGAGCGCAGCCGATAAAGGGGAGGGGGAGTCACGATTTTGTATGCTCCAAATGGTTGAAAAATATATCATTTTCGCACTTTAAAAAAAATGTTGTCTGTGAATGTTACCCTTCTTTTAAAGCCTGGGTTTCACTAGCGACTGAAGGAGAAGCGTAAGAAAGTTATGTTTTAGTGAAAATGAACACCGTATTTCCTGGGCGATTATTTCGTTTTTGCTGGCCTCAGAAGGGGCGATTATTCGAAGTAGGAAATAAGGGGGGAGGGGGGAAAGAGATTATTCGGGGGTATTAATAAAGCAGGGCAATAGACCAGTTCGCGGTAAATTCCGACATTTTGAAAAGGGTGCAAACATGGCGCGAAATACAGTGTTTGTATGGGAAAAGATGCGAATCCGATGCCAATAACTCAATCGTTCTATTTGGGATGGATATAGATAAACGAACTCAGTTTTGATAATCACATCTCCACCGTTTGCAAAAAAATCAATAATCAATTTATGCACTAGTCAACTGAAACTCCGGGCCCCCGACCCCCGGGACATAGCGGAGAATGTAACATTTATGCAGTGTTACATTTTGACCTTTTCCCCGCCCATCGGGGGACAGTTGGCTGTTACAATACCCGCCCCTATGGCCCCGGCATGTGATTGGGAGGAGGCATTGATAAATTGATAAACAATTTGCACGTGATCACACCGAACTGAGTTGAATCCCCGGGTTGAATCAGCGTGACGTCTGTTTTGTTCGTTTGAGTTCCGGCCGTATTTCCAAGCTCTTCTTCCGCTCCCGAAGTCTTTACGGGATTCGATGCAAATTTACATTGGCTACTTTCAAACAACACCTCAAGCAAGCACAATTTGACCAAAGTGAGACGTTAATTTCAGTAGCACTAAAATAGTTTCCAAATAATTCGCTGACCAATCACAATACTTCGTTTTCCGATTAACACACTCGGGATTTCCGGAAACAATGTCGGATGTTTATCGGGAAAATACAGTATTTAAGCATTTAATAAACCAAGCGTTTAGGAGTAAAAATAGCGACGGTGTAAAAAAGGGATGATATCAAGGATGCAACTTGCCTTTTCCAGCGACTGTGTCCCTTCTTCATGTTTGATACACGTTGTTGATGCTCGGGCTCAGTCCCGCTCTGTCGTGGCTGGCGTTACAACCACCGCTAAAATCCACCGGCATAATGCAACGATAAATGTGCGTTATTCCACGGCCATGTCCCCGTTAATGCACCGCTATGTCCCGGGGGTCGGGGGGCCGGGGTTTCAATTGACTAGTGCATTAATGTAATGATAAGATTTCGTAAAGCTAATTTCCACTAACACTTTGCTACGGCTATATAAGGACGTTCATACTTCCCCATTTTTATTACTGCTCGGCTCATATGGCATTACTGTAGCTCTCGTAATACTGATAAATTAGAGGCCTTAAACAAGCGTATACTTAGATTTATTCTAAATGACAGACTCTGGTTATAGCCAATTATTGGACAAGACGGGGACAACGTCGCTATACAACAGAAGACTCCAGAACATGCTCATTATACTTTTTTAAATGCCTGTATTTTACTAAATATCCTGAATACTTGAAAGATATGTTTACTCTGCGTTCTGTAGTTATTCCTTGAGGGGCACCAATATTTTAAAATTACCTAAACCATCAACAACTTCTTATGGCCTTCACTCTTTCAAATACCATACTGCGAAATCCTGGAACTACCTACCGGACAATTCAGGACTACTACTGTTTTCAATGACTTTAAGAGAATAATCCGGCAGTACAATTTTATTGATTAATAATATTTCTCATTGACATTGTAATATATATATATGTGTGTGTGTTTTTTTCCCTCGTTTCTTTGAATTCTTTCTCGAAATATTAGCTGATATGAGCTACACTGTAAATTCGAGGGTAAATAAAGTTTATGTATGTCTGTATGGAAATAAAATCCGTAAAATCGAATTTATGAAATATCTTCAGATACAAACTTAAGATACCAGGTAAAAGATTAACATATCGAAATTGTTTTCAGTTTTCCATACATGAAAATTTACAATGTAATTTTGGTATCTGGTATCTTAAGTTTGTATCTGAGGAATATTTCAGAAATTCGATTTTACGGATTTTATTTGGCATCGGATTCCCATCAATTCCCATACAAACACTGTATTTCGCGCCATGTTTGCACCCCTTTCAAAATGTTGGAATTTACCGCGAACTGGTCTATTTAAACGTTAGCCTCGCTTTGTATTTACACTGCCAGGGACCTGGAATGACATTCTGATTGGCTTATTTTCTATTCATGCTTCTTGCTTATAGCTGATATTATGGTCGAGTCTACGAATATCAGATTCAGCGGTATTGACCCGAACGCCTCTCATCGATGAAATGAAGCGCATTACGTCGAAGTGAGGCGTTCGGGTCAATTCTGCTGAAACTGCGATTCGTGGACTCAATTTCACTCGGAACGTAAGATGGTCTGAATGGGGTTAACTGATTACTGACAAACGGCCTTAAAAATAACTGACAAATGACGATTTTTTTACTGACAACCGAAAAATAACTGATAATTTGGTTTTTGTGGGTCAAACATTGTAAATTTTCTATAGTAATGATTAACTGGGGCTAACTGACAAATGGCCAAAATTTTAACTGACAACTGACATGTAGGACCCCTCATTCAGACCCTCACGAAGCTCGATGGAATTATAAGCGAAGACGGGAAACCTCTGTTCTTTCTGCTCCCTTACGCTTGTGGTTGTCTCGTTTCATAGATTTTTCACTAGTACATAAAATTAGGTACTTATTGACTGAATGGGAGGGCCGGACGGGAAATATTTGGCTCCAAGTCACGACTTACGGGCCCTAGCGAGAGCCAAATATTTTCCCGCCGTTCGGCCCGACCTAACTCAATCAATGTTCTTTAAAATCATATGACCACTTAGTTTCTTTTAATGGCAAAAACAACAAGCAAGCCCGCTCAAGTCAAACACGTACGCCCCCATGACTTGTAAATGGTTTGAAAGGAAAGCGCACGTGTAACCGTACGAGTCATGTTTTTATGCTCCGATACTTCGTGTTGATAACATTACAATTGTTACGTTAATGTGCCAACCATGATTTCAAAAGGCCGCTTTGTGTCAGGAATTAGTGGATCTCTGGTTGGCACATTAATGACAATGCATGACGTGGCAGCAAGTATCGCTATAGGGTTTTGCACCACCACGTGATGGCAGCCATGTGGTGGCCAGAACAATAGAATGTTATTCCTTTGAGATATTTTTTTTCACATGATTGAACAAATCTCATTGTCTGGCCACCACATGGCTGCCATCACGTGGTGGTTGCAAAACCTCCTATAGGCGGTCAAAGCTAGTACCAATGGAGGCTAGAGTATTTAAAAAATCATTTGTATTATATAAAATGCCAGGAGCCCATAACTAGGAGCGTCCATAACTAGGAGCGTCCATCCCGCATACTAGGCCTATGTCACAGCGTTTTCACAAGTTAGGTTATTTTTAGAATGGTTCCCGCTATTGTTGAGTTGTAATTATTCCTAAGGGAATCAAATCACAAAAGCGTAGCAGCCATGTTGTTTGGTATAACAAAAGTAGCTAATGAGGCATCTTTTGTTCCGCCACGGTGCAACCATTAATTGGCGTAGAAAATAATCTAAAAATAATCTAAAAATATCTCAACTTGTAAAACGCTGTGACAACTATATAGGACATTTGGACGCTCCTGGTTATGGGCTCCTGAAAATGCACAGTCTAAGAATGGTCACGGGTGGCGGGGATAAAAAGTCCTGGATAATGTCGAGTAGCTCCACAGGCTTCTCAGCGTGCACCCAGTGACCACAATCTGGGATAAAGGTTATCTCTGCTTTGGAAACAGTCTGTATATAATGAGTAATCTCTTTTCCTAAGAACACACAAAAAAGAATGAGTTAATAAACTACAATCACTATTGGCGAGGCATGTGGTTAATTCAAACAGGGTGGTTGTGATTCAAGTAATGCGGATAGCACTGGGGGAGGGGAGGGGATCAAATGGCCTGTTCGTAGGCTATGATTGCGCAGGAGCCCATAACTAGGAGCGTCCATCCCGCGTACTAGGCCTTTGTCACAGCGTTTTCACAAGTTAGGTTATTTTTAGAACGGTTTCCCGCTATTGTTGAGTTATTCCTAAGGGAATAAAATCACAATAGCGTAGAAAACCATGTTGTTTGATAGAACAAAAGTAGCTAATGAGGCATCTTTTGTTCCGACACGGTGCAACCCAACAATTGCCGGGGGAAATGATCTAAAAATAGCCCAACTTGTAAAAAACGCTGTGACACCTGTATAGGAGATAAGGGACGCTCCTAGTTATGGGCTCCTGGATTGCGCTGAAGCATAACATCGATGTCAATGTTGTTTTTTACAACAGTCCTAATAAAGGGGCTATGTGCATGATGGTGTTGCGCACGCAAGGAGCTGTTAATTGTCTGGATTTGGACCCCCCTACAAACAAAAACGTTATTTTTATTCTGTTTCAACAAGTCCAAATTATAAAATAGCTTTAGAACCGACTTCATCATTGATATAAACTGTTGGTCACGACAAAACAAAACACACAAT
>JAOWCC010001589.1:126809082-127099794 GCA_030867875.1 Actinernus sp. WN-2022
CCATCTCCCATTGACTCTTCTTAATATTTATGCAAATATCTAATTCACTACTCGAAAACGAGGCTATCCCCGCATCGGGGATGCCGCAACGTCCACCCGAGTTCAAAAGGACAATTCAGGGTTTTTATTTTTGTCTCCAATGCATAGAAGAACACAGCAATGTTCCGTCCGCGACGCCATTTTGCTTTTCAGCTAAGAAACGATGCGGGGTTAGCCTCGTTTTCGAGTAGCTAATTGTATGCGCATAAATATTAAGAAGAGTGAATACTTGGTCTGAGTCAGCATATTCCCAGATCAGGTTATTTTTAGAACGCGAGAGGTGAATAAATCCAATACCCCTGAGCGGAAGGCCGATATGAAGCTTATTTTTTTCACAACGTCAAGGTTTTCTAATTGTACGCAGTAACAATATCTCTTTTCATAAATCATTAGGAAGCAGTGTTTGCCTAGTACATTGTAGTCCAGACGCTGGTCTCCCCTTTCAGCTTCTGGCTCGGGCTGCCTGTGGTGGGCGCTGAACACAGGCAGCCCGAGCCAGAAGTTGAGAGGGGAGACCAGCATCTGGACTAAGTACATTGTTGCATAACATTACTGTTCACAAGGCTTATTAAAACTTTGCAAATGTTTTATCGCAACAACCTGATTCTAACAATACCGAGCCTGATCTGGAACACACCAGCTCCAGGTAATGGACTTCGGTAGCCAGTCCTGACTTCCGGAAAAATAATGAACGTTTTATGAACGTTTGATATAATGTAGATATAAGCCAATCCACTACAAGAGACCAAAAACACCTTCAAAGAACTTGGACAGCACTGCTCTTCTATTAGTTTGTCTTGTGCATTAGAATAGAAATACAACTACATGTATATTATGACTTAAAGATGGAGCTCAGTCAATAATTAACTGCTGCTCTCCAAGAGATGTGAAGCTCTTTATTAAACAAAGCAACAATAAACATTAATTTTAGTATTTTACTTTTTTAAATTACCTGTATGGCATCAGCCATCATCATCTCACAGCATCGCTTTTCGACTTCACTTTTCCTAAATCCATTTGCAGTTTTGCCTTTAAATACCTTTGTACATTTTCATCAGAAACTGATGGAGTAGGTGAAGGTGTCTATAATGATGACCTTATCCACACACTCAGGGTATGATAAGGCGAATGTCATGGCAACCTTACCACCCATACTATGACCTATTAGAACAGATTTAGGTAAGTCTAATTCCTGGAGCAGCTGTTGTGCATCTAATGCCTGGACAAAGTAGTTCATCTCTGTACGGTGTTCACTATCACCGTGATTCCTAGCATCAACTGCTACGACCTAAGAAAAATAAGAATATTATGTTCCCATGTGTGTTTTTACTGCAGTGGAATCCCACTATCTCAAACTCTGGATATCTCGAATTTCTTGCTGTTTCAAACTGAAACCTGTTTCCCTTGGATTTTGTCCACAGTTTTACAGTAATTTATTATGGGCTATCTCGAACTTAGTTAACTTCCACCTCTTGCTATCCCGAACAATGTGTGAGGTCCCTTACCCTAAATTAACACCCCTTACAAATATCAAACTAATTATGATGGTGACAAACTGACAGCATGAAACAATAGACTAAAGCTGAAAGTAATTTGTCGTGTGTGTGTGGGGGGGGGGGGGGGGGGCATGATAAACTGTTGTTCTCCTTTGACATCATCTGTGTATAATTTTATAAGTGGTCAGACTCATAAATCATAAACACACCTACCTCCCTCCCAGTATTTCTGTTCAGGATCTTCCCTAAAGTTCTCCAGTTCTTTCTGTTTCCAAACAACCCATGCATGATGAACAATGGAGGCTGATGGGGGGTCAGGATCACTATCTTCTGCTTCAATCCTAGTATATGCCAGCTTTGCTGGAGAGCTGATAACAAAATACTTTTTATATTAATTTTCAGAATAGAGTAGCTTCTGTTTCCATTCCTATAAATATTTATTTGAGTTATATATTACTGTTAGTCATTTTCTTCAGCGGGGGTTGGTAACATTACCTGATGTATAGGGATGCCTAACCTAGCCCTAACCATTTTACCTGATATATAGGGATGCCTGACATATAAGGACATCTAACATACAGGGATGCCTGACATACAGGGACACCTGAAATAACCCTCCCTTTTCCTATATAACGTCCCTATATGTCAGGTAACGTTACCAACCCTTCTGGTTTTTTTTTGTAATTATGATTTATGATTTCCAAAGATGAAACAAACGGGGGGGAGGGGGGAGGCATGCAGGAATTCCTTTTGGACAAGTTTGAACTTAAAAATTGCACCAGGCATATTTATAAAGAACACATTGATCAAAAAATTACAGATCATTTGATTATGCGCGTGCGTAGCTTAGACATCATTCACGGCTGATTTGGCTCCGTTCGGCCCGCGAATAGAGCATTAGAGGCGGCTGTTTTCGCAGGCTATAGCCCGTATACTATAGGCCACCAAACTCTCTAGAGATTTTGCTCCCCAGCCTTGCAGGTCCTGGTTATACCTAATACGACCGGATACCTGGATACCTGGAGATTGACTCACAGAATCTTCGCCTAGGTACCATCCCCCAATGCCAGTTACAACAAAACTTGGTCCTCTGGCCTATAATTAATATGTTTTCCAGCATCGTCCGTATCGACGCCATCTTGGATTAGGCGCGGTAAAGACTCCTGGGAACGAGGTTGAAACTGGGTAACCGTCCCTTGGACATTTTGTGTCAGTTATGGTGGAATTAAACATTCTATCAGTGCGTGAATTAAAATCTTTTTTCCTATTATAATTTTTCTTATATTCTGATTTAACAAATTGACTCCAATATTCAATCATTTGCTATCTTACTTTGAACAGGCATAGGTCAACGCCAGGTCCATGTTCTTCCTAAACCACAGGTAGCCCAAGCTTGGGATCTGTACAATATTTAAGCATTTGTATGGGATTTTTTAGTTTTCCATGTACAACGTAAATCTTGAATAAAAATCGACAAAAACCTATACAGTGTTTTCTTGTTACAGCGAATTTCAGCAAAATTTTCCCTTAATGGGTAGGGTTTTAAGGGGAAAATTTTGCTCAGAAATTCGCTGTAACATGGCACAGACAAGAAGACAACGCAACACAACGCAAGAGACAATGTAGAGGTCTTTGTCGATATTTATTCAAGATTTACATGGAATCGGAAACCTAAAAAAATCCATACAAATGCTGTTAAAAATATTATACAGATCCCAAGCTTGGGCTACCTGTGCCTAAACCCTGTTCCTAAATGGCAAATATGTACGGTGGCCCATATTAAGGGACATTGAGAATTTGGGTCAATCCCGGTTTTTCTGGGAAACCCCCACCCCTAACCCTAACCCCACGCTTCACCCTAACCTTCAATGGTTAATCATTAATAAAACGATGCATATCCAAGGGAGGTGGGTAGTTTCCCGGAAACCGGGATTGAGCCGAAAGATTTTGGGCGAGTCAGGCCTGTTAAACCGGTTTATCAGCGCGCGTTTAAACTGATGACCAAATCTGAGTCCACTTGACCGAGTGAGTCTGGTACGAGACAAACCCGTTGGCGAATGAAGAAGCAAGGAGGCTTTACTCGCAGGGTAGATATTAATAACATCGGCGAAATTTTGAGATCAGAGTTAACAGGAAATCGCGAGATGACACGAAACTTTGCGTTAATAGCACGCAATTTGGTAAGGGTTATCGGCCTTCCTCTCGGAGGTAATGGGATTTATTCACCGAGGGTCTAAGGCCCTGTTTATATGAAGGAAAGTTTTCACTATGGTGGAGCCACTTTCAGTCGCAAGTACGAATATTAAAGCTATAGTTGTAATGAAAAGTTATGATGAACTGATCCTGCAGCATTTAGATCGCAACCATATTGGAAAAAAAATGAAAAAAAAAGTTTGTCTTTCCAGTACGAGCCATGTCACGTGATTTAAAAAGGCCAATATATGGCAATATCTCTTTTCGTGAAAACATTCGTGAATCGAGTGCCCTAAAATGTTCTTCGTTTAGGGACCGGTCATTATTTAAGGGGAGTACCGGGTTGGATAAAAATCGTACGGGGTATGATTTTTTTTCAGAAAAACCTACGGGGTACGGGATTTTTTAAATCAACTATGTAACGGGATATGAAAAATTCAGGTCAAAACTCATAAGGAGTGTGTATTTATTTGAGAAAATATCCGACGGGGTTCTGAATTTTTTTTTTATCCAACACGGTACTCCCCTTAAATAATGACCGGTCCCTTACGCACGCGAAATATGTTGCGGAAGCACAATTTGCTTCTCAAAAGCCCCAAAAAAAGTTTCTGGAACATTTCACAAGCATTTCGCTTCCGAAAAGAAAATTTTGCTTCTGAAAAGAAACATTATTAGCAACAATATTTCCTCGTTTCTCCAGGCCTTTACATTGAGAAGTTGAACCTGTCCTGAAGTATTCTTTGGTATTTTCAACATCAAAACTGCTCTAAAGCTTTATGGATTAGAACATGAAAATACAAGTTAAACCTTCAAACCACACGGTTTTTGTCCTTTTACAAGGTTTAGGTTACCAGTTCAGCTTTAGCTAAGGTTTAGTTTTGATTAAAATCTTACCGATAGACCCAAACCGGGAGCACAGTGAATGAAATCGCACAGACAGCGACTGGACAGGAGACGACGGCACCTATGACTGACGAGAATGTCACTCACACACCAAAAGTTGTCAACTCTAGTGATGCCAGCGAGAAATGCGAAAAACGCTCCCCAGGAAAGCCAAAGAGGACTTTTGGCGGATTTAAGAAGGGGTTTCTCCTTTATCTCATCACTACTGAATTACTCCGTATATGTTTGGAAAGAAACATTAAAAATAAGGTTTGAATCTTTCGAACCTTATTTTTAATTATTTTCAAATATTTTCCTTTTGTACCATCACCTTCTCTACGCCAACTAATGTGGAACTGTAGAACTAATGTGGAACTGTAGAACTGTAGAACTAATGTGGAACTGTAGAACTAATGTGGAGCTAATGTGGGACTAATGTGGGACTAATGTGGAGCTAATGTGGGACTAATGTGGGGCTAATGTGGACCGCCTCAGTGGTTAGCTCAGTTGGTAGAGCACGGTTTAGAGTGCGGGAGGTTGGGGGTTCGAACCTGGCCGCGTCCTTGGGCAGGGACGTTTATAAGCCGTTGGCCTTGTCTCCTTCTACTTCTAATCACTATTTAAAGGGGACGTGAAAGAACCTGTTGTACTACTCGAAAAAGAGAAGGGGATTCTCACCCGGTACAGCGTGGCTGCCATTGGCGCCGAAATAGCAGTCCGAAAAATTCACTGACGGGATATGTCAGTAAAATGTAAAGCGCCATGAGACTGTTGTGATATGGGCGTTATATAAATATGGCCTATTATGTGTTTCCCTTACGTCATAACTTAATATTTCCAGGTTTTGATATTTTTAGATTTTTTATGAGACAATTCTTGTAGTATTTTTTCTAATTATTTAAAGTATTAATAATTTTAAGGCTCTGAGTTAACCTAAATTACAATCCACTGAAGTTGCGCGCTCAGATTGTATGGTTGGTGGCGGGTCCTGTTGCAGTTTTCTCATCTCATCACAGGCAGCCCAAGCTCAAAGTTTGAATTTATTTGACAGTTGAACTACGAAGGTTCAAACATCCAGAATATCTGGTATTTTATCGCACTAAATGGCAAATGAATAACACAATAAACTTGCTTTGATGAAGATTAAGTTGTTGTGTCTTGAATTTGGGGGTTTGGGGGCCGATTTAACGAGTTTCTAGGAAACATGGATTCACTCTACCTAAATAGAGACAAGAGCCCATCTGGGCTTTCACTCGGGCCACATGAGATTGAAGATGAAATACACTTTCATTTGAAATCCTCTTAGTAATAACCAAAGTGAAGAATTATTAGCTGAATTTAGCAGTCTTTAGGAGTGGCCGGTAGCGCGGTGACTTTCATTCTCTGCTCCCCTGGTATATATGTAATTTAATATTTGTGTTTTTCTCGTATGTTGACCTTTTAATTTAAACACTACTTATTCGTTTAACACACTGCATTTGAGCAGGCATATATTCATTGTTTTGAACCCGAGAATTAACCGATGTTTTAAATGCAGCACAGCGAGCCGATGGCTTATAGATTCCAATATCTATTTCTTCGAATTTTAGCTTTCCGGATCCTGGCTTCAGGTCGTCGTACGTGTCATATATAACATTACTGGCCATCTGGGTAAAAAAATGCGGTCCTTCGGCTCCGACAATAGCGCCAGTTGAAATATCCTGAGCCTGCTGGAAGGCTTTCGCACGAGTGAAGTTAAATAAAACATTAAACTGGCTTACATTTGAGAGATGAGACTCCAAGTTAGAGAGAAAGTTGCTCGCGGGTCCTCCGCCATCTTGCTTTGCTGTATTAAATGGCCCGTATTAAATTATGTAAATACATTAACCTGGCGATTGTTGCGTGACCAGCACAGTGCAATCTGATTGGTGTGAATTTGACCTTTAACGCATGCGCAGAAAGCTTGCTACACGGAATAAAAATATATTTTTTTTAAAAAAACGACTCGGTGCTGCCAAGGCAGGCAAGCGGACGCGATGGCGTGTTCACATACCTGTCATCTCCACGGCAAAAATGACCCTTAAATCCACTCAATCGACGTGATACTTCTGGATCCCGTAGACAGATCTCCTTGCTACGTATCCTCCAAGTTTCATGACGAAACATTCAACGACTACCGATAAATGATTTTTGTCATCTCGCATTTCGCCGTCCCAAACACCTCTTCACACTTTGTCGAGACACCGGAAGTCCAACCGAAAAGATGCCTCGTTTTGGAGCTTTCCCATCCAATTGGTGCGGCCGTGATTTTCAACTCCAAAACGAGGCATCCTTTCGATTGGACTTCCGGTGTCTCGACAAAGTGTGAAGAAGTGTTTGGGCCGGCGAAATGCGAGATGACAAAAATCATTTCTCGGTAGTCGTTGGATGTTTCGTCATGAAACTTGGAGGAGACGTAGCAAGAAGATCTGTCTACGGGATCCAGAAGTATCACGTCGATTGAGTGGATTTAAGGGTCATTTTTGCCGTGGAGATGACAGGTATGTGAACACGCCATCGCGTCCGCTTGCCTGCCTTTTCTCTATTTAGGTAGAGTGAATCCATGTTTCCTAGAAACTCGTTAAATCGGCCCCCAAACCCCCAAATTTAAGACACAACAACTTAATCTTCATCAAAGCAAGTTTATTGTGTTATTCATTTGCCATTTAGTGCGATAAAATACCAGATATTCTGGATGTTTGAACCTTCGTAGTTCAACTGTCAAATAAATTCAAACTTTGAGCTTGGGCTGCCTGTGGCTGTGATCTCATGCGGCCCGCCTCATACAGTGGAAATTCCTCTTTTGATAAAGGTCTTTTAAAATTCACAGCTTTTGACGAGATTGCAGACGGCACTGTACTCTAGAATTGGTATATAACTTCTATCTCGGTCACATATTTAGCCTAAGAAAAAAAAAGGGGGAGGGGGTTGCAAAAGTTTGACTAACATTTTAGAGGAAAGTGATCGATTTTAGTTCGCGAGCGCTGCTCACGCCACCATCACGCCATTTTCTAACAAGGAGCGCGCGCTCAGGACTGACAAATAATAACTTTAATCCTTATACCAACAACGGTACATTGGAATTACGGTAATAACAGTACAACTGTATAAACACCTAAATACAAAACTAAGAAGTATTACAAGCATTGAACAAGACAATGATATCATAGCAATATTTGGCTGAAAACTTCATAATCGAATCGTCCTTCATTAACATTATATATAAAAACAAAGCCCGCTTACTAAAATATCGAAATGAACTGTTTACATCCAACAGGTTATTAATGAAATCTTCCCTAAGAGTTATAAAATTCCTGTTATTACAAGTCATTAAATAGTGAAATTCGTCTCCTACTTCACCCAAATCGCACATTGTACAAACACGTTCGTCATGTGGAATTTTTTATATCGGCCAGACTCAACAGGCAATTTGTGCGCAGAAATCCTTAGCTTAGTCACCGCCTGACGATATTTAATGTTTGAAATATGAGAGAGATACTTTTCAAAATCTAAATTAAACTTAACTTGTTTAAATGTGCGTAATTTCCCGACACTACAATGTGGTAAACCACCCTGTTGAACTTGACCTTTCCAAACGTAATCATAATAATCATACAATTTCGATTTTAAGTATTTGGCCAAAGTTCCAATTTGCTTAGAAGGTACAGAAAGATCCTGAAGAGATTTCAAACGACATAACTTTAGGGTATAATTTGTGAACATTACACCCTGAAAATTTGATTGTATACACTGGTATGCGGCTTTCCCTACGAGGGTATCACTATAAAAAGGGTCCTTCGTGCGTAACCAATACTTCACCACTAATACGGAAATATGTACAATCATAGGTACTCTGCCTAACTCCGCATAGACTGCTAAATTAGTAGCTTTAGAATGAACACCTAAAACACGCTTGCAAACTTTCAAATGAAGCCTCTCTAAATCATTAACAACATTAAAAAGTTTCTGTTTAAAAAGAACAAAACTAGATATTTTCCCCAACATATATACTCCCCAAATTTCACAGCCATACAACAACACCAGAGCTACAACCGAGGAGACCTACAACCGACACTATGTATCGCTCCTGTTCGAACACGCGACTGAATTAACGAAAGTTAATGAAATGAAAAACCGCTCACAAGGAAAAGAATAAGAATGTATTTACCGGCCTTGATCGGTCCATAAAGAGTAAATCGTTGCCATCGGTCTTGGAAACAGCACTCTATATGGAACTCCAGTACGTGGCTTCTCTGACAACTCTCTATTTCCAACGAGAAGAGTTGCGGAGAAGCGCTACGCCTGCCACTGTCACTTGTCATACTTCATACTTTATTCATCTTTCCTTAAAAAGGCTTTTCAAAGACAAAATGCAAATACAATACAACTACAGTATACATGATAATTTGAATTACATCTATTAATTTAACCTATTTTGAGTTTGATATAATTTACTCTTCAGCTTTCGCTTGAAACTTAAAACGTCTTTACTTAATTTCAGTTCATTATCTAGTGAGTCCCATATTTTTTACTGTTCTGTAATAAAAACTTCTCTGACCACTCGCAGATTTGAATAAGGGGATTTTTAATAATTGCGAGTTTCGAGTTTCACGACCACTAATATTGAAGCGCTTCGTGAATTTAGATATTAAACAAGAGCCCATCTGGGCTTTCACTCGGGCCACATTTGAAATTGAAATCATTTGAAATCCTCTAGTAATAACCGAAGAGAAGAATTATTAGCTGAATTTAGCAGTCTTTAGGAGTGGCTGGTAGCACGGTGACATTCATTCTCTGCTCCCCTAGTATATATATGTAATTTATATTTTTGTTTTTCTCGTGTATGTAAATTAAAGAAGTTGACCTCTACTTATTCATGTTCATGTTACGCACGCTTATAGCGGAGCGCGGTAATTACGTCACAAGTCTAGACCCCCCGCCAAGACTCAGACAAACAAACCGCTTTTCTTGTATCAACTTACAAGAATTGACTAGCACTTCAGTTCGTCCTCTGTCTATTCTACCAGAAATGACTGCTTTCCTGGACCATATTTTGAAAGAGAACCTGATGATTATACTGTCGAACAGCTTAAACTTTGGCTGAAATACAGAGGATTGAAACAAAGCGACAAACGTCGATCTTGTCAAGCGAGTTTTGCATCTTCGCTGGCCAACCAACGAGACATGCTTACTATATAGACTGTCAAGTCCTATTTAAACTGTATCCCAAACTCATCTTTTCCCATGCAATATCGTTGTAAGACTTCACCTAAACATTGAAAAGTTACAAAGGTCAGGTTTTCCTGTATTAAGGCAAAAACAAAAGAATGTAGCCGCGTGCCGAGTGCAATCATCTTCTTCAATAAAACTCATCGGAGACCAAAGCTGTTATGGCTGGAAGAGCATATACATTAAAACTATGAACTGATAGCATCCTACAATTCGACAATCTTGCTTATGTTGGTGTGCTCTTTCAAACCATTATATTATTGTTTGCATTTATCGAGTTTTCAAATTTAATACCTGCAGCTCCGAAAGAAATTAACTTCATTTGTGCTCAGAAAATAAATCAAAGCATTGTAGATGTACTGTAGACGAGGCTTTGCTTCCAAAATTTATTTAGAATCCACTGATAATTTCAAGTAAACTTAATGGTTGAACAGTAGTTCCTTCTCATTGTTTACTGGTGGATACATAGTCAGGGTTTCAGTAATTTATAGCCACTTACGTTTCATTGCCAGACCTAGTCTCGTTGTTCTGTGCTTTTAAGGTCTCTTGTACAAACATTTATCCAATGCTGACATTTCTCACTGAATTTGCTGTAAAGGTTTTGGAACAGAAAAGCTCCTCCTGTGAGTGATCAAAAAGGCCGAGAAAAGATGAGAAACCTCTACTAGCGGTGTACCGATCGATGCTTCATTCTCCGAGACATATCTCTTTGAGCGCCGGATTTATGAAGGTTTTTCACATCTAGAGTCACTCTTACATCTCCCCCCGGGCATCTCCCCCAGCAACAATGCTTGGTAGTCACCATTACTGATATGACTAGGAATCTTACTGAAGCAGCTGAAGGCATTGATTCTTTTTTTTTATCGAAAAAAATACGAATTCGGTCCTAATTTAGTCTGCTGTTCTGCAGGTTCAGAGTACTAATAGATGAGTGTCTCAAATGTATGTTTATATTTGTCCCATATTATAAGTTGTATCCTGTCCACCTATGATGGAGCTATCACTATATTTCTCTACTGTTCTTTCTACCCTGCGGCTCTTTGATCGCGTCCATATCGGTATTTGTTGGACTAAAGATTATTAACTGAAATGCCCGTTTTGTTTATCTCTATTTAAAAGCTTTTACCCTCCTTCCCAAAACTGCAGTCTGATCATTATATTACAGAACTATAAAGGGAACTGTTGGAAGCCTTTAATTTCTCGAACCAAAACCTCGGCCGTGAGAGGAGTCTTGTTTACCGTGAGAGTTGAATAACTGCTTCGGTCATCATATTCTGTGCTGAGTGTTTATTACCTACGAAACGTACCCGTCAAACAAGAGCGCCAGTTGAAATATCCTGAGCCTGTTGGAAGGCTTTGGCACGAGTGAACTTAAATAAAACATTAAACTGCTTACATTTGAGAGATGGGACTCCAAATTTGAGAGAAAATTCCTCGCGCCGTCGTCCACCATCTTGATTTACTGTATTTAATTATGTAAATAAATTAACCTGGCGATTGTTGCGTGACCAGCACAATGCAATCTGATTGGTGTGAATTTGACCTTTATTTATTTATTTATTTATTTATTTATGACATTCGGACACAAGGTCACGGGAGATGAAACAATAGGACTCGAAGTCCCTTACAAGGTTTGCCTCCACGCGAGCACCGGTCAGTGATGGTGGAAAACGTAGCAAAATATATATATATATATACGAAAAGTGATATAGACAAAGAATGAACGGAAACGATAATGGATAAAGAAGCTACAATACAATCTATTTAATCTATTAGAGCGTAAAACCTAGAACAGCTATAGTTCCAGTGATAAAAGAAAAAACGCAAGCACTTATCAAAGCATAAGAGCAGCAGCTTAACATTTACAGACGGATGATAAGTTAGGACGATGACAAAGCGGACAGATAATGCGCCAGGTTCGAATGTTGTCGACGTCAAAAGTGGATAGAAGTCTGTTGGAGAGTAAAGTTTTAAGACGAGTCTTAAAGGCAGCAGTACATTCTGAAGCACGGACAGTTAGAGGTAGGGAATTCCAAAGAGGACAGATACGCACGAAAAAAGAGTCACGGAACGTAGAAGTACGGGCTGGATGGAGAGATAGATCCAAGGCATGCGCAGAAATTTTGCTACATGAAACAAAAATAATAATAATAATAAAAAACGGCTTGCAGATTTAGACTCGGTGCTGCCACAGGCAGCCCGAGTAATAACCTGGTGCGGAATCAGTCATGCATTTGAATGCCAGAGTGGCACTTCTAAAATACACTAGCTTATCTACTGGGAGCCAATTTAGCTCTTTTAGTATAGATGTAATATGGTTATACTTTTTGGCCCCGCTAACAATACGACAGGCATAGTTTTGACATGATTGTAGCTTACGTATGTTTCTATTAGATGCATTTGCCCATACATTCGAGCAGTAAAGCAACTTACTAAATACTAATGTATTAATAACAGTAATTAAAGTGTTCTTATTAAACGCGTGTTTAACACGAGTTTAATTATTGAAAATGCATGGAAGGGAATGGGAAATTGTTCTTTTGGCATTTTAAAGGTTAGATAAATAGGAGCCCTATATTGGATGAAAGAAGTATGCGGGATAGTTGTAGCTACGTTTAAAGATCGTAGGGGTGTCTCAATCATTCATCTATCATCAGGCGTCCGCCAATCAAAGTGATAGTACTACCACATATGCAATGGGTACATTTTCTACTCGAGGTATATAACGGGCTCATCATAGGATTACACCAGTCAAACTGATACTATTACACACATAAAACGGGTACATTTTCTACTCGAGGTATATAACTCGAGGTATATAACCACGCGGTTTTCGTCCTTTTACAAGGTTATTCAAATTTAGCTAAGGTTTAGTTTTGATTCAAATTTTACCGATAGACCCAATCCGAGAGCACAGCGAGTGAGATCGCACAGACAGCGACTGGTCAGGAGAAGACGGCACCTATGACGACTGGCGAGAATGTCACCCACACATCAAAAGTTGTCAGTCAGTCTACTGATGCCAATTCTACTGACGCCCGCAAGAAAGGCGAGAAACAGGCCGCAGCAAAATGAAAGAGGACATTTGGAGGACTGAAGAAAGGTTTTCTCCTTTAACTCTCCGGCTTTGCTTCCCATCACTACTGCATCACTCCGTACATATGCTTGGAAAGAAACATATTTCAAACCTTATTTTTTGATTCCCCCCCCCCCCCCCCCCCCCAAATATTTTTCTTTTGTTACTATCACCTTCTCTTACGTAATGTGGAACTTTTCCCTTATGTCATAAGAAAATTTTCAGGTTTTGATTTTTTTAGATATTTATGAAACAATTCTTGTAGCACTTTTTCTAATTATTTAAAGTTTAACCTAAATCAAAATCCACTGAAGTTGCGCGCTCAGATTGTATGGTTGGTGGCAAGTCCTGTTGTAGTTTTCTCATCTCATGCAGCCCGGCTCAGACAGTGGAAATTCCACTTTTGATAAAGGTCTTGGCTGCTAACGCCACCATCACGCCATTTTCTAACAAGGAGCGCGCGCTCAGGACTGACAAATGTATCGCTCCTGTTCGAACAACGACTGAATTAACGAAAGTTAATGAAATGAAAAACCGCTCACAAGGAAAAGAATAAGAATGTATTTACCGGCCTTGATCGGTCCATAAAGAGTAAATCGTTGCCATCGGTCTTGGAAACAGCACTCTATATGGAACTCCAGTGGCTTCTCTGACAACTCTCTATTTCCAACGAGAAGAGTTGCGGAGAAGCGCTACGCCTGCCATTGTCACTTGTCATAATCATTAGCCAACAGATTAGAAGTGACAGCAAGCAGTGACATCATGCCATGATGTTATTACAGGCAGGGAGGTCGGTATAGAGCAGTGGCTTCTCTGACCACTCTCTATTTGCAACGAGAAGAGTTGCGGACAAGCGCTACGCCTGCCACTGTCACTTGTCATAATCATTTACCAACAGATTAGAAGTGACAGCAAGGAGTGACATCATACCATGATGTTATTACAGGCCGGGTGGTCCGTATAGAGAAAGCTGTGCTTGAGGTCTTGGTATGGATCGAGGCCGCAGGTCACAGAGGGCCGTTTTCAAGACCGAGGGCAAAGTTCTTCTCCAAATGGACAGAGCAAGGCCGGCAAATAGCGATTTTCTTTTTCTTGTGAATTTTTCTCATTTTATTAACTTTCGTTAATTCAGGCGCGTGTTCGAACAGAAGGATACATTTGACAGTCCTAAACGCGCGCTCTTCGTTCGGGAATGGCGCAATGGTGACGTCAACAGCGCCCGCGAACTAAAATGGGAAACCTTTCATTCCGGGTCATAGGGAAATTGCTGCAGTTTTCCCCTTTTTTTGGCTTTCATTTTCAAATATGTGACCGAAATACAAGGTGCTTAATGCTCGGATACATTTACGTTTGAAGCTCGGCTAAAACTCTGATTTTGAAATACTTTGTGAAAAGTGTAATTTGCACTGCTATGAGACTGTCTGGATGAGATAAACCGGGCGGCCACCAGCCAATCAGAACGCGCGATTTCAATACATTTCTGACCGCACAAATTAGTTTAATAATATTGGAATCTCAAGAACTGAATGAATTGTACCGGAAGCACTGGAAAATATAGGACACACTTGTAAATAGTAAAAACTCCTGGATATCATGTATTGATAATACTATCTTCAGCCTATAGAATAACTTACACCTACCACGAATAAAACTACTATAGGACAGACATTTTAAAAAGACGCACGAAGTGTAATTATTGAAAATGCATGGAAGGGAATGGGAAATTGTTCTTTTGGCATTTTAAAGGTTAGATAAATGGGAGCCCTATTATATTGGATGAAAGAACGGTAGGGATAGTTGTAGCTACGTTTAAAGATGGTAGGGGTGTCTCGAACATTTCTATCATCTCAGGCGTCCGCAACGGAGAATATAGGACACACCTGTAAATAGACAAACTCCTGGATATCATGTATTGATAATGTTATCTTTTTATCTTTGGCCTATAGAATATATTAGGGTTACACCAGTCAAACTGATACTATTACACACACATAAAACGGGTACATTTTCTACTCGAGGTATATAACGGGCTCACCATGGGATTACATCAATCAAACTGATACTATTACACACACATAAAACGGGTACATTTTCTACTCGAGGTATATAACGGGCTCACCATGGGATTACATCAATCAAACTGATACTATTACACACACATAAAACGGGTACATTTTCTACTCGAGGTATATAACGGGCTCACCATGGGATTACATCAATCAAACTGATACTATTACACACACATAAAACGGGTACATTTTCTACTCGAGGTATATAACGGGCTCACCATGGGATTACATCAATCAAACTGATACTATTACACACACATAAAACGGGTACATTTTCTACTCGAGGTATATAACGGGCTCACCATGGGATTACATCAATCAAACTGATACTATTACACACACATAAAACGGGTACATTTTCTACTCGAGGTATATAACGGGCTCACCATGGGATTACATCAATCAAACTGATACTATTACACACACATAAAACGGGTACATTTTCTACTCGAGGTATATAACGGGCTCACCATGGGATTACATCAATCAAACTGATACTATTACACACACATAAAACGGGTACATTTTCTACTCGAGGTATATAACGGGCTCACCATGGGATTACATCAATCAAACTGATACTATTACACACACATAAAACGGGTACATTTTCTACTCGAGGTATATAACGGGCTCACCATGGGATTACATCAATCAAACTGATACTATTACACACACATAAAACGGGTACATTTTCTACTCGAGGTATATAACGGGCTCACCATGGGATTACATCAATCAAACTGATACTATTACACACACATAAAACGGGTACATTTTCTACTCGAGGTATATAACGGGCTCACCATGGGATTACATCAATCAAACTGATACTATTACACACACATAAAACGGGTACATTTTCTACTCGAGGTATATAACGGGCTCACCATGGGATTACATCAATCAAACTGATACTATTACACACACATAAAACGGGTACATTTTCTACTCGAGGTATATAACGGGCTCACCATGGGATTACATCAATCAAACTGATACTATTACACACACATAAAACGGGTACATTTTCTACTCGAGGTATATAACGGGCTCACCATGGGATTACATCAATCAAACTGATACTATTACACACACATAAAACGGGTACATTTTCTACTCGAGGTATATAACGGGCTCACCATGGGATTACATCAATCAAACTGATACTATTACACACACATAAAACGGGTACATTTTCTACTCGAGGTATATAACGGGCTCACCATGGGATTACATCAATCAAACTGATACTATTACACACACATAAAACGGGTACATTTTCTACTCGAGGTATATAACGGGCTCACCAAAGAATTACACCAGTCAAACTGATACTATTACACACACATAAAACGGGTACATTTTCTACTCGAGTATATAACGGGCTCACCATAGGGTTACACCAGTCAAACTGATACTATTACACACACATAAAACGGGTACATTTTCTACTCGAGGTATATAACGGGCTCACCAAAGAATTACACCAGTCAAACTGATACTATTACACACACATAAAACGGGTACATTTTCTACTCGAGGTATATAACGGGCTCACCATAGGATTACACCAGTCAAACTGATACTATTACACACACATAAAACGGGTACATTTTCTACTCGAGGTATATAACGGGCTCACCATAGGGTTACACTAGTCAAACTGATACTATTACACACACATAAAACGGGTACATTTTCTACTCGAGGTATATAACGGGCTCACCATGGGATTACATCAATCAAACTGATACTATTACACACACATAAAACGGGTACATTTTCTACTCGAGGTATATAACGGGCTCACCATAGGGTTACACTAGTCAAACTGATACTATTACACACACATAAAACGGGTACATTTTCTACTCGAGTATATAACGGGCTCACCATAGGGTTACACTAGTCAAACTGATACTATTACACACACATAAAACGGGTACATTTTCTACTCGAGCTCACCATAGGGTTACGCCAGTCAAACTGATACTATTACACACACATAAAACGGGTACATTTTCTACTCGAGGTATATAACGGGCTCACCATAGGGTTACACTAGTCAAACTGATACTATTACACACACATAAAACGGGTACATTTTCTACTCGAGCTCACCATAGGGTTACGCCAGTCAAACTGATACTATTACACACACATAAAACGGGTACATTTTCTACTCGAGGTATATAACGGGCTCACCATGGGATTACATCAATCAAACTGATACTATTACACACACATAAAACGGGTACATTTTCTACTCGAGGTATATAACGGGCTCACCATGGGATTACATCAATCAAACTGATACTATTACACACACATAAAACGGGTACATTTTCTACTCGAGGTATATAACGGGCTCACCATGGGATTACATCAGTCAAACTGATACTATTACACACACATAAAACGGGTACATTTTCTACTCGAGGTATATAACGGGCTCACCATAGGGTTACACTAGTCAAACTGATACTATTACACACACATAAAACGGGTACATTTTCTACTCGAGCTCACCATAGGGTTACGCCAGTCAAACTGATACTATTACACACACATAAAACGGGTACATTTTCTACTCGAGGTATATAACGGGCTCACCATGGGATTACATCAATCAAACTGATACTATTACACACACATAAAACGGGTACATTTTCTACTCGAGGTATATAACGGGCTCACCATGGGATTACATCAGTCAAACTGATACTATTACACACACATAAAACGGGTACATTTTCTACTCGAGGTATATAACGGGCTCACCATAGGGTTACACTAGTCAAACTGATACTATTACACACACATAAAACGGGTACATTTTCTACTCGAGCTCACCATAGGGTTACGCCAGTCAAACTGATACTATTACACACACATAAAACGGGTACATTTTCTACTCGAGGTATATAACGGGCTCACCATAGGGTTACACTAGTCAAACTGATACTATTACACACACATAAAACGGGTACATTTTCTACTCGAGCTCACCATAGGGTTACGCCAGTCAAACTGATACTATTACACACACATAAAACGGGTACATTTTCTACTCGAGGTATATAACGGGCTCACCATGGGATTACATCAGTCAAACTGATACTATTACACACACATAAAACGGGTACATTTTCTACTCGAGGTATATAACGGGCTCACCATGGGATTACATCAATCAAACTGATACTATTACACACACATAAAACGGGTACATTTTCTACTCGAGGTATATAACGGGCTCACCATAGGGTTACACTAGTCAAACTGATACTATTACACACACATAAAACGGGTACATTTTCTACTCGAGGTATATAACGGGCTCACCATAGGGTTACGCCAGTCAAACTGATACTATTACACACACATAAAACGGGTACATTTTCTACTCGAGGTATATAACGGGCTCACCATGGGATTACATCAATCAAACTGATACTATTACACACACATAAAACGGGTACATTTTCTACTCGAGGTATATAACGGGCTCACCATAGGGTTACACTAGTCAAACTGATACTATTACACACACATAAAACGGGTACATTTTCTACTCGAGTATATAACGGGCTCACCATAGGGTTACGCCAGTCAAACTGATACTATTACACACACATAAAACGGGTACATTTTCTACTCGAGGTATATAACGGGCTCACCATGGGATTACATCAATCAAACTGATACTATTACACACACATAAAACGGGTACATTTTCTACTCGAGGTATATAACGGGCTCACCATAGGGTTACGCCAGTCAAACTGATACTATTACACACACATAAAACGGGTACATTTTCTACTCGAGGTATATAACGGGCTCACCATGGGATTACATCAATCAAACTGATACTATTACACACACATAAAACGGGTACATTTTCTACTCGAGGTATATAACGGGCTCACCATAGGGTTACACTAGTCAAACTGATACTATTACACACACATAAAACGGGTACATTTTCTACTCGAGTATATAACGGGCTCACCATAGGGTTACGCCAGTCAAACTGATACTATTACACACACATAAAACGGGTACATTTTCTACTCGAGGTATATAACGGGCTCACCATGGGATTACATCAATCAAACTGATACTATTACACACACATAAAACGGGTACATTTTCTACTCGAGGTATATAACGGGCTCACCATAGGGTTACACTAGTCAAACTGATACTATTACACACACATAAAACGGGTACATTTTCTACTCGAGGTATATAACGGGCTCACCAAAGAATTACACCAGTCAAACTGATACTATTACACACACATAAAACGGGTACATTTTCTACTCGAGGTATATAACGGGCTCACCATAGGATTACACCAGTCAAACTGATACTATTACACACACATAAAACGGGTACATTTTCTACTCGAGGTATATAACGGGCTCACCATAGGGTTACACTAGTCAAACTGATACTATTACACACACATAAAACGGGTACATTTTCTACTCGAGGTATATAACGGGCTCACCATGGGATTACATCAATCAAACTGATACTATTACACACACATAAAACGGGTACATTTTCTACTCGAGGTATATAACGGGCTCACCATAGGGTTACACTAGTCAAACTGATACTATTACACACACATAAAACGGGTACATTTTCTACTCGAGTATATAACGGGCTCACCATAGGGTTACACTAGTCAAACTGATACTATTACACACACATAAAACGGGTACATTTTCTACTCGAGCTCACCATAGGGTTACGCCAGTCAAACTGATACTATTACACACACATAAAACGGGTACATTTTCTACTCGAGGTATATAACGGGCTCACCATAGGGTTACACTAGTCAAACTGATACTATTACACACACATAAAACGGGTACATTTTCTACTCGAGCTCACCATAGGGTTACGCCAGTCAAACTGATACTATTACACACACATAAAACGGGTACATTTTCTACTCGAGGTATATAACGGGCTCACCATGGGATTACATCAATCAAACTGATACTATTACACACACATAAAACGGGTACATTTTCTACTCGAGGTATATAACGGGCTCACCATGGGATTACATCAATCAAACTGATACTATTACACACACATAAAACGGGTACATTTTCTACTCGAGGTATATAACGGGCTCACCATGGGATTACATCAGTCAAACTGATACTATTACACACACATAAAACGGGTACATTTTCTACTCGAGGTATATAACGGGCTCACCATAGGGTTACACTAGTCAAACTGATACTATTACACACACATAAAACGGGTACATTTTCTACTCGAGCTCACCATAGGGTTACGCCAGTCAAACTGATACTATTACACACACATAAAACGGGTACATTTTCTACTCGAGGTATATAACGGGCTCACCATGGGATTACATCAATCAAACTGATACTATTACACACACATAAAACGGGTACATTTTCTACTCGAGGTATATAACGGGCTCACCATGGGATTACATCAGTCAAACTGATACTATTACACACACATAAAACGGGTACATTTTCTACTCGAGGTATATAACGGGCTCACCATAGGGTTACACTAGTCAAACTGATACTATTACACACACATAAAACGGGTACATTTTCTACTCGAGCTCACCATAGGGTTACGCCAGTCAAACTGATACTATTACACACACATAAAACGGGTACATTTTCTACTCGAGGTATATAACGGGCTCACCATAGGGTTACACTAGTCAAACTGATACTATTACACACACATAAAACGGGTACATTTTCTACTCGAGCTCACCATAGGGTTACGCCAGTCAAACTGATACTATTACACACACATAAAACGGGTACATTTTCTACTCGAGGTATATAACGGGCTCACCATGGGATTACATCAATCAAACTGATACTATTACACACACATAAAACGGGTACATTTTCTACTCGAGGTATATAACGGGCTCACCATGGGATTACATCAGTCAAACTGATACTATTACACACACATAAAACGGGTACATTTTCTACTCGAGGTATATAACGGGCTCACCAAAGAATTACACCAGTCAAACTGATACTATTACACACACATAAAACGGGTACATTTTCTACTCGAGTATATAACGGGCTCACCATAGGGTTACACCAGTCAAACTGATACTATTACACACACATAAAACGGGTACATTTTCTACTCGAGGTATATAACGGGCTCACCATGGGATTACATCAATCAAACTGATACTATTACACACACATAAAACGGGTACATTTTCTACTCGAGGTATATAACGGGCTCACCATAGGGTTACACTAGTCAAACTGATACTATTACACACACATAAAACGGGTACATTTTCTACTCGAGGTATATAACGGGCTCACCATGGGATTACATCAATCAAACTGATACTATTACACACACATAAAACGGGTACATTTTCTACTCGAGGTATATAACGGGCTCACCATAGGGTTACGCCAGTTAAACTGATACTATTACACACACATAAAACGGGTACATTTTCTACTCGAGGTATATAACGGGCTCACCATGGGATTACATCAATCAAACTGATACTATTACACACACATAAAACGGGTACATTTTCTACTCGAGGTATATAACGGGCTCACCATAGGGTTACACTAGTCAAACTGATACTATTACACACACATAAAACGGGTACATTTTCTACTCGAGGTATATAACGGGCTCACCATAGGGTTACGCCAGTCAAACTGATACTATTACACACACATAAAACGGGTACATTTTCTACTCGAGGTATATAACGGGCTCACCATGGGATTACATCAATCAAACTGATACTATTACACACACATAAAACGGGTACATTTTCTACTCGAGGTATATAACGGGCTCACCATAGGGTTACACTAGTCAAACTGATACTATTACACACACATAAAACGGGTACATTTTCTACTCGAGGTATATAACGGGCTCACCATAGGGTTACGCCAGTCAAACTGATACTATTACACACACATAAAACGGGTACATTTTCTACTCGAGGTATATAACGGGCTCACCATGGGATTACATCAATCAAACTGATACTATTACACACACATAAAACGGGTACATTTTCTACTCGAGGTATATAACGGGCTCACCATAGGGTTACACTAGTCAAACTGATACTATTACACACACATAAAACGGGTACATTTTCTACTCGAGGTATATAACGGGCTCACCATAGGGTTACGCCAGTCAAACTGATACTATTACACACACATAAAACGGGTACATTTTCTACTCGAGGTATATAACGGGCTCACCATGGGATTACATCAATCAAACTGATACTATTACACACACATAAAACGGGTACATTTTCTACTCGAGGTATATAACGGGCTCACCATAGGGTTACACTAGTCAAACTGATACTATTACACACACATAAAACGGGTACATTTTCTACTCGAGTATATAACGGGCTCACCATAGGGTTACGCCAGTCAAACTGATACTATTACACACACATAAAACGGGTACATTTTCTACTCGAGGTATATAACGGGCTCACCATGGGATTACATCAATCAAACTGATACTATTACACACACATAAAACGGGTACATTTTCTACTCGAGGTATATAACGGGCTCACCATAGGGTTACGCCAGTCAAACTGATACTATTACACACACATAAAACGGGTACATTTTCTACTCGAGGTATATAACGGGCTCACCATGGGATTACATCAATCAAACTGATACTATTACACACACATAAAACGGGTACATTTTCTACTCGAGGTATATAACGGGCTCACCATAGGGTTACACTAGTCAAACTGATACTATTACACACACATAAAACGGGTACATTTTCTACTCGAGTATATAACGGGCTCACCATAGGGTTACGCCAGTCAAACTGATACTATTACACACACATAAAACGGGTACATTTTCTACTCGAGGTATATAACGGGCTCACCATGGGATTACATCAATCAAACTGATACTATTACACACACATAAAACGGGTACATTTTCTACTCGAGGTATATAACGGGCTCACCATAGGGTTACACTAGTCAAACTGATACTATTACACACACATAAAACGGGTACATTTTCTACTCGAGGTATATAACGGGCTCACCAAAGAATTACACCAGTCAAACTGATACTATTACACACACATAAAACGGGTACATTTTCTACTCGAGTATATAACGCGCTCACCATAGGGTTACGCCAGTTAAACTGATACTATTACACACATAAAACTGGCACATTTTCTACTCGATATATATATAACGGAAATAACGCAAAATAGTACAGAATGCTATTAGGATGACTCAAACTCAATTGTAAATATTATTATATTTTTATATCTATAACTGTTGGTGTATTGTTATTGCTTATCTTAATTATTTCTCTATAAGTTATTTATATGTACATTATTTTAGTACTGAGTTAAATAAAAAAAATGATTCTGCTAAGAGACAAACATCGCGATTTCTCTTCGCACACAACTATTATTGTTATTAGTGTTGAAAATATAGTCAGAAGCCAAACCCAACAAGCGCGAAAAATACACCAATTAGAATTGTAATAGGAGACACTGACGTCATCATTAAGACAATGATGTCATGAATGTGCATTATAATTAATAACTCAATTAGAAAAACAACCTCTTTGCCAGTATTAGAGAACAAGAACAAAATATATTCCACTGAAGTGATTGAAAGAGAAATTGAAAATGTTCAAGGAGTTGTTGGTTGGTGGTCTGGCGGTTACAGCCATTGGAATCGGCGAGTATACCTTGCCTGTGTACCAGTACTTGTACGCAAAATTTATGTTTGCGTACAAGTACTGGTACACAGGCAAGGTAAATCTTAGAACGAACTTCGTGAGAAAAAGTATTTTGTACGGCAGAATTTTAGCTTTAACACTGATTGTCTTCGCTGGTGTTTTTCTTTCTTATATAATATATCATATTAATTGTGACAACTTCCACATGGACTTGCTTGACACATTAGTTACACTGTTTTGAATAAGTCATTGCATTGTGCACAATACGTCAAGGCTACTTTGCATATTATGGTAATCAGTGAAGCAACTACACTGTCGCGAGTCATGAAAAACACACAGCAATTTAAGAAAGGAAATTGAAAGGAAAGCTTGCATGACTGCAAAAATATCTCCAAAGAAAATGCAAAGCAATTTCATATTTCAATCTTATTTGCGCTCTTTCAGTCAACGGGCTGCCACAGACCCGTTAACGTCTGGGCAAAGGAGCAGCAAACGTGAAAACATTCGTGAATCGAGTGCCCTAAAATGTTCTTCGTTTAGGGACCGGTCATTATTTAAACCGGGGAGTACCGGGTTGGATAAAAATCGTACGGGTATGAATTTTTTTCCAGGAAAACCAACGGGGTACGGGATTTTTTTTATTAACTATGTAACGGGATATTAAAATTTCAGGTCAAAACTCATACGGGTTTTGATATTTTTTTAAAGAAAATATCCGATGGGGTTCGGATTTTTTTTTTAACCAACCCGGTACTCCCCTTAAATAATGACCGGTCCCTTAGGCAGTTGTTTGCCCCGTACATTGGGTATAACTAGTTCCTGTAAAAACTAGTGTTGATCAGCGTCGGCGGGGAATATAAACACTGGTATGATCAACTAAAAGTCGATTGAGGTATGCTAACCGCCGTGGGGAGCGCCGGGAGGATTCTCAACAAAGTTTTATACGGGGAGGCTCCGCCCCGAGGTCCCCCCCCGGGGGAAGCGAGTCGAGCGCTAGCCTTTCGTAATAGCAAAAGAGGAACATTGTTGCATATTAATATATTTTTTTCTTCAAGTTTTTATTGCTGCCGCAGCGAGCGAGCTAGAAGCGAGCGAACAAGGCAGCAGTTCTAATATGTAAGCGGGTCCAAATCTCGATTTCTTTTTTTTTACCACAATGCATCACTTCTATTGTCTTTTTTTACCACAATGCTTTGCACGTATCTGATCGTCACGTGACATTACACGAGGTGGAATATGCATCAGGGGTTTGAGCTAACTACGTTCAACCGTTCTTTAATGCATTTCTATGTATGCAATCCTTGTGTAATCATGAATTTGTTGAAGTGTAGACGTGTGGGCGAACTCTTTCTAACTCTGTGTGAACTATCAGTTTCCAATGAGCAAGATCTCTCCTGTTATCAAGATGGTGAGCAGCAAATAATTGAAAATATTTTTTTTCTATTGGCTTCGATAAAGTCAAGCAGCCGGTTCAAAATACAATTAGCATTTACAATTTCATTCTCAATTACAGTTGATTTCCGGTGTTTAAACTTCACCGGGGAGAGGGAATTGGTAGCTAGGCTCAGATATGTCGGGATAAAATGAAAATAAAAATAAATCGCGACAAATTTTAAGTTACACACCACAGCTCAAACAGGATTCAGTCGCACGATAGCCCCAAAACTACAAAATATATTCATCTAACACCTTGGCATTTTTATCACCGAGTAATACTATATTTCCTGCCAAAGTGCTACTGTAGGTTCTCTTCTAATACACTTCCTTAACTGTTAGGTATACTAGTTTAATCATATTTATACACGGTAATCGACAGTCAACATAGTTGGTTTTATGCTACAATGTATAAAACATTTTTTTCAAGCCTTCTCGATGTTTTTTTCCCCTGTGCTTTCAACCAACGTAGCTTGTAGTGTAGTGGGTAGGCCAGAGGACTAGAAACCAAGAGTGGAATTCGTGTGATGCCAACCGGGAACTTTTAGGTGGCATAACGAACAAGGTCGAATCAGTTAAACTCATGTTTCATGTTATGATCTTCGTCTAGTTCTACATAGTAGTTTATGGATAACTGGCAACGCGACATGATTCAAGCGGGCAATCGAGGGTTCGACATTCGGCTCGTGACACGTCGTTTTTTCCATCTTCTTCTTTACTTCTCCGTAGGTCAAGAGTAAGTAGTTCATATAAATTTATTAATAATTCATTAAGGTGCTGATCAATCTAGACGCAGCACTCCAAAGTCACATGGATACCCCTGACAGGGGCAACCAGAATTTGAATTAGAGCGCTGCAATGCGCAAGCGCGAGCTGTTAGGGAGACCGTGGGTCTCTTGAATGGTTTCCTGCATTTTTAGAGTTAAAAAAACACACTCCGATTGAAACAAATTGACAAATATCAGGATATGAAATGGATGAGGCTCTTTCTTTTTCTCTTTTCTTTATTTTATTGTTCTTCTGGCTTGGAAAAAGGAGGGCCGAGAGGGATTTTTCCTTAGGGAAAGGGGGTGGGGGGTTCCGGAACCTCCCCCTGGCTATGCCTTTGTGTAACCCCGATCCAAAATGGCAGTTAGCTCTATTAGTAGTCTGTATCAAATGACATGAAAGAGAAACATAGGACCCCTAAGGGTAACTCGTGGTCGTGCATGGCGGGCCCTTCACAATGTTTTCTTGCTGTTTTGCGGTTTGATCTACATAAAAATATGGTCATATGATAAAAAAGACCTATTGACTGAGTTAGGTCGGGCCGGACGGGAAAATATTTGGCTCTCGGTCATTTTGTACGGGTCCGTAGGTCATGACCTGGAGCCAAATATGTTACCGTCCGGCCCTCTCATTCAGTCAATAAGTACCTATTTATATGTGGAAATGTGGTTCGCGAGGTCGCTCTCTACGCACCACGGCTCTGATTACACTGAGGATCGACTAACGATCCGAACATCCTAAATATGTATGAAAATAGTAGGCAGCAAAAAGTATTCTATAAACTAAGTGTAATCAGCCACATTTCACATAGGATCACTGTATATCTGTTATATCAAATGTACTGAGTATGCCAATATAAACAGACAGAATACTAACTACTCTAGCGTTAGTATGAGGGAGGTCTGACCTCCCCTATCTCCCCTACTATTGCGTTTGTTTCTCACAAAAAGGTATTAATCTTGCAGATTTTGTAAATTTTCTGACATTTGGTTACTTGTCGTGGATCCTGTGACGTCATAAGATGAATCAACTCCCTCCCAAGAGAAAGCTACTACAATAAAATACCGTAGACATGTGTGTGACATGAGTCAATCCCGCAATTATATTCGGGTAGCTTTTATTCTAGTTGAATTGCTGCTCCAGTCTCTCGAAGAAAACTAATTTAGACAACTGAACTATATTAGAAATAGAATTTGGGGCAAAAAGAGTTCATGTTGTTTTATGGTGCTATACTTGCACTTTAAAAAATAATATATTAATATAACTATTCTTGAAGCGTTCTCTGTTTACTCTGGGCTATAGATATTCTCCCGCAAAGAACAAAGAAACTGAGGTGTGATATGGAAATATGGGATATATTCCCCTAAAAGAACAAAGCAAAGAAAACCTGATGTTCACCGTAAAAATTCATTACCAGGACTTGTCGGCCTTGTCTGTTTCGGATTTTTAGGAGACTGGGTTCTTGTACGTACAAGCTAAGCCCCACCTCAATAATAACACGTGACCATATGCCTTTGGTCCGTAACTCACTTCCTGTGTGTCGAGATCGCATGGAAAAATACTGAATCTTTTGATATTTCGGAGATCGTAGACGAAAATATTGACATGGCTAGGGACTATGATCATCTTTTTAAGCTTCTCATCATCGGAGACAGTGGTAAGTAAGAGTAAAAGTGTCGTCGATGCAGACGAAGGTTTGTAGTTTGGGTTTATCTTTCTCCCTATCTTGAGCCTGTCTTGAGTCTTTTTATACCGGCATATGATTATGACTCGTACACATTCGCTTGTCAGATCGCAGCGAGTTCAAAACCGCGGATGGCAGCCGAAGCACTTCAGATATTCGTTATTTAGAATCACTGATAGTTGACTTGATATTTACGTAATCTTATGTTCTTTCCACTCCTGTTGTTTTATCGGTCAGTAGTTTGTTATACGACATACATTAAGCTTCCTCAGTTCCTGCATCAAACTGTAAACAAACAGGTTTGAAAGACCGTGAATCGATAATGTCCCCATCCATCCCGGTAATCATTGTTTATTAACACTTAGGGCATAGACTTCATGCTATTTTCAAACACCGATTCATTGCAAACCTAACACCCAAATTTAAAAAAAACCTAACCAGTTTACCTCTGGAGTCTGGGACTCGTGGTGTGCATAACATGAAGTCTTACCCAAACTCAGGCCACATGCATGTATGATGAATCATTGCTTATTTAGCAATCTTTGACAAGTCCATCCTATAAAAGTCTTCCTGGGGGTTCTGCAATTAGATGTTGACTCAGTACTATAAATTTCCTTGATCTTCCTTAGAGTTTGTCATTATTGAACATTTTATTGGGAATGGGATTGATGAAAGCGGATTTTTTGCTATATTTCTCGAACGACTTCCTTCAAGAATTTTGACTAAATTAGAACGTTACTTAATGCTCAGAAAGTGTAAATTGGTCATGCTACACTGATAGGAAAGTTCAGTTGAACTACGGTACTTTCAATTTATATGCTGGCTGTTGTGGTCAAGCCATGATTATTGGCACCTGTCAGTTCTTAGCTGCCAGAACCTCATTTGAAGTCTAAATGAAGCCATCACAGAGTTTTGCTTATATAGTCTTTGAATATTATTTCAGTTTAGCTTTCCTGTAGCTTCTGAAGGTTTTTTTTTGGTTTAGAAGTGTCAATCAGATTTGTTCATCATTTATTAAACTTGCATTAATTGCCATGTAAACATTTAAACTGTTTGCATGTAAATATGCTGCATGTAAATGCATTTGGTATAAAGTCTGTGTAATATAAAACTTACATTTGTGGTACACTTGAATCCCACTAGTCCTAAAAGAAACATCACAGGCATGGTGTGTGAGCATTGGTAATAGCTCAGCTGACAGCACATTCTCTTGACTTAAGAGTTCCCAGTTTGCAATCTGGTCTCAAACTCGGGCAACTTGCTTTGACATTTCAATGTATATTTAATAATAATTGCACAGAGCTCTGGCCATAGGCTTGTCTATGGTTATGCTGTACATGTATATTATCAGTATACACAGAGAGAATACTCTGCCTTTTTGGGACTCACATTTTTGTGTTTTTAAGGGAGGGGAGGCACAGTAAATAATGTTATTTTAATTGTCATCAATAGTTCATGAATATTAGTGATAGGAATTTGTTGGGATTTCATAATATTATTGATTATTGGAAATATAATCAGATTGTCCCAACCAATCGATCGTTGATTATAATCGGTTGGCCAAAAAAAAAAAGGCATGTGCTACATGTATATTCTTTTCTGCATAGCTTGCAAACCACTTTTGTCATAATTATCTAAGTTTTCCTTGGTTGCAAGGCCTAAATGCTTGGCTTGGTAAAATCCAAAATATTCCCATACTTTTGACCTTGCTTTACGTCTTGGATAATTATGGATTTCACACATCTCATCATCAGCAGCCATCATGTTGAAATCTGACATATTAGCAACGTGCAAACAAGGCAAAGCTAACAAAGATTGGTTTTGCTTTCTTTCGCTTGTAGTTTAGTCTGAAAAAACAGCCATCTCTCATTGTATTCTTGTACTGTTTTCTCAGGCTACTTGTAGTTGTGATTTAATTTAAAACATCTTTTCAGCACTGTTAGTTTCCTAGTTGATAAAGTGGAATCGACGGAATCAACTGAGTCCCATCTCTCAAATGTAAGCAGTTTAATGTTTTATTTAACTTCACTCGTGCGAAAGCCTTCCAACAGGCTCAGGATATTTCAACTGGCGCTCTTGTCGGAGCCGAAGGACCGCGTTTTTTTACTCAGATGGCCAGTGATTTTATATACGACGCGACGACCTGAAGGGGCTGCATGATCAAACTCAAAG
Organism: Actinernus sp. WN-2022; assembly: GCA_030867875.1. Lineage (NCBI taxonomy): Eukaryota > Metazoa > Cnidaria > Anthozoa > Actiniaria > Actinernidae > Actinernus > Actinernus sp. WN-2022. The sequence goes on from JAOWCC010001589.1 coordinate 126,838,953, forward strand.
CCAGGAACCGGCTAATCCACATGTCGAATTGAAATTTAGCATGTTGCTTTGCTGCTGAAACCAAAGACTTCTTCGATAGAAATGGCAATATGTTGTGTTTTTCTAGGAGGACAAAATATTTCTCGTTTAAGGTTCTCTTTCGCCACAGCTTTGTTATTTGAATCTCTGTGGATTGGTATACTCAAATATACTGCACAAATTATACCATACAACTGAATAAGAAGTCTTTAACAAAGCCAAACTCAACTTCAACTCAAGAGCAAAGCTGAGAGGGAAAGTGAAACTGAACAGTGTCTTGTCAGGTCATGAATTAAGGTACGGTGAGGTTGAAATCATTGCGTGTTTATATCTGCATTTCTTTGTCGATTTTTTGACCTCGTGGCGCTGATAGATTTTGCCATCGGACGGTATTCTTGTTTGAGGTACGTTTCGTAGGTTTTATGCCACATTTCATTTTACTCTCGGTCATAATACATACCAGCGCAAGCACCGTGATTTGTAGGCCAACACTAAAATAATTTTCAGCGTGTTTTTGGCTGTCGCTCGCCAACACGAAGCCAGAAATACCCCGGAGAAATAAACACTCAGCACAGAATAATTTATGATGAGCGAAGCAATATTCAACTCTCAAGGTAAACTTAAACAAGAATCCTCTCACGGCTGAGGTTTTGGTTTGAGAAATTAAAGGCTTCCAACAGTTCCCTTTATAGTTCTGTAATATAATGAGCAGACTGCAGTTTTGGGAAGGAGGGTAAAAGCTTTTAAATATAGATAACCAACAGGCATTTCAGTTAATGCCGCAGGGTAAAAAGAACAGTAGAGAAATATAGTGATAGCTCCATCATAGGTGGACAGGATACAACAGTACTTATAATATGGGACAAATATAAACATACATTTGAGACACTCATCGATTAGTACTCTGAACCTGGAGAACAGCAGACTAAATTGTAAGCGTGCATTACATGAATAAGTAGAGGTCAACTTCTTTAATTTACATACACGAGAAAAAAAAAATATTACATATATATACTAGGGGAGCAGAGAATGAATGTCACCGCGCTACTGGCCACTCCTAAAGACTGCTAAATTCAACTAATAATTCTTCCCTTCGATTAATATTACTAAAAGGATTTCAAATGAAAGTGTATTTCATCTTCAATCTCATGTGGCCCGAGTGAAAGCCAGGTGGGCTCTTGTCAAATCTAAAAAATCAATTATGCTTTGAGTTATAGAAAATAAAAGTGTTTCTCATCTTCGATTTCTCTAGTATGACATTTTGTGTAGATTCGGTCTTCTAATTTCTGGTATAAGGGCTTCAAGTGCCTGCATTTGTTCTATTTCAAGGCAATGATTACTAATACAGAGCTTAGTAAGTGATATTCTGTGTTTTATGTTGCTGATGTGATCAATATATTCTTCTTGTTTATAGTCTATTTTAAATAATCAATAAGTTCTAGGGGTTAGCAAGTTAGAGATTTAACCCTGGGGTAGCGCTTACCCTTGCTTCGAACAACAGGGCCCTGAAGGTCAAGTACTTACGGAGCCCAGTAAGTGCCATGCAATTTCACCCCACTTTTTAAGCCCTCCATGCATTTTTGGACGTCCACTTTTGGACGTCTATTTTTGGACGTCTGTTTTTGGACGTCTAATTTTAGAACGGTCCACTTTTGGACGTCCACTTTTGGACGTCCACTTTTGGACGTCCACTTTTGGACGTCTATTTTTGGACGTCTATTTTGGACGACTGTTTTGTACTTGAGGTATGCACATGACTTTACAAAGAACCAAACGAAGATGGCGTCTACTTGTTTACGGTTCTGTGTAGTTTGCTCAGTGTTTGCTCCAAGTTGAAGTGTCTTACCGCCTTATCTACCTGTCTTTCAAAGCAATATAGATAAACGAAACGGTTTGATCGAGCAATACTTTAATTTAGGCATAAGCTGCTCTGAGATCCTTGTGTTTTGGGGATTACTACACGGAATGTTCTTGAGCATTCTTAAGGATCGTGGCCTCCCGGGAGGGGGGGTACTTACATGAAAAATGGGTATGTACTGACCCTGAGGTTTGAGGAGACGTCGTAGAGTGAGGAGCTCGGTCTTGAGCTCCTGCTCTGACTAGTTTTATGTGTGGCCATTTGGCTAGAATTTATTATGTAGTGGCCCTGCTTGTGTTCTTAAGTTGTAGTATGGCAGACCTGGATAAGATAAAAAAACTTTTGAGGAACGAAATGGCACCCATCCACGCCAAGCTCGATGCGTTGGAAGGAAACTTTAAGCAATTGACAACTTCGTTTGAGTTTCTCTCTAAAAGATATGACCAGCTTCTTGAACAGACCAAAACCGCTAACGAGAAAATTACTGGGCTAACTAAATCAACAAAAACTAGCCAGGCGGACATCAAAACCAACAGGAATTTGGTTCTTGAAACAAAAGACGAAGCCGATGAACTGGCGCAGTACATGCGACGAGACTGCCTGGAAATCTCAGGAGTGAAACCGAATCCCGATTACAGTAGCGAAGACATCGTGGCTAGCGTTGGCAAGGCATTGAACGTCCATATGAAAGAAAGCGATATCTCTATCGCCCATCCCTTACCCTCGTTTAACAAAGATGCTCTACCTAAAATTATTGTGAAATTCACATGTCGGAATGTTCGCAACGAGTTTTACGCGAAAAGGAAAGCACTCGCAGGTAAAAATCTCTTGGAGGATCCTGATATCAGAAACTTCCTTGTCGGAGACAATATCTATATCTCGGAATCACTAACTCCACGAAGGAAAAAGCTCTATGGCGACATCAACAAGCTTAGAAAGAAGCTAAAGTGGAAGTTTATTTGGTCACACAATGGAAGAATTTACATAAAGAAGAATGAGACCGCTACACAACAACATGCATTCGATAACGAAAGCGACCTCGCGAAGTTCCAAGAAACCTTCCAGTCAAATGGATAAAAACGGACCCGAAATGGCCTCCAGGTATTCAATTTCTAATTACATTACTGCACATAATGCTAACAGAATTGCAAAAGCTACGGAGTATTTTAAGACATTCTCCCATTTTCTATTAACTGTATTACATTTGCATGTAAACCTTGAACAATGCTGTTGTTATGATGTTTAGTGAGCTTCCATTTTACAATCTTACTAGTGAAGAACTTGTAAAAGAAACAGGAGCCTGGGTTCACAATTCAGCTAATCTAATACTTGACTCTAGAGATCTGTTCAAAAACATTATCGAAAGTCCAGAAAAGGCAAATGATTGTAATGAAAATTTTGTTCATGATTTCACAGAATCTAAATATCATACTATAAAGCAATCTGGCTCTAGGTTTTCCAATATTAAGCATAAAGGATTCTCAATATTACATTGCAATATCCGCAGTTTACCGAAAAATTTGACTTTATTAAGTGATGTCTTGCTAACAGTAAAAGAGTTACCGAATATCATAGCTATTACTGAAACAAAGCTTACTGAAAATAGTCAACACAATATCTCGATTCCAGGTTATAATTTCTTAGGAGTGAACTCTAAAACCTTAGCGGGAGGTGTAGGGTTCTATGTATTGGAAGGCATTAATTTCAGAAGAAGAAACGACTTAGACCTTGGTCTTTCTGAGGGTCTTGAAAATTGTTGGATCGAAATTCCAAGAACGAAACAAAAGAGCATCGTCATTGGCTGTATTTATAGGCACCCATCGCAAAATCGCGAGCGCTTCCACGAAGCTCTTAAATGTAAATTAGAAATGTTAAACAGTGAAGGATGTGAAGCTTATATAACCGGTGATATAAATATTGATTTTTTTAAATATAACTCAGACAACCAAACATCAGATTACCTTGATATGCTACTAAATCTAGGTTATTTGCCATTGATTACTAAAGCAACCAGAGTCACTAACCATACTGCTACGCTCATTGACCATATCTATACAAACTTTCCGCAAAAAGTCATGAAATCTGGAATTTGCCTTGCTGATATATCCGATCACTTGCCTGTTTTTTGTACTATAGCAAATAAACTTCCGATAGTAAAGGAGAGCAGATATTATAGAGATTTTTCCAGTTTCAGCAATGAACTATTTATTGATGATCTTAATAGCATAAATTTTAGTAATCTTGTTAGCTCAGATGTTAATCAGAGTATGAATACGATTGTTGATACTTTAAAAGAAATTACCGATAAACATGCCCCCATAAAGAAAACCTCTAACGCACAACAACGGCTGTTGAGAAAGCCCTGGATATCAAAGTGCTTGTTAATTTCAATAAAAAAAAGACAAAAAATGTTTAAATCTCACTTCCTCAGTAAGGATCTAGACAAAGTAAAACAATATAAGATATATAATAACAAACTAAACAAACTTAAAGAATCAGCGAAAAAAATATATTTCACATCTCAATTTAACCTACATAAAGAAAATATAAAAGCAACCTGGAGCTTGATAGGCATGCTAATCAACAGGAAAAAGAAGTCTTGCATTTCTATAAATAAATTGTTCTATAATAACAGGTGTTATACGGATAAGAAAGACGTTTGCGAACAACTTAATTCTCACTTTATTAATATTGGTCCCAACCTAGCTGCGCAAATACCAACTTACGATAATTCTAACCCTACTCGATATATTAAAAGGTCATTTAGAAATAGTTTTATGTTCCGTGCTATACATGTTCATGAAGTGTGGGATGCAGTTCAGGGTCTAAAAACCAATAAATCAACTATTGGTGTTCCACAAAAATGTATCAAATTGGCTGTGGACCACATCAGCGAAGCCCTGACAGCAGTCTTTAATCTCTCTCTCGAACAAGGTATTATGCCAGATATCCTTAAAATATCCCGAGTAACCCCAGTAGACAAAGGTGGCGAAATAACGGATCCATCTAACTTTCGCCCCATTTCTACGCTCTCCTCCTTTACACAAATCTTTGAAAAGCTAGTCTACTCACAAATTATAAATTACTTGGAAAAGCATGAAATACTAAGCAAATTCCAATTTGGTTTTCGGAAGGGTAGATCAACGGAACAGGCTATAGTGGAAATAACTGATAATCTTAAAAAAGCAATTGATAATAATCTTTTTACGTGTGGGGTATTTCTAGACTTCTCAAAGGCATTTGATACGGTAAACCACAAAATCTTGCTGAAGAAATTAGAGGCGTACGGTATAAGAGGAACCCCTTTACAATGGTTTATTAGCTACCTCTCAAATAGGCAACAATATGTATATTTAAATAATATGGAATCACCAAAACAAACAATGGTATGTGGCATCCCACAGGGAAGCTCTTTAGGTCCGCTTTTATTCCTAATCTATATTAACGACATTTCAAACTGCTCGGATAAATTATCCTTTCGAATATTTGCATCGTCTCCCTCCATCAGCGATCTTGAAACACTTGTTAATGAAGAGCTTGCCAACATAAAAAAATGGTGCGATATAAATAAATTATCTATAAACATTAAGAAAACGAATTTTATGATAATTAAATCTCCCAGGAAAAAAGGAATTGAAAACATAAATATCAAATTAACAAATAAAGATGGAACATATAAGTCTCTAGAAAAAAGGGACCATATTAAATATCTGGGAGTGTTAATTGACGACAAGCTCACATGGAAATACCATATAGCTTACACTTGCTCCAGAATTGCCCGAAATATTGGCATCTTTTATAAATTAAGGCATTACATGTCTCTAGCCCAACTAAAACAACTATACTATAGCCTTATCTACCCCTACATTTCATATGCTATCCTCGCATGGGGAAGTGCCTATAAAACACAAATTAAAAAAGTTCAAACGAAACAAAATATAGTGATAAGAGTTATGTTTTTTGCTGTTACCCATGGGCCTAACACAGAAAGTGCTCTACCCCTTATGAATCTGTTAAATATTCTCTCCGTTAATGCTATTTACAATTTACAAGCCCTCAAATTTGCTCATAAGTGGCATAGAAATGAGTTACCTAATATATTTCAAAACTATTTTCAGTATGCTAGTGAAGTCCATTCTTATAGTACGCGATATGCCACCAACAAAAATTTCTATAAATCACGCACAAGAACCAACATTGGAAAACAATCTGTATCATCAGCAACAGTTGATCTCTGGCAAGAACTTCCCAGTCATTTAAAAAATCTCACCAATTTCACATTTCCTAAAAAAGTAAAACAATTTCTAATTCAAAAGCAATTTAAATCAAACCTTTAACTGCCAATGTTTGTTATTGTATGTGTCTGTATTTTCTTGTTCGTATTTTGTTTTATTTGTGTCACTACATTAATAATGTATCTTTACATGGCTAGGAGCTAACTAGAAAACCTTTGTTTATTTAGCCCCTAGACACCTTTAATATGTATATTGTACCTTTGTCATTGACTTTTTCATATTTTACTACTTTTTTTCTTTCAAACAAGGAACTGTAAATATAATAATAGGTGTGAAATAAAAGGATTTGTTGTTGTTGTTGTTGTTGTTGTTTGACCCAATCCGAGCTCCAAAACCCTGATTGCCCCCTTTTTGGGGAAAAAAACCCCTGATTGCCCCTTTCTTTAAATTGTTTTCAAAACACGGTCGGATATATACCCCGGCCGGAAAACCGCGTACCAGGATTGCATGCAAAATACGGAACATTTCAAGTCGGGACGTGTCATTGGGTAAACAAATCAGCAGATGAAGTACATAGACAAGTACTGAAGTACGAATTAGCGGCATGTGGGCAGGCGATCAAAATGCGGCATCATAATGTCTTTTTTTGACATAGTAGCTAAAAAAACTGAACCCTAGCTGCCTAAAAAATACTGAACCCCGACCCTGACTGCTCCCATTTTATACTCAAATCCTGACCCTGATCTGCCCAAATCAGGTCAAAACCCTGACCCTACCTGCCCAAACCGAGCTCAAAACCCTGACCCACTCCCGCGGCACATACATAATACGTCATAAACCCCCCCCCCCCCCCGGGGCGTGGCCTGTGCAGAAGAACGCATCGAAGCGACTTACACGCGGTTACTCAAGCGATTGAGGAAGAATCATGTGGTAGTGATAGTACCGTAGGATATAGGCAAACGACTCAAAGAATTGTAGGAGCAACTACAGAATACCCAGACACTCTAAAGATTCACCGCGTAGATTATGCCTAAACTGATTAAAGTATTGCTCGATGAAACCGTTTCGTTCATCGATATTGCTTTGAAAGACAGGTAGATAAGGCAGTAAGACACTTCAACTTGGAGCACTGAGCAAACTACACGGAACCATAAACAAGTAGACGCCATCTTCGTTTGGTTCTTTGTAAAGTCACGTGCATACCTCAAGTACAAAACAGTCGTCCAAAATAGACGTCCAAAAATAGACGTCCAAAATGGACGCCCAAAAATAGACGTCCAAAAGTGGACGTCCAAGAGTGGACGTCCAAAAGTGGACGTCCAAAAGTGGACGTCCAAAAGTGGACGTCCAAAAGTGGACGTCCAAAAGTGGACCGTTCTAAAGTGGACCGTTCTAAAATTAGACGTCCAAAAATAGACGTCCAAAAGTAAGTGGACGTCCAAAAATAGACGTCCAAAAGTGGACGTCCAAAAATGCATGGAGGGCTTAAAAAGTGGGGTGAAATTGCATGGCACTTACTGGGCTCCGTAAGTACTTGTGCATGTTTAAAATTTTAAAATTAAATGCCAGATATATGTAGTCTCCTCTCCTCCAAAGGCATCTCTAGTTTTCAAATAAATCAGATTATGGGCTTCCTGTGGCAGGTGAAAAGTCACAGGTATCCCAATTTAAGATTTTGTTTTTTCATGGTTTCAGTTAACTTAAAGATACCGTACATGTACGTGGAGGAGGCTAATATATAATAAAGTCTTATACTTTTTATTCTAAACTAGGTGTTGGGAAAAGCAGTTTATTACTGAGATTTGCAGATAACATGTTTTCAGGTGAGTTTGATGATAATTTTATTTGTACATATGTATGCTCTATTGGAGTTTGTTTTAGCAAGAGTTAGAGTGGTTTTCAATAAAGTGTTGCAAAACGAAAACCAAAGTAATTACAGAGCCGACAACAACAATAATCTTTATTTGCTCAGACAAAGAATAAATTACAAACAGTTAAGTGAATTTTTTTTTTCAGGTATTAAATATAGATCAGGAGCGCATGATATAGATAAAAAACTATAGTTAAAAAAGTTTCAGCCTAGAGGCTAAGTAGTAAACTGTGAGGTTTTCATGTTAGCCCCAGCCTGTTAAAGTGTCATTACAAACAGAGAATGGAAGAAAGGAAGGAAATTCCCAGGTTGAGAATCTTGCAAGATCTTGCAAGATCTAAAGATTCTCAACCTGGGATGGTAGATAAATTATGTTACAAGGAATATATATGATTGTAGACTATGTTTAAGAGAACAAATAACTGAGAACTACAACTAAGGTAGTTGCATTTTAGAATGTTGTTTTGACAGTAAATAATGTTATATTTTTTGAGAAGGAAAATTATGTATTGAGGTCTAGGTAGGGATTATTACTAAGTAGGGATATTATGCCAGAGGTCGATATCAATTGCCATATTATGTTCAATTTGACATATTTGTGTGTGCTATAATTCTTGCCAACATTTCATCAGTGCTTTCTGATTATATTTTCAATTTCTTGTTCACTGTATTTGTACAGTTTTTCGAATGATGATTTCCTCTTTCAATAATATAATTGATCTCCTTCAGAAATAAGTGAATAAAGTTGTATTTGGCGTGACTGATTTACTTACTGTTTTGACAAAGAGAGCAGTAAACATACACATCCAATCAAAAATGTACCGAAGACGTTGCCCTGCGATGGACCACATGCTGTCCGTACATGGCATGCGCAATATCTGGCATGTGCAGTATATCATATTGCCAGCTCAAATCATCCAGACAAACATCCTGATCGCATCTCGAGCAGCAATAATCATCCTGATAACTTAAACATGTATGATTGTTTATTACAGGTTCTTATATAACAACAATTGGAGTGGACTTCAAAATCAGGACAATCAGTATAGATGGAGAAAAAGTGAAGTTACAAATCTGGGACACTGCTGGTCAAGAAAGGTTTAGGACAATTACGTCCACGTAAGTTCTTAGCTGAGCATTTTTGTTTACATCTGTCCACTTGTTATCCCTTATTTCCATACTTTATATTAAGTTGATTTATTTTGCAAACCTCCTCTGTTGTGTTAATTCATTCATTTATCTTTTATTTCTTGTAGGTATTACAGAGGAACACACGGGGTTATAGTTGTATATGATGTTACGAGTGCAGACACATTTGTAAATGTGAAAAGATGGCTACATGAAATTGATCAAAACTGCGATGATGTCCTTAGAATATTAGGTAAAGAAACCTTGATACTGCAGTATGATTATTTAAAGGTTGACTTGTGTATGGCAAAACAACAACAAAATAATGGAATACAGTCTAACTTGTCATAAGCAGACATGCTTGGGACCACATGTAGATGTCTACTTACAGGAGGCGGTCTGCATACTGGAGGTTGTTAATACTAACTACTTATTAACCGAGCGTGCGGTCTGTACAGAGAAATATCAGACCGCGGTTTTTCTGTACAGACAGAGGCTTTGCGAGGTAAATCCGTATTGCCCGTGGGCATTATGGGAGAATTCCGCCCGCTAAACAGCCAATCAGCGCGCGCCATTTGACCGGAAGTAGCTCCTGTCATATAATAAAATATAATGACTGTTCCCCCTCCCCCCCGGTCAGACTGCCCCCACCCCCTTCACACTCATATCAAGTTCCGATTAAAATTAGCCATTTGATGTCACTCACTGTGTTAGAATAATTTATAACTAGAAGTTTCTAATAGAAAGTGCTGCGAGGGGATGCATAGATATTAGTAATGATTTGCAAGTTTCTGTAGTTTTAATCAACTAGGAGTAATTATAGATTATGGGAAGTGTGTTGGACACATTTGAATATGATTGTGCAACAATAGTTGATAATTTTCGATCAAGAAATGAAACAAAGGTAACCAAATAAACAAAGTGGAAACAATATAGAGCCATAGAGAGATTTTTAGTTTGCCCAACTCACACTCGCCTTGGCTCAATCAGGAACTGATGGGTTGGGTTATTAGAAGACAATGTGCATTTAATTTTGGACAGATAATAATACAACATCGATAACGGAAATTTAGACAACAAGTAAATTAGTATAGATATTTTATTGAAATGTGTGAACAATCATGAACTATGACATTATTTTGCTGTATGGTAGAATTAAATGGGAGTGGAGAAAACACTGACCCCCAGTCCATGGACTCCCTAATTCCCAAATGTACTGGGAATCCATGGACTGGGGGTCAATGTTTTCTAACGTGTAACATCAACTCAAAGTTAATATTTGTATCCAAGTGATGCACTTTTTAACATGCCAATGGCAATGTTACAAAATAATAACAATTTTAGGTATACACTCATTGCAAAAAATGTCCTACATAAATGTAAAAGCTTAAAAGCAAGACAAATTATGGGGTAATTAAACCTTACCTCTGATAGTGATAGGGAAGATTTTTCATTTGTTTGTGCCATGTTGGGCGATTAATGTTTGCTACCCGGAAGGGTTCGTTTGCTGTCCCTAAGGTCAAGGATGATTTGTATAAAGTGTTAGTCTCCATAGATCAACATGCTTCATCGGGCAGATAGTTCAGCAATATCGTCTCTGCATCTAGTACAAGTCGATTGCCAAGCACATCGAGATACAGTTGGCGGTCTCCTCAGTTGTCTCCTTCGATAAAGATAATTTGTATCGATTGTGTCAGAGGTCCACTGCTGAACTGGGCACACGACAGTGCTGAAAAACTCATAAAAGAGCATATTTGTCTTCCTCTCGATACATCACTAAAACGTTAATTGTGACCCTGATGAATACTTCCAGCTATGAATAAAGCAGAGTTTGACATGATAATTTGATAAAATGGTACTTTAATACCCGGCCAGGCACTTGAAATCACCATGTTGAAATCGGCGTACACGAAAATGGTACATCCAGGACATACCTCTGAGCCCAGGGCGTCAAAGCGAGGCGATCACCGGTTGGTTGGTGGGTGACCATGAACCCAAAATATTTTTCAAGGAAATGGTATACTTTCGAAAAAGCATGCATGTGGTCACCCTGTGTTGTAATGTCAAGATTAGTGTTGCTGCTCGCTATGCTCGCAGCAATAATTATAAATGCGTGCTCACCCTAGGGGTCTCTACCATTTTTTCTCCATTTGATTTCCAACACTGTCTGGCTTTACCCACAAATATTTCCCCTTTTTTTGTTTTATAATTTTCCTCCATAAATTTCTGATTTTGCCTGACCTTATCCCCAAATCCTGGTGGCAAACCTGAATTTTATAATAACTTAATTTACTGTCAGTGTGCCCACTGAAAATTGGGTATCAGATCATTATAGACAATAAATTACATCTTTGGAGCATGGTTACAAGAGATCTGCTTACAAGGGGTCTCTCAAAATGATCTCTCACAAACATTGTATTGTTTCTATATATATATATATATCTGGCCCATATCCAGGGGGAGGGAGTGCATATGCCCCCCCCCCCCCAAAAAAAAAATTATTTTTGTCTGTTGGGGTCTAGCTGCCCAGTGGGACCAACAGATAATAAAATATAAATGTGGAATACAAAATTAACCTTCTCGTGGTAGTGTTTTTGTTTTATTTTGCTGCATAGTTAGCGCAGACCGCTCTATACACATAGAAAAGCAGTCGGGAAAATTACAAAAATATCCCCAAAATGTGTGTTTGTAGGAAATGCTATTTCAGAGACCTTTCAGGGGTGCATGCCCTCAAACCCCCTAGCAGCTGACACTTGCAGCACTCATTGCATGCCTACAGGACACACACCCACCATATAAAATACTGGATGTGTATCATACATGTACATTTTGTACTATCAGAACTCCATAACCAGCAACTGGTCTCGATCTGTCCATCAGTTTACGGTATAATCTATTTTTAGAAAACGATTCTCGCTAATTTGATACCCAAGCGTATTGCATATAATTACCCTGACCAGCAATTCTGATTGGTCCAAAACATGAAAGCCTTTGTTCTGGTAAGATAAGTAATTTTGTGTTTATGAAAGAAAGATGCCATTGTTTTTTCCTACAAAAGATGTTTGAGTTCCATTCTAAACATAAATAATTACTTGGGTTGCCTGTGGCAGCACCGAGTCTTAATCTGCAGGCCGTAATTTTTTTGTTCCATGCAGCAAAATTTCTGTGCATGCGTTAAATTATGCATTAATTGACCTTGTGGCGCTGATAGATTTTGCCATCGGACGGTATTCTTGTTTGAGGTACGTTTCATAGGTTTTATGCCACATTTCATTTTACTCTCGGTCATAATACATACCAGCGCAAACACCGTGATCTGTAGGCCAACACTAAAATAATTTTCAGCATGTTTTTGGCTGTTGCTCTCCAACACGAAGCCAGAAATACCCCGGGGAAATAAACACTCAGCACAGGATAATTTATGATGAGCAAAGCAATATTCAACTCTCAAGGTAAACTTTAACAAGAATCCTCTCACAGCCGAGGTTTTGGTTTGAGAAATTAAAGGCTTCCAACAGTTCCCTTTATAGTTCTGTAATATAATGAGCAGACTGCAGTTTTGGGAAGGAGGGTAAAAGCTTTTAAATATAGATAACCAACAGGCATTTCAGTTAATAATCTTTAATCCAACAAATATAACCAATATGGACGCGATGAGCGAGCTGCGATAAAGAGCCGCAGGGTAGAAAGAACAGTAGAGAAATATAGTGATAGCTCCATCATAGGTGGACAGGATACAACTTATAATATGGGACAAATATAAACATACATTTGAGACACTCATCTATTAGTACTCTGAACCTGGAGAACAGCAGACTAAATTGTAAGCGTGCATTACATGAATAAGTAGAGGTCAACTTCTTTAATTTACATACACGAGAAAAACAAAAATATAAAATTACATATAAATTATAAATTATACTAGGAGATCAGAATTGCTAAATTCAGCTAATAATTCTTCCCTTCGGTTATTACTAAGAGGATTTCAAATGAAAGTGTATTTCATCTTCAATCTCATGTGGCCCGAGTGAAAGGCCAGATGGGCTCTTGTTATACTGTAAACTGATGGGCCACGTTCCAATACTTATCAAGACTTCTGGTTATGGACTTCTGATACTATCAATATCATATATTTTATTAGTTGATGTTATCCCTTTTTTGATATATCATATAACAGTGAATACTACTATTTAAAAAATATATTTATTATTCATTGATATTATTTTGTTCTTGTTTTTCAGTTGGAAATAAAAATGACTGCCCAGAAAAAAAAGTAGTGGAGACAGCTGATGCTATGAAGTTTGGAGAGCAAATGGGAATACAAGTTTTTGAAACAAGTGCAAAAGAAAATATCAATGTGGAGGAGGTAACACGAGTTCTGTTTTGTTTATGCTGGGAATTTTTAAACAAATATTCCCCCCAAAGAAAATGATGCAGGTTAAAATTCATGGCAGATTTGGCTTTAGTTATTGTTTTACCAGTTGACTGTGTTGCTATTTGTGTTGGTACAATATGCTATACAAAGAGAAACAACATCCTAGCTACAGTACTAAGTTGGCTAAGCATCTAATATGGTTGTGTATTTTTATGAGTCATTCTTATTTTGGTGAGCCTTTATTGTGTGACTACTGTAACCAGGACAACTTAGACAAGAACCAGTCACATTGCAGAAGGAACGCAAAGCATTGCAACTTACAGTTATTTCATCCAATCAGTGTTGAGTATAAGACAGTAGCATTTCAATGTGGTCTAGCTTCGATCCGATAAAATGCAAATTTGGTGGACAAGTTTTGAAGTTGAAGTCTTTTGAATGAAGAAAATAATATTGCGTGGATATGCTAATATTTGTAAGTTGGAATTCTGTATTTTCATTTTTCAATGTATTAAGTTCTCATTGTATAAGTGGCCTCGGTTACAGGAGTTGCACCGTTAATTCTGCCAAGAAACAACATTTGCTTTCCATAATAACCAAAAAATGCTCTAGAAATTGGGATTTATCATGGTGATGGAAGCCATTGGACTGTAACTATCAAAAATACGGTCTCATATTTGGTGTGTTGTTGTGCATATTTCATGCATTCTTGGCAGAATTATACAATAAAGAACCTTATGTTAGCTATTGTTTCTTTCAGATATTTAATGCAGTCACCAAAATGGTTTTAAGCCAGAAAAAGGAACATCAAGCAAAAGCAAACGAACAAAAAGGAACTATCAAAGTGAAGAAAGATAAGAAGAAGAGGGGGAGGAAATTTTGCTAGTTATCATCCCACTTCAGAAGATGAACAAATTATACTATCAAACAAACAAACAAACTAACTTCAAATGGAATATTAGTAAGTAATTCAAATACACATGTATGAAGTCCAGTTATGTAAAGGGTTCTGGAGCATGGATACCAGAATGACGAACATACCCGTAGGAAACAAACTTAATGTCTGCCATTTTTGTTTATTAAGGAATCAAATTTCAATGATGTCATTTAAGTCATAAGCCAATTCTAGTTCCTTTTTATGTCAGATCCCACTTCTTAAAATATATTTCAATAATAAATTATTGCAAGGATCAAATTTCTGATGCCTGAAATATAGCTGAAAAAAATAGAAATTCCAGTCAGTAAAATGATTCAAATCATTTTTATCTCATTTAATAGCATAATGTTCCTTAAATAACATCATTTCAAGGACTTGTAATGAATTTTAAAGCAAAATTACCACCATAAATCACCCCAAAATAGTTGAACAAGATTTAAAACACACTACTGCACCAAATCAACGATTTCTGGCTAGGGCTTATAAGTGCTTTCACCTTGCCCCAAATATGTTGAATGCACATGGGTATATCACGGTTTGCTAGATCCAAGTGATAATTTAATGCCAGTATCTCCAGTCTGATATTTTAACAATTGGTTGTCTAATTAAAGTTACTGCCATAGTTTACCACTTACGTGTCTAAGGCACACTCACTTATAAGCCGCACCCCGAATTTTGACAACATAAAAAAAATTGGAAACTGTTTTGGAAAGCTCTCACTAATAAGCCACATCATGATCTTAGTGATTTCTCACTAAAACCAATTCAAGTTTGGAGCAACTTTTCCCCATTTTTCTTAAATGTTTCTAGCTGTCAAGTCCCCTCAGCTTATCTAAATTTCCCTCACAATTTTCAACATGTTGTGGCAAAATGCTGTCTTATAAGTGGTAAACCCACTCAGACAAAATACCAGCCAGAAGGCCGTGGGACTAGGCTGGGTTAAAACTACCTCGAACAGCTGTTTAGTTAAACTGAGTTTATCTGAGTTTATCTATCTTGAATGTGTGTAGTAAAACTGCCTCGAACAGGCTGTTTAGTTAATAAAGGTCAGTTTGAAACTAGTTTAGTGCCAGCGAGCTTGCAGTATTGACTGATATTATTTTAAACTAGTTTAATTGAACAGCTTTTAAACATGTTTAAGCTTTGGTGTGAATGGGTTATTAGTCGTGATACATCCTTCAGATCAATCAATCACGGTTTCTGGAACCCCCCCCCACTGTTTCACCCTAAATATAATGGTTAATCATTAATTACACATGATACCCAAGGGAGGAGTGGTGGATTGTTTCCCAGAAACCGTGACTGATCCCATCTGGATCTTCCATGTTATTTTTGTTTACCAGTACTTTTTCATTCAGGCCACTTTTCATGTTGAATCTTTGGAAGAGAGAAAACTGGTAGATAAGCCATACCCCTGATGTGGGCAAAAATATGTGGCTTAGCTATAATTATTTACATTACATTATTTGGATAATATTGTTTTCATTAGGTTGGGTACCTAAGACACCGCGGAAATACGTTTTTGCCGATGCGATCACTTATTTTGCTAGTCAGCGGTCATTCGCAATAAATTAGAAACGCCGGCAAATTCAAAATATAACTTTCGTATTTTGTACATGCCTTGGAAAACCCCAAGACTTAGCCAAGAAACACAATACTTAGCCTCCATACTTCAGTACGACTTAGTTCAATTACTGTTACGTAAAATAAATTGTGCACAAGAAAAATGGAGCTTGCACACGATATAAACCAGACGAAGCAAAAGGCACGTTACGCGGTCACGCTTTTTTCCATTTCGTAACATGCTGTGTGCTCGCTCAAAGACACGGCATTATTCTCCTACTTGCCATGGAAGTTTAAGCACTACAGATACCTGTAGATATGGAAGACTAGCTTCAACACTATTTCTCTGTCAGTGCCATTTTGACAGACTTCGTCGGGGAAATGAAAAACGATGCTAGTCTCAATTCAATTCAATTTATTAACAAATACTACAAGGAGGAACATACTTTTTATTTTTATTATTAATTTTTTTTTTATTACAGTTTTCTCCATAAATGAAATAACAAACAAATAATATATACACTAAATAAAGAGTGGAGAGGGAAACATCCAAAAAGCGCCCTTGACACCATACAAGGGATGCTCCCCAGTAACTACAATATAATATGAGAAAAATCCATAAGATAAAATACAGAAGAAAGGCCAAAGCCAGAGGCTTAAATGGCCCCAAGTCTCCATCGACTTGGTGCCATTCCCGGTGTCTTCATCCCGGGGGAAGGGACTCCCATATATAAGGGGCGGGGATGCTCATCGGAAATTTTCGTTTCGACCAGAGGTACTAATATGGGCGTGGCTCAAGCCAAATGGTACCAATAAAAAAAACACCAAGATTGGACAAAGCCGGAGCACATTCCCCCAGCTACAACCCTGGAACTCGCTGGTGCAACAAATGCCAGAAAGAAGCACCCAAGAGGCTTCATCAGTAAATGAAGATGAAGGTGGTGCGAAAAGACAGAAGGTAAACATCCGAAAAACTGCAATTTGGCCAACTAATATAAAGTTAAGCTTATTAAACCTGTCCCCGAACTGTGCATCAAAGTACAATAACAATAATATTGTACAGGTTTGTGATTAAAGCAATACATCAGAGGAAACTCCTATAAACCCTGAAGTCGCTGTTCAGCAACTAGTGCCACAGATAATTATATTAACAATGAACTCCATTTATTTACCATAACAAGAGCTTCATAACTTGTGATACAATAGTACTGAAGTGCAGGGGCATAGCTAGGCATTTTCAAGGTGTTCCAGTAGTGACCGGTTTTAACTGAGGGCCCCTCGTACAAAAATTACAAGGCTAAACAGGGAATTTTTGTCTCAAAGTGTATGCCTGTGGGTATACGCATGCTATGCCCCTTAACTGGTTTTATTAACAAAGTTACTATACGTCAAAGTACACACAATATACACCTATGGTACTGTAGAGTGCAACCAATTAATCTGTGAAACGATAGGCATAAGCATAAATAAGTTAAATTTATTGTACTTTAAGTAATAAAGCTTTTGCTTTACAATTAATTTTGACAATTCTATACTAGCTATTAAATAATTTTACTATTTCTAAGGGACTGTTCATTAATGATACCTAAGGGAGACTGGAGTTCAGAGTAGGGGGTATATTTTTTGTGATGGTACAAAATGGACTGCATGGCTACAGTTTTGTACAGGATGTATTCGGGGGGGGGGGGGGGGGGGGGGTATGTTTTTAAGGGGGGAGGGTTGTTATTGTGCTTATTTAGAAAATAAACTCCAGACCCCTATTTTTAATAGTTTGTATCCCAAAACCTACACAAAATAGTAATTTTAAGTTTACACTGCATGCCACAATAAATTCCTAAATTTCAACTCGAGCAATGCCTTAGGACATTTTAGCTCATCCAATGTTTTCAAGGATCTCTTTGGAAAAATGACTAATAATACTAAATAAATTCAAATTTTCACACAGCCCTCTTTGAAGCAAAGCCTGGAATCTTTAAGTCAAGCTGTGGAAAAGTGTCCTAAGAGACAAAATCTAGTAAACCGCCAAAACATGAAAGACTTTAGCCTGCAGTTATGGCGCTTCGAGAAGAGACACCAGAAAGCAGGTCTCGCGAGCAAAGCGAGTTTGTTGTGATGCAAGCGGAGCAAGTTGTTCTCCTCTCTCGTACCCAAATTATTTTATCACTTCCTTTGCATTGAAATAACACTGAGGGCCTATTTCGCAGGCTAGAAAGACTGTCATCCATTCACCAACACTGTACCATGAGCTACAGAGTATTAAAACAAAAAAGTATAGTGAAAGGAAATTAAAGCAAACAATAAAAAGTAAATGTACAAGCCAGGATATGTTAGAAAGTCAGTGTTTTACAAGTGGTTACAAGAATATATAGATTCAAATGCCATACATGAATGAAAATTTGGGCAAAACAGTTAGCTACTTTTAACCTGACAGCTAGCAGAAAACGACAATCCAGCAAAGTACATAAATAATTCAAATTAATTTTATTGTTAGTTTAAGACTTCAAAAAGGAATCAGAAACATGTTGTGGAGTATTAAAATAATAGTTATGATAATCATTGTAGGTTTGGCCTCTGAAGGAATCCTTTGTATGTTTGAGCAAGTCGCTGTAAACCTTGGCAAATCTCACATACTATCACGAGCCACAAACAGAGCTGGGAGACCATATATGGCAAAGCACCTTTGGCAAGTTTTAAGAAGGAATTTGTAACTAAGTCTCTTTCCCTTGGGTACAGATGGCGACCTTCTTATGAACCAAACCCACTGCTTGATTGTGACTTGGCCAACAAGAAATACACCGACTAACATGTGGGCACACATTTTATCCTCCATGTATGTGTGATGGCCAGGGCAACGCTGCCGTGGTTGCATTATCTGCCTTCCAAACCTCCTTTATGAAATCTTGGCCTCTTATCTGGTCTGATACACAATGAGGATGATGGTGATGATGGGTGACAGTTCTAAGCTACAAAAGCCTACAACAGAGAAAGATTTAGTACTTTCAGTCGTCCAAGTTCATTGATTATGTCCAAGATAAGATCAATTTAATTAAGGCAGCTGTTCAGTCAACAAGAAGATCCCATGAAGAGTAACTCAATGGGTGTCTACAATTGGGACAATTGGTTCTTCTGTAGCAAAGTTCAAATTTAACATTACTAGACAGTACAAAATTAGTCAGACAGTTTATACAAAATATGTGACTGGACAAAAATGTTTTGTCCCAGTTTCATGGAAACAGAGATTAGTTCTTACAATTTTACAAGGGTTTATAAGAACTGAACTTGTACACGCATACTGAACTTGAAAATATTGATAGAAACACTGTGTGCCACTAATGTACATGTAGTTGTAAAATGGATCACAGCAAAGGTAGAGCACAAATATCATGACAAGCTGTAAGGGGTATAGAACATTGTATCTCATAGTCGGGGGGAAATGGACACAAATTATTATAGATTGAGGGTGTAATAGTGTCTATTAGTCCAATATCTATTTCATGAGTTTAGCAAAACCCATTTCTTGTAACATAAATGTTAATATGAACGCACTTCACTAACCTATGATTACATCTAGTTCTTTAACAAAAGAGCATTGGTAACGGCTGACATGACCAGGCTATGATGGCTCAAATCATAGGGAAATAACCCGGGGGGGGGGGGGGGGGGTTTCTTCCTATATTCGGCTGGTAGAGGTGTTCGTCATATTTTTAGGGTAGTATTTTTTAGGTGTTGGCCAAGCAAAATCCATTTTTCAGGGTGATTTTTAGACCATGAGGTACATTTCAGGGTGGGCAATTTTTCACGGTTTGGTATTTTTCGAGATTTTCCGCCGGTCACCCCTGCCCTTTTTACCTTGAAGAACCCTCCCCCTGGGAAAATAACCCACCAAGAAATCACCGTTCAGTACGAAAAGTTAATACGCACTTTTGATCGGTGAAACTGAAACAGTCGTGAAGCTGCTAGACGTAATCATATGCAACCGAGTCAAGCTGACTTAATGTGGGTACTGATAGTACAATTAGTATTACTTCGAAAATTACGAAAGAAGTATACTACACGGACTACACATTTTATTATAAATCCATTTTCTTAACTCACCTCGTATGTGACAGCGGCGAACATCAAATCATTTCCACAGCAAATCTTTATACCACGACCACGAATACCTGACTTATTTCGGCTGACTTGTTACTTCATAAGATGCAAGACTTCTGGTGCAATATTTTGAGCTCCATTTTGCATATTGAGGTTCTCAAATCAAATTTTACGTAGATGAACGCATGCGGTACGTTCTAAGAAACCGGTTCTAATGCCGCCGACTGCTGATCAACGGAAGTGACGTCACAAAACGTATTTCCGCGGTGTCGGTACCTAAGCTGTTTGTTTCTTCTGTTAAGGTATTTAGTTTATTATGGATATTTAGTGTCATTTGTATATATTTTTTACAATGCAGTTAATCTAGTAATACGTACTAAGCTAAGTAAAGCTTGTCTTTAGCTGCCATGCATTTACCAAAACCACTGATAAATAAATACTGGTCAATAGATAAATAATCTTAAAGGGGAACTCAACCCTAAAATCAACCCAATGTCTATACAAACATGTATTCTGGTTCTGCTGTTTAATTTTTCTGTGTTGCGCGTCTAGCAAGAGAAAATCCGAAAACCGCTATGTACAGACGGCTCAAGTCTTGTAATTTGTGAGGTCAGATACGGGGAATAAATTAGTTTTGCCATGTTGTCCCCGATATTGAATAGCGGGACTAACGGCTTCTAATTGCGGACCATTGTGTTTTCTTTGTGCTGGAGGTGTGATCGTTTTTCCTTGGTATGTGTGACGTACGTATGGGGAAATTTGCACTGAATTGAGCCGCCACACAATATAGATTTTTCAGCGGAAAATCGAACTTGGAGACTAATTTTCTCCTCATAGACGCGCAACACAGAAAAATAAAATAGCAGAACTTATTTCTTTCGAATACATCTTTGTAAAGACGCTGGGTTGATTTTAGGGTTGAGTTCCCCTTTAACATATAACTAGTTGCCTGTCAAATTTACCAGAATTCTTTGCATGATGCAATAATTATTAATAAAAATAATACTGACGTAAAAGGCACCAATCTGAACAACCATTGTTTAGGAATCTTTAGTCTCACATTCATGTGAAAGCGCTTTTGTTTAACAACGTGAACACGAGGCTAAGGTCTCCAGGACAATACCTTTTTAAATTGAACACCATTTATTCAATTGGTTTGTTGATTACAACATTCCTGGATTATATTTTCATTGAATTAGAACGAAGAAATTGGCGATGATTAAAACCCACAATATTGGTAATCGGGTGGAAGTTTGGTCTTGCAAAGGACTTTGTCACAAATTATTGTAGGAATACTTCGGATTTTTGTAGGGCCATTGGGGTGGGAATAAGCTACACAGTAACAGGTTACATGGGTAGCTAGTGTGGAAGTGGAGTTGCTTTTAATCAACCACCTTTTGGGCCTGAAATCATGGACCATTAACAATCTTGAATCAATAACATATCTGCCAAAATATATTGAATAGTGTAATAGGCAGGCCTTTTGTAGGAAACAGTAGCGTGCGGACATATCACTTCAATAACCAATGAATTGTGCTCGTGATCCCATGGGAAAGGTTGACTGGCTGGCAAACAAACTTCTAAACGTTGTTTTAGAAAGATCGATAATCGATTGGAGGCAGAAAACAGCATTTACAAACATGTTTTACCAATAACACTACCGATCTCGTACAAGCGCCGTTAAATAAATGTGGTCAGATTTTTTTGCCGTACAGTCTAACCACGTGATTGAATTCCTGCAAAAAAAACGGACTTCTTTTCCCATTCCCTCCCCACTTTGGTTTAGTGTTTTTGCCATGCAATTAAGTTATAGCATCATTTTTGGAAGCTGAGGTGAAATATAATGATAGGCTAGGGCGTAGCCAGGGGGAGATTCCTAGGTTAGCCTTGAGGAAAACAACACTTCCTTTTTCCAAGACAGAAGAAAAATGAAATAAAGAAAAGTAAAGAACCGGAAATGCCATTCAAGGGACTTTAGATTTTCTCTGCTGTTTCTCCACAGATTAGTACTGTAGATAGAAGTACAGACTATTCCAATCCCAAATCGCTTGTTATTATAATCTAGGTAGAGAGTATTATTATTTTGAGACAGGTAAATGTATGTGCATGCATGGCTCATAATTGAAGACAGTCCTGAAAAGTTATTTTAAAGTCATTATGGCAAAAATAAAGACTTTCATAACATACGTCTGTGACTGTGTACTTTGAATTTCAGGTTAATGACTTTTCGTGTTCAATTTTATAATAGAGGTAATAGAGGTAATCGGCTAACTCTGTTGTCACCCAATTCAGATCATGTGATGTAAACACGCATTACTCTGGAGAATTAACTCTTTGAAAATTAACTATATTCAGATAGGCATGACTGCATTATGATTAGAATGAAAAAGGAATAATTCCCCAGAGTTGCATCTGTTTACATCACATGATCTGAATTGGGTGGCAACAGCGTTAGCCGATTACCTCTATGGGCTAACGCTGTTGCCACCCAATTCAGATCATTTGATGTAAACAAATGCTACTCTGGGGAATTATTCCTTTTTCATTCTAATCATAATGCAGTCATGTCTATCTGAATAAAATTAATTTTCAAAGAGTCGATTCTCCAGAGTAATGTGTGTTTACATCACATGATCTGAATTGGGTGGCAACAGAGTTAGCCGATTACCTCTATGTGCTGCGTTTGTCCCAAGTCATTACAATGCTGAATAGTTCACCTGTATCGTGTTGACTTATTTGTTTTATTTGTGCGATGTAATCATGCTTCCAATGGCGAAAGATTTAGAAAAATTACTCTCCTGCTTTAGGGGCTGTGGACAAACCGTTGCCTCGCCAAGGAAAACGTTTCCTCAATTAAGGGTATGGACAAAACGTGGGTTCAGTCCCTGACACATGGACATTGGACAAACAGGAAGGATTTTTGTTTGGGGGGAGGGGGGGGGGACTGAAATTAACTGGACACTGAGCGTACCCGTGGAATAGGGAAAAATAGCGTGTTTACCTGTGAACTCTAGCACTCACCGTTTACCTGTGACCTGTTAAAGATGGTATGGATTTTTTTTAACTTTTTGGGTTAGCCGTAGCCAGAATTTCAGCCGTCTCCTCCGGTAGGAACGAACCGGAGGAGACGGCTGAAATTCAGCCTAGGTTAGCCGTTGTATTATGGACAATTGTACGTGCTCACCCAAGTGATGCGACCGTGATTTATGAAAACGATGGAGTGCCCAACGACTGGCACCAGGAACACCAGCGACAACGAGCCATGTGGCCAAAGGAGCATATTACCATCCTCCCGTCATGCATTGCGTGTAAACTGTGTTATCAACAACCGTTGGTCCCCCATAAACGAGTCATGTCACGATGAACCACCATATAGTTAACACGACACCAAAGCGTAATTTTCCGAAACTCAAGGCTTTTATTCGTTTATTATGTAGATACATCCGTCCATATAAACGAAACCCCTAAAAAGCTTCCCCTTTTAAGTTCTAAAATAATAGCTTGGGCTTACTTGAGTTGCTTGGCTTGTTTGCGCTGCTTGGCTTACTTGAATTGCTTAGCTTCCTTGCCTTGCATGTTTGTGCTGCTTGTGCTGCTTGTGCTGCTTGGCTTGCTCGAGTTGTTTGGCTTATCATCACCAACAAGAATACTTCGAAATGCGTGCATAGTTTGAATATTAATTCAAATAAACTCAAACCTCGAGTAAGCCAAGCAGCGCAAGCAACAAAAACAAGCAAGCAAGTAAGCCAAGCAGTACAAGCAAGTAAGCCAAGCAACACAAGCAAGTCAAGTAACTCAAGCACGCCAAGCAGCGCAAGCAACACAAAACATGCAAGGTAAGCAACTCAAGTAAGCCAAGCAACACAAACAAGTCAAGTAACTAAAGCACGTCAAGCAGCGCAAGCAACAAAACATGCAAGGTAAGCAAACTAAGCAACTCAAGTAAGCCAAGCAGCGCAAGCAAGTCAAGTAACACAAGCAAGCCAAGCAACTCGAGGAAGCCAAGCAACACAAGGAATCCAAGCAACACAAGCAACTCAAGGAAGCCAAGCAACTCAAGGAAGCCAAGCAACTCGAGGAATCCAAGCAAGCCAAGCACCTCAAGGAACCCAAGCAACTCGAGGAAGCCAAGCAACTCGAGGAAGCCAAGCACCTCAAGGAACCCAAGCAACTCGAGGAAGCCAAGCAACTCGAGGAAGCCAAGCAACCCAAGCAAGCCAAGCACCTCAAGGAAGCCAAGCAGCACAAGCAAGCCAAGCACCTCAAGGAATCCAAGCAACGCAAGCAACTCGAGGAAGCCAAGCAACAAAAGCAACTCGAGGAAGCCAAGCAACACAAGCAAGCCAAGCACATCAAGGAAGCCAAGCAGCACAAGCAAGCCAAGCACCTCAAGGAATCCAAGCAACACAAGCAACTCGAGGAAGCCAAGCAACTCAAGGAAGCCAAGCAACACAAGCAAGCCAAGCACCTCAAGGAACCCAAGCAACACAAGTAACTCGAGGAAGCCAAGCAACACAAGCAGGTCAAGTAACTCAAGCACGCCAAGCAGCGCAAGCAACCCAAGCAACACAAAATGCAAGGCAAGCAAATTAAGCAACTCAAGTAAGCCAAGCAGCGTAAATAGGGCAAGCAACACAGGCAACTAAAGTAAGCCAAGTAGGGCAAGAAAGGGCAAGTAAGGCAAAGCAAGGCAAGCAGGGCAAGCAACTCAAGTAAGCCAAGTGACGTAAGCAGGGCAAGCAACACAAGTAAGCCAAGTAGCGCAAGCAGGGCAAGCAACTCGAGTAACCCAAGTAGCGTAAGTAGGGCAACCAGCACAAGCAACCTGTTGAATATGGTAGTGCATGTGCTTGAAAAAAAAAGAGAAAGAATTACTTATCGAAAGTGAAGCATAATTATCTACTTGGAGCTCCGCCTTTTGGCTTGACTAAAAATATCCACCACGCCCTTTGAAGTTGACCGCGCACTGGGGAGAATGGTGCTTCGTGACGTAAAACCAGGAATCGAATCTGAGAGTTGAACTAAAATCTCGTTCCCAGGGTCTGGATGCGCGGAAAACCCTGGTAACGAGGTTGAACATCTTCGGGTCTTGGATGTTTGCATCTGATAAAAAAGCTAGGCTGGAAGCCTTGACATTTTTAGTAGGTCTTTATTTTTAAAGAACTGCCGGTAAAATTCCGAAAGCGATGGTACATGTATGCCTTCTATTGTAGATACTTTCAAGTGATCATATCACTCTGTGAACTAAAACTCGTATGAAGGCAAGGAAACATGAAAAACAAACACCACTACAACAAGAGTTGACTGAAAATTGATAAAATTGTAGAAAGTAATTAAACTCCAAGAGGCCTGGGGGCAATAGAGGTAATTGGCTAACGCTGTTGCCACCCAATTCAGATCATGTGATGTTAACAGATACTACTCTGGGGAATTATTCCTTTTTCATTCTAATCATAATGCAGTCATGCCTATCTGAATAAAATAAATTTTCAAAGAGTAATGTTTGTGTACATCACATGGTCTGAATTGGGTGGCAACAGCGTTAGCCGATTACCTCTATTCAATAAAACTTTTAAACTTTGTCCGAAGCAAGGGTGCTATCCCGGACAGGGTCGAAGTTAAAGTGCACCTAACCCCTTTTGCGATTTTTATACCTTTGAATCTTTGAAAGGTTTTGAGTACTTCTGCGAAGAAATTTTTGGCTTACAAAGAATATTCTTTGTTCTAGGCTTGTTTGAAATGGTGAAAATTTCACCTTTCCTGACACATGACCGCGTAAGAAAAAGCCTGGGTCGATTCTGGATCTTACGTCATCTAATTCATTCGACTTTGCAATAAGTTAAATAAATGTTTAGCATTTTGTATAAAATAACTGTTTTCTTTACTAACAACTCAGACTGTATAAATTCTCTATATATTGATGTTGTCGTGATAGAAAGGCACCATGGAGAATAATTAATGAGGCGACGTAAGATCCAGAATCGACCCAGGCTTTTCCTTACGCGGTCATGTGTCAGGAAAGGTCAAATGTTCACCATTTCAAACAAGCCTAAAACATAGAATATTCTTTGTAAGCCAAACATTTCTTCGCAGAAGTACTCAAAACCTTTCAAAGATTCATATGTATAAAAATTGCAAAAGGGGTTAGGTGCACTTTAAACTGTACAGATTACATTACAGATTTAGCGCTAACTTACCCTTGCTTCGAACAACCGGACCAGGCCATCATTTGAGACGGAGAAATAATGGTCAGACTTGTAAAATACATGCATGTGTAAGAGTTTTATTGAATACGACACCTGGTCACAGAATGTCCTTATTTTGCTAAATACACCAAGTGAAACGTTTTGATTCAAATGACTTAAAATACACCTACTTCCATAATTAAATGGTGTGTCAAATAAAAAGAAAACAATAACAGATAGTGCCAGAGATCAGAGGAGCGCAACGTAAATTTTATTTGTTAACGTTTCCGAAATAATTATTAGTTATCAACATTGCTAACCTTTTGTAAGTAGTTTAACCAGCTAAAAGAAATGAACGCTCATCAGATTTTGCCGATTTTGTTAAAGGCTCTGTCAACCGTTATGCTTTGAGAGGGTGGTTAATGATACTAAAAACAATACTAAATTATATCGCTGTCAGTTTTTATGGGGATGGCCGGGGTTAGTAAAATTCAAGATTTTTGTCAAGCTAAGCTTTGTCATGGTTCACAAGAGGGCAACGTCTTGGACAACGCCACAAAAAATAGCGTAACTGCACGTGAAAACGCATGTGGTTGTCTACATTTTGGCTTTATGTACTGCCTAAAACTCTCTCGGAAGTAGTGGGTAGAAAATTTGACGGCGTTCACTTGACTACATACTAAACGTGGCTAATATTTACACCGCTGAAGAGAGCCCCATATTGCCTCCTTGGCCACGGAAATTAAAGAAGCGAAGTTTGTTAAATTTGCCGTAGAGATTTTTCCAACGCGAAACATCGCCAACGAACTGTCATAGCCGACAGGAAATTCGAACTTGTTTAACGTCACTACGAGAATATTCTTAGATCTTAGATTTTTACTTCCTTGGATAGACACTAATACCGGAAGGTGCATAAAATAATAAGAAAGCTTAAAGCTAGTTACAATACAATGGTGAAGTACAAAGTCAATAAAATAGTGCAAGTGCGGACAATAATAGTTAAATACAGGTATAATAAATAGTCATGTAAATGTAGCTATTTTAAATAAATAAATATATAAACAAATTAGAAATGCCTCAGATATGGAGGCGGCTTCATGGACTTGATTGCAGGGCCAATAATGCTAGAAAATAATGCCAATGACGGTGTGTTAGCTCGTGGCTGCGCGTTAAGGCAGGGCAGGAGCGAGTTAACGGGATGGTCAGGGAAATAGTGCATTCGTTGTCACTCACTCGCTCACATGGGCTAATAGACAAGTCACGAAGAAACACAAGCAAAGTGAATTAGAAAATGCACACACAGTTTTGCAGTTCGGGTATAGCCGCTTCCATTCTTTATTAATAAGTGCAGAGGTCGGCTTTGATACAAATCCGGATTTAAAATAAACCGGACTATAAGTATAGGAAATCATATGGTTTCGAGTACAATTCGGGATAAATTTGAACGAGTGAGTTTTCAAAGAGTATCAAAATTGCACGAGCCCGCAGGGCAAGTGCAATTTCAGCTCTTTGAAAACTTATCCCGAATTGCACGAGAATACCATATGATTTCATTTTAATCATATATAGCCTGTGTTCAGCCGTCCGTCTCTCCGTGTACAGGCTAATCATATACTCTACAAATTTACTTGAATCTTCGGACGATCTTCGGAAATATTGGAACAATTAAAGCACCGTTTATGAAGTAATGCTACAGCATCTGAAATGTTAATGTATAGTACTGTCAAATTAATTTACATCGTTGGACGTGTTTTTGCCTTAACCACAGCGCAGCAGTTAGTTTTAAGCATTCGGAATTTTTCGGAAAATCATCGAAAAAAATCCCTTTACCAAAACAGGACTGTGTACAACTTTGTGTACTTCGATTTCATTCTGGAGCTTTTGTTTTCGATTTATAGATTGTCAAGTTCCTGATTTTGAGTGCAATTACAACCAAACAGTGCAATTTGGGATTAATTGCACTGCTCTCAGCCAATCAGAATCGAGAAATTTTGTTGAGTATATGATTATAGTAGATATATGCATTTATGTATAACTATTTTTCACGAGAACAAGTAAGAATCGCATGCCAGAGCGGTTTTCAATCGAGTGTCCAAACGTCAGTAATTGCTTCCGAATTTGACTGGCAAGTTATTTATCGAATGCGTTTACTTTGAATTTCTAACGGGACCTGAAACAACGATGGAGGCTGATCAAAGCCAGGACCCGGCAGAGGTGAGTGGCGAAGCGCTTAACCACTGCGCCACATCGCTTTGCCTTGTGATTGGTTGAAGTAAAACCAATCATGAATTACTTCTGTTCGTGATTGGTTCATTGAGTTTTTACTTGCTTGTGATTGGCTCAGGTTTTACGACACTCGATAGAAAACCGCTCTATAATGCTGCTGTTTTTTTATATTTTGAACTCAGACACATCCAGTATCTTGCAATTAACATTCACTGTTTACAAACACTTTTTATGTATCATGGTAGTCTTTTTATTTGATAAGATTAAATTGATTGGTTAAACAAAACGAATTGAACGTGTTTAACTGTGACGACGTGAAAAAATATATTAAGTAACAAGAGCCCATCTGGGCTTTCACTCGGGCCACATGAGATTGAAGATGAAATACACTTTCATTTGAAATCCTCTTAGTAATAACCAAAGGGAAGAATTATTAGCTGAATTTAGCAGTCTTTACGAGTGGCCGGTAGCGCGGTGACTTTCATTATTTTTCTCGTTGTTGACCTTTTAATTTAAACACTACTTATTCGTTTAACACATTGCATTTGAGCAGGCATATATTCATTGTTTTGAACCCGAGAATTAACCGTACTTTATTATATCCGCTTTCAACTCGCCATTTTCAACTTCTAGGTCAATAATACGTGATGACAGCATCTTGATTTCGGTCTTGTATATATTATCTTGCTGCACTAATTTGTCTTCCAAATGACTGAGTTTGGTTTCTTGATTCGTGTTTTGATGTGACGAGAGTAAGAATTCATTACGCATATCAGTTAGGTCAGCCTCCATGTTACAAATCATAATAAATAAATAAATAACGACTTCGGTGCTGCCACAGGCAGCCCGAGTAATTATTGGATGAGGTTGAGCATGATAGCGAAAATTATTAAGACAGAGGTCTGTGTTATCTGCCGAAGCCGAAGGCTGATAACACAGACCGAGGTCTTGATACTTTTCACTATCATGCAAAAACCGAATTCAATAATTGTTTTATTATACATTTTAAGCAAACGTTTTAGCAAAAAGAAAGCTAGCGAAAATGAAGCTGAATGAAACGCCCGTCAATTAGTTTGTTTATTTTACATACATTATGTACATGTATAATACTGTAAGTGTATTTCTATATCAACATACAGGTAGGTGCATTTTGGGATTCCTCTTACATCGTTACACATCTTGAGTAATACAGTACTGCTCGAGACCTGTATTCTGATTGGACCTCTATTGTTTTTGTACTGC
Source organism: Actinernus sp. WN-2022 (assembly GCA_030867875.1). Lineage (NCBI taxonomy): Eukaryota > Metazoa > Cnidaria > Anthozoa > Actiniaria > Actinernidae > Actinernus > Actinernus sp. WN-2022. The sequence continues at coordinate 126,868,679 of JAOWCC010001589.1, forward strand.
TTGTTCTTTGGGTTAGGGTGTTTTGTATTGTTGGGTAAGCCAATACTGTGGCACATTTCGAGAGGTACTGTCTGGCTCCATATCTTAGCCTTCCTATTTACATCTAAAATTTTAATAGCCACTTACATGTATAATGTGATCTATCAGGTACATGTTGTAAATAAGAATTTATTTTTAAACACAAAGTTCCAGTGTAATGTCGCCCTTCAGTTGTCACTCAGCCTTTGTGGAGTGAACATCTCTGTGATGCTCCGCTTGACTGCTCCCTACTGATTGCTTGTCGCGCGAAATTCAATCAAACAGATAGATGTTAAACTTCAGAGTAAGGGCTACAGAGTTTGTCAAGAGTCTTCAAAAATTCATTAATAATTCACGAGAATTGACCAATAACAAGGAGTATAATAATATTGGTCACATAAGCAACTTTTATACCCAGTAAAACACTATTTTTACTTGTAAGAAGGCATGACGGCTAACTCTTAGATGTCAGAACTTTGTGTTTAAAGTTTACAGATTTTCTGAAACAATTAAGATGAGTGGCATAATTGTAAAACCTGCACTTTGCAAGTAAATTGGTATTATTTTGGCTTTTTGCCAATCCTTGTATTCAGCCTTCCAGAGGCTTGTATCCTTGTATGGTTACTTTAACCAGACTACATTATCACTTCAGGACCTGTGTACTCCTGAAAGTCATAAGAAAAAAAAAGAAATTACAACCCCAACCTCTACAAATTCAGTGTGAATACCAAATGACACAACAGTCCAAGGCTAGCTAAAGTAGTTAACATCTTCAGCTTGTTTAAAAAATTCACGAAAATATACAGTTGTATCCAAACCTTGGTCAATCTACACTTGTTTTGCTCATACATACATGTAGGACAGGATGTGCAAAAAATACATAATATAAATTACAGGGGCACCTTAAGAATGCATGATTTCACTCGCTGCTCAGCATGTTTCATTTTCTTATAATTTATACTCCAGATGCATAGAGCAATTATAAAACAAATAGAAGATGATTCTCCTATGTCCTATAAAAAAAGCACTTTTGAGGTCTTGAAAAGTTGCTAAATGCACTCGCATTCCACTCGTGCATCTACAGTTTTTCAAGACCTCCAGTGTGGATTATTTTGTAACAGAACATGGAAAACCATCACCTATTTAATATTTAATAAAAATATATGTTTGGGCACATGTTTGAAAGATGCATTTGCTCATGTGATTTCCTCACCTGCCCATCACAGAAGAAATCCTGTGGAGGAGCAATAGGAATTAACCACCGCAGCCTGCAAGTAAAATAAACATAAGGCAGATGAAAAATACATTATATCTTGTATTTCAGAAGGTATTTATTTACATCACATGTAATAATTCTGTATACACATACACCCTATGCATAAAGGCCTTTTTGATTACAACTGGATTTATCCAGTCAGCAATGAATATTTGTGAAAACCAACATTGTCACGTAAAAGAACATGCAAAAATAAGTAATCCTGTGAAATTTGAGTGTCATAAATTACATTGCTACAGAGTAATAAACTTTTGAAATAAGAGAGATTTGTATGAAAATAGTCAGCCATGGCCCTACCAGCCTCGCTTTCATGATTTTCCTGAGCCTTAAATGGTAATAACTTTGGAGAAATTTGTGATAAAACTATTAAATTGCATATGATGAATAACTTGTACTTGCTCTTTCAGGTTACAGGCTGTGTCAATTGTTCTTCAAATGTTAAAATTCCGAATTTATGTAAATTAGGTTGCCATTTTATCTTTGCCTTACATTCCATGACGAACTGAATCGGAGGCTGCTTCTGCAAATAAGAGTAGTAAAACTATTACCTTGTAATTTTAATTGCTAACTTGACTTGGATTATTAAAATTTGTTTTTTTGTCAAGGCAAAAATTGGTCATGCAACTTGTCTGACATTTGAGCATGTGGGTGGGGCCACTATTGTAAAAGTTTTTATTGTTTCAATATTTGACCGGCCAAAAACGGGTCGTGTCTGAGTAAAATTACGTTTGTCCGGCACCTAGCCATTAATTATTTCAAGCCCTGAGCCACAGACCGAACCAAAGCCACATGCTCTTGCCACTTGGCCAAAGAGCCCATCCTTTGTTATATGCAATTCAAAAATAACCTATAGAGAAGGTGCAGCACTTAATTTCAGGCATGCTGTGTGCAAGGTTTTTTCTCTCCTCCTGTACAGTTGTATATGGTGCTCTGCTCTGAAGGCCTGTGCTATTACACAACAAATCCCCTCTTACTCACGCTCTGATCTTGGTTGAAACACAATGTGTTTTAATACTGTAGCATAAAAAGCTAGGAAAATACATCATGAATATGCATGTACATGTAAGTAGGACTTGTTTAGCAGCTTTCAACATCTTTTAACACATAAGGCACACAAAACAGCACTTAGTAAGCTGTCAAGACCTTTGTAAGCTTTTCCAGCCTCCTCAGCTCCCCTCCTAGGTTTCGACTGTCTCCATCATGGTAAGACATTATGACAAGAAATCAAAGCTTCCTACAAAAAGTATCAAATAACATCTACATTGGTCTACCCCTACACCATACTGACCTTTTGAGAAGGCTGTTTTCTTATGTTGTAAAATTCAAGAGCTACATGTCTGGTCTGTTCGAGTACTGACATAGCTGGTACCTTTCTATTTCATGTTAACCGGAATCCAGGTGAATCCAGGTGATTTGAATGCTGCCTTATTATATTAACATTAGTTGTAATAGAACTGATTTCATATGAGCGGGACAAACTATGGCATGGTTACTGTACAGTATGCTGTAACATTGAAATGGTTTCCCATTGTGTTTGTCCTACTGATCCAATCAAATTACGGTACAGAAGTTATAGTTATGGTAAAACTATGGACATACCATAGTTTTCCCCACTCATATGAAATCTACTCTATCAGCTGTTCCTACCTGTCACTGTTGTGGGATGATCTGCCAGCATATTCACTGGCCTGAAGAAAACAGAAACATATTTAAGAAATAAGAGAACTATTGATCTATACATAAACTATAATTATACAAATGTTTGTAAACTGTATAAGTATTGTCACAATATTAATGGTGCACAAAGAGATCTGCAAATGACTGCAGGTGCAGGGTAATAGAGAACCCTTGGAAAAGTTTATTCTCATAAACAAAGCTTTTGTGAAGTTCTATATAGCTATGTTGTAATTTCAAACTGTCAGCAGAATCGTATTTTACATCTACAATAATTCAAATACATGCCTACCATATATGATATGGGAGGGTCGCATTCTTTATAGTAAGTACAATCTCTGTCCTGCAGTACACAAGCAAACAGAAATGGTTACAAGTTATCTATTTGTTATCAAATTTCAATGCATCAGAGGTTTCCAGTGGTGTCAATAAGATTTATTTTAACTGAAATAGGAGGCACTACAGAAAAAGTACGCAGCTGATGGAACTACATTTAGGGTGACAAAAGGCACCTGAGCTTCTAGGGGGTTCATTTTGTAAATTAAAGTAGATTGCACTCATTCGTTGTATATTGGGCGGGAAATTGCTAACCGTTTACAGACTGAATCTCAAACGGACTTTCGCTAGCCTTCAATGCAAGCTGGAGAGATGGTTGAAACCGGCAGAGGTTCTTGTTGGAATGGTGGACTAATATTTGGAAAGAGTGACTCTGTGTAAAGTGTCGTTGGACATCATTAAGTAGCCGGCTTAACTCATGGTTGAACGAAGAACTGTTTGACTAAAAGGTGATTCGTTATCGCTGGAGATTCACACAGAGTCACGTCTCCAGGCAAAGCAAACTGTGAATATTTTGGAGCTAAGAAGGCCATTTCGGTAAGTTTCGTGGTCTGATCGAGCTTTCCAAAAATAGTCGTGTCAGGCCTTGTTTGTGCTTCACCTGGGGACTTCTAAAAGATTCTTAAGACAAAACCGTATAGAGTTTCCCTGTCAAAATTTTTGCTGTGTACCCATAATTCCTTTCGGCCCATGTTAAGTCCAAAGGGGAGCCAACAGGTCCTTGTCATGCCCAAAATATCGTTTTTCAAATCTTTTTTCCCCATTTTCGGCATTTTCACATATTACATGAACTTCGTAAAATTTCGACTTCATTCTGTGTGAAAAAACCTAAAAGTGACCGTAAAAGTAAAAATGAAATCGAGCAACTCAAATCATCACAAATCAGTTTTTGCATACAGCCCTTCAAATGTACATGTAGTTACGTTAACTTCTAATGAATTGAAGTGAAACTGTGAATGTATTGAGTATGTGTCATTTCATTTTGACAGACAGTACCCTCCTGATTTTTGCCAGTAGAAAAAATCCTAATAGCAGACATTTGCTAGTGGATTTAAAAGTTAAAGTGCCTATAACCCTTCTGGTAATTTTTATAGCCAAAACTTTCTTCACAGAAGTACTCAAAACTTTTCAAAGGTTCATAGCTATAAAACTTGCAAGAAGGATTATGGGCACTTTAAGTTTGAGCCCTGATCTACAGTAGACACAACCACTTACCTCGTCTGGGGCATATGGAGGTGCAAGGATATCAACAAAAGCAGTTGATCCATTGCTGAAAGAGATGAAGAAGATGATGTGAATGGGAGAAATAACATCAGGTCTGCAACTTAAAATGATTGATAACTTGATACAAACAATTAATGCTTACAGTGCATATATAGCATGGTAGTTTGCAAGTTTTGGAGTAAGAACACAGGGACCATCACCTACTCCATAAGAATGATCATTTTCCAACTGGAATGGTAATGGAACTTCTGCAAAAGAAATGGATAAAGATGAAGCAACCTTCAGTAATGTTGTTAGCACTAAACAGTCTTGAAGGACTCATAAACTTGAGATAGTTAACAGAGATTCTGCTAGTTTGACATATGCCGGTTTTACCAATAAGAGTTTGAACTGTACCACACAAAAAACTGGACCACCTGTTTTTTTTTATGTGGCTCGCATGCGATCTGTAACAGTTGGCATGACTTGGAATCATGACAACAATCTCTTCTGAAGAAGTCTTGCTTCAAGCATGCACATTTATTAAACTTCTGACTTTGTTTCCACAAAAAAATAAAGCATCTAAGTTTGGGGTGTGGCCTGTATGACTAATGTGGGTATTTACGATACTTACTTTTACCCATTCCACGACGAAATGGGTATTGCCGTTGATTGTTATCATTTGACCTGAAATGGAAACAGGCACCAATGGTGAACTAGCTTGTGGATGGATTACTGTAGAATCCCATATATAGGCCCTGGGTGCTACCCATCAATATTGTTGCTATTTTTCTCTAGGGAGGGAGGTGATTCATCTTATGACGTCACAGGATCCATGAAAAGTAACCAAAATTAGGGATTAAATGCCAGAAATGTTGCAAGAATACCTTTTTGTGAAAAACAAACACAATAGTACAATATAAAAAAAAAAATTGACATGGTACTTGCACTTTAACAAGCGAGTCTACTTTTTTCCTTATTAAATTTATTGTGTTTGACAAAGGAGAATGGAACACTAATCTCGCTTGGGCTACCTGTGTCATGAATGCCAAAATAAATATCGATTTGGTTTCTACCTAACTATCTATATCTACCCTTTCAGCGGCATCTTGGATACAGTACCCTGAGAATTCTGGGAAACTGCAATGTGCAAATCCCTGGGTACATTAAGACTTGTGGTCCTGCTTTCATTTTGTAAAATGCTTTGTTTGTGGTAGATAGTATTTTTTTTCTCCTCAACATGTTTCAGAAATGTTTTGGGTATCATTTGTCAAAGTCTACGAGAATGCTTTACTACTTCTCTAGCATGTTCCACACTTGAACTTAAAGGTACATGAAATCGAGTAGAACATTGTCTAGATCATCTGCCATCTAAACTCACTGTCATAATCCACTTTACATCAACACATCTATTAATAAGATTTCCTGAGGAGATACAGTAGGGTAACTTGGTCATTTCAGCTCTTTTTCTAGTTTTCTGAGTGGTTTCTACAATTCTTTACTGGGGTAAAGCTCTAAAATTCATTTCCTAGGAGGTAATGTGCTGTAGACATTAAATGGAATGGCCTTCAAAACTATGACAGCATGTCTACAATTTTTGCTTCCACTCAACCCACAATGTTTTCATAACTCCACCTTGGGTAACATTGAGGATCTCTGGAAACAAAACCCACTGTTTCCTTCATTATCAGTCATCAAGGAACTGTCAACATATGCTTAGTGCCCTGCTTAAAGTGCCTTAACCCTTTTGCAATTTTGATAGCTTATGAACCTCTGAAAAGTTTTGAGTACTTCTGTAAAGAAAGTTTTGGTTTAAAGTGAATACTTTATGTTCTACCCTTATTTGAAATCATGTAAATGTGACCTTTCCTGACCCATGACCGCGTAAGTAAAAGCCTGGGTCAAAACCTGGGTATACGTCATCTTGACATCATATAATTAATTTGGCTTTGCAATCATTTGAAGAAATACTTAACATGCTGACTAAAATGACTTTTTTCTTTACTAACAACTCAAAAACTGTGTTGTGATAAAAAGGCGCCATGGAGAATAATGCATTTAAATGAGATGGTGTCTACCCAGGTTTCGACCCAGGCTTTTACTTACACGGTCATGGGTCAGGAAAGGTCACATTTACACAATTTCAAACAAGCGTAGAACAAAGTATTCACTTTAAACCAAAACTTTCTTCACAGAAGTACGGAGGTTCATAAGCTATCAAAATTGCAAAAGGATGATACTTTTGAGGCACTTTAACCCTTTCAGCCCTGAGTCTTTGGAAGTGATTTTTAGCTATTTCTAGACCAAACAGAACCCCCCCCCCCCCCTAAGTAAACTGTAGTCATTGTTACCATGGAATTTTCAACTGACCTATAATACTGGGGGCTCAAAGTTTTTAGACGGCCATTTTGAAAGCAGTTGTGGATTACTTAACGGAGCTGGCGGGAAGTTTGTTTGGAGGAATACAGATAATTTCAGGCTTTTTAAAGCCTTTTTTGTCATTTATAGAGTGCTGGAGGACATCATTAAGTCTGATGAGAGCTTCAATCAGCACTTTCTCAAAGAACCGAGTCTGTGTCAGTCTATTGTGACAGAGAGAGAGCCTCATTTTCCCACTCGTGAATGGGCCAGGATGTCTTCTGTCACTTTAGCGTGGGCTATATAAATGGAGGTCTGGAGCCACCTATCATAGCTTTTTTGGAATATTGGACAACATTTACTTGCCATTGATTCCAATATGAAGCTATTAGGTCGAAATGGCTTTAGACTTGGTATATATTTTGAAGAATGAAGATGGGGTGTGCTATGCCGCCGGTGGATTGGATTTCCCAGTATGCTTTGCGGTCAGAGTGGTTGAATTTAGCTTGCTCTGAAGTGCTTATGGAATGGTGGCTTGGTGCTGGACAAGTTTCAGTGTTCAGGGACAGAAAGTGAGGTTAGTGGAAGCTTGAAAGCCTATATTTGAAGTGAAACATGCATTTTTGTAAGAAAATTTAGAATCTGAGGAGAACAATTTTTTTCTGTAAGTGTGATTTCAGTCTTTTTTCTGAAATGAAATAATGTAAACTGTAGTTAACTTCTGCAAAGAAAGGAGGATTTAGATGAAATGATTCAATTTTTATATGCCTAAATGCAGTTCAGCAGGATCATTTGTCTATACATTATGTTGTGTGTCAATCTCACGGCCTCGCTCTTTCAACTTAGCCAGACTGAAATCCTCAAAGCAAGTAAAACACAACAAATGTTGTGTTTGGGGCTGAAAGGGTTAACATCAAATGGACGTTAAGGTCAGACCCCCTCCTCCTCAACGTCCACATTTTTGCTCCAATCTCTTTCCCAGGACTGTTTTGGTCTTAATGCCCCACACTATAAAATAATGTCCACACACGCCTGGACCCCCTCACTCCCTAAATGTCCATTGGACATTAAGCAGACACTAAGAAATATGTTGACGGTCCCTAAGTGCTTGTTAAACTTGCTTGCTTGGTCTGTACCACAAGTTGCGGATCCTCTTCTCCCTTTTTTTATGGCCAGCACATTTTGGCTATAAAGCATAAAAACTTGATCCATAACTTACAGTACAAACGATGTGCTCGTTTAATAGAGCAAACTTCATATGAGTGGGACAAACTACAGCAATGACTATGGCACGGTTACTGTATGGTATGCTGTGACATTGAAATAGTTTCCCTATTGTTTTTGTCCTGCTTATCCAATCAAATTACAGAGATATGGTAAAGTAAGTTACAGTGCGATTACGTTAAGGCTATGGGCATGCTGTAGTTTGTCTCACTCATACAAAATCTGCTCTAAGACATGTGTACAATCTGTAAGTAATGACCCTAGTAAAGAAATATATTATTTTGTACCTACCCTTCTGAGAGCCTGTGGTAACTTTTTACATTCACTGCTCCATAGAGAACTTTGCTAAAGTGAAAGCAGACATGTATTTTAGAATTCAGAGGCACAGAAAAAGACTCTGGAATTTCCATGTTGCCACCAAAATTTTAAAAGAATGTGTAAAAATTATTATCACAGAAACAAAATTAACCTGATTTGCATAATGTTTTGCTTAATTGGTTGTCTTGGCTAAATCACAGGCAGTACATATATGCAGTGGAGTGGTTCTAATCAGCTAGTTCCAGTCTACTTTATTTACTCTATGTCCAGCTTACCTAAAATTAGACATGATGTGAGTGAGATGATCAGAATCATGATAACTGAATAATCCCAGCAATTTACCTGCTGCTCATTACATATTCAACAAATCTAGCTTGATCTGATTGGCTGGCACTTGACAGCACAAAACAATGGACACTATTTCCTATTTCCACAATTTCCTATTGATAAGGAACTAATTCTCTTTTCCTTCATGTACTTCGCTATGCTAATGTTTACTCATCCAAAGATAAATCACTTTTTGTGTGCCATAAATTACATTTGTATGGCTTATCTACATTCAAATTTTCTTTATCTAAAATTTGGAAAACAATCCCTACCAAATTCAAAAGTCTAAATCTCTTACAAGTTAAAAAACAATACAAAGTGTATCTTATCCAGTCCCAACTATAATGTGTTATTCATACTTTAATTGTTTCAACAGGTCACATATTTGCTAAATAATATTGTAGACTAAATATAATCCTGACCTAGTCTTAAGGTACAAACACACGGTGCAACAATTGCCAGCAATTGTTGTTCACACGGTGCAATTAAAATTTTGTTGCGCACAATGTTGCAGCGTGTGTACATTTAGGCCTATACTAAATGTAAGCCTGACCTAATCTTAAGCCTTTTTATTGTCCCTGTGGCAGTGGTTAACTCGAAAGCTTAAGCTCCTTTAACCACTGCACACCTTCATCTATATTATGTTCTAAAATAACTATGTAGTTATCCCATCATTTACTTATACCTGGACCAAATTGTATTATAATTAACTGAATAGTGTAAAATAAAGAAATTAACTGAAAAACTAACTTTAAGTTATATATTAAGTACATGTAGCCGACGATCATTATCATAGTTGCTGACAATAATTGGTGGTAGCCGGCTTCTAATGACTGGCCTGCCCTAATTATAACAATCATCAATCCAGTACTGAAACTATATGTACCACAAACCAAACATCCCTGGATGATCATGTAGGGGTATCTGGCAGCCCCTTTTTATTATGAAGATACCCAGGGAGAAAAACGGGCATTCGTAGATTGTGATGTGGGATACCGGAGCTTCATTTGGATGTAGAAATTCTTCAGCTGTTTCTTGAGGAATTTGAAGGTTGACATCACTGGCTTTAATGCTATCCATCTATGATTTTAAAATGTAAATAAGACAATTATTACAATGGGCCTTTTGAAGGATATAATCATGCATGTGGTTGTACTGGAGGACAACACATAATTATATGACTTCATTTATTTAATTAAAGGCACTTGTACGAGTCAGATCTGTGGTGTTATTAGAAAAAACCAGGTGTTTGTAAATGCTATTTTTCCATCTCCAATCAATTGGCAAACTTTCGAAAACTATATTTTTGAAGATTGGTTGCCCTCCAGAAAAGCCAAATTGCAAGCTCCATTAATTTGTTACTGAAGTGATCGATATATCAGAGATTCTTCAGACTGAGCATGCGATTTTTGGTATTTTCTATTCATATGGACAATTGGTCTGAGAAGTAACATACACAAACACAAATCTGACCCATAAAACATATCCTAACCATCCCGAAAACAAGTTCACAGGTAAATGATACCTAGGGCTAAAGGATTCGCAAGTAAACAAGAAGAGAAGCTAAATGAGAGACACAAAAACTTGGGGGTTCTACTGGAGCCTCGAACCCTGATAACCTTTTGCATGTAATGCACTAGACAAGTCAGTTGAAACCCATACCCTTACACCTACCACCAGGACAGGTGGGGATTTTAACGGCCAACAGTGGGATAAATACAGTGACTGTTATTTTTATGCACTGATCCTCAGGGATGGGGGAGTTGTGGTTACAAATGTCACTAGTGCATAATGCAAACGTCAATCCATGCTCGTAATGTGACAAATTTTCATCTTTATACTTAATTGGATCAAGCGCATGCTCATGAGAATCCCGTATGAATAGACAATACAAGTCGGTGTGTGGGTCGCGTACCAATAGTGCACTGTAAATTTATTCAGTGAAGATTTATGCACCTATCAATGTTAAGCCCGAGGGGGGAGGGAGGGTAGGCAGATATGGGATAGCATGTGATAAGTCTTGCATCCCCACCGTCGAGAATATTGCAGAGTCTGGGCCCCAGGGTGGTGGGGGGTTAAATTTTGAGCGAAGAGAGCTGGGACCTAGGCAACCATCTTGGAATACTTGGAAGGTTAACTCATTTTTGAAGAATATTTACATGTACCATTTAATAAACAAATATTGAGGAAATGAGAAGACTTGGTCCATAATTATTCATAAATGCATCATGAGCAGATGCACTTGAAGGGAATATAAATTGCCCAAGTTTGGGAATGGGAGATTTGATCGAATTTGAACCATATTTTCTGCCAGGGTGGGGTTTTTGAGCCAAAAATTCTTCAAAAAGTCAAATATCCCACATCTGCACCCCTGAACATTGACTAGCTATAGTATAGGGTCGTAGGGCCAGGGGTATCCTAATAGTAATATATTATTATATATAACTTTTAAAAGCCGGCACCGGCGTTAATTTAGGTAAGTGATTGCCAACAACAAAATGACACCACACAAGAACGTAATCAAAAGAAAGTTAATACATAAACACGTTCGACTTAACACATTAACTCAAGAGTCGTATTATTAAGGAAATATTCCAAAACAAGCTTCTTGCATGCATGGCATCGGACAGCGTGACAGTCTGCACGTATTTTAAATTTAACATGGCTCACTAGCAGTTCATATGCGCGCGCAACACCTAAGACAATAAGTTAAGAAGAATGTTACATTCATATTCTTACAAGGGATTTGAGTTTCTCGAGGTTGGCGGCAAACGTAGGAGCTTCTAACATCTTAAACGTGACGAACGCTTGTTTTGCTAACCTCTGAATGGCAGCCATCTTGGACACTGTTACTGGAGCGCGTAAAGACCCCTGGGAACGAGCATTTCACAACGGGTGTGTAAAGACCCCTGGGAACGAAGTTGAAGTGAGGCTACCCTAGCGTTTTGTCGGTAAATAAATGTTTTGTCTTTTGTCGGTAAATAAATGTTTTGCCTTTTGTCGGTAAATTCGGTGAGCGCGCGGAAGTCAAACTTCCGCGCGCTCATCGAATTTACCGAACCTCTGGAACCCAGGGTACCCAGAGGCCAGCCTACGAATCTGATGGAAACCCTTTCGAATTAAGGAAGGATGGCGTTTATCTCATCTCGTTCCAGAGATATTCAGATTTTTGCAATATGCAAATGAAATGATCATAATTAGCACAGTGATTTGTATATAGTACCACAGGCACACCTGTGCAAAGTTTCGAATTCAATTGTTTTACCAGGAGCCCAGATATTCTTCATTTTGTCTCCAGGCCTCCAGGGTGTGTCCATCAAACGACGTCACAGTTCATCTCATTTGCATATTGCAAAAACTGAATATCTCTGGAATGAGCTGAGATATTGACAAACGGAAAACGCAACCGGTCAACTTAATTTTTGATCCGTAATGCTTTTGTGAAATTAAAGACGTCAAAATTTTTCATCTATGAATTCGATGATGATGTGTTATTTGGCAAATGATCACGAGTGCTGTACCAAACCCGAAATGATCCCCGAACCCGAAATGATCCCCGAAACTGTTCAAGCCGCACCTGAAATTATCCCCGACTCGAAATGACCCCCAATCAGTACCCGAAACGATCCCGCGCGATAAAACTGGAATGGACTAAAGGATTTTGGATTTTCGCTAAACTTCTTGCCAAAAGAAATAAAGCTCAATAGTTAGCCTGAATTTCAGCCGTCTCCTCTGGTTCGTTCCTCCCGAGAACGAACCGGAGGAGACGGCTGAAATTCAGGCTACTCAATAGTAAGAATGTTTACTGCAGACAACAAACAACCCTTGTCAATCAAAACCACGTGACGTCATCGATCATGTGACGATAGCGGAAATCGCTCATATCTCGCTGGGGATATGCATTTTTATTGGGCGTAACTAAAACTTGAGTAACGGGTCAGTAATTAATAACTAACCCAGCAAAAGTCTGTCAACAATACATTTCTCTCAAACTGCCTATAGACTATTAAGAGCAAAAATAACTTAGTCTAAACTTTTGTCTCTTTTTTGCGATTTGTAATTTTACATGACGGCTGGGAAGAAAATTCAGGTCTGATCATCAAATGTGCTAATATAATACGTGAAACAATTCCATCGATGGGAAGTCATCATTGTCGCTTTCTGCTACTGGTTACAATTCCAGGCGGACCAGTCGACCGATTAGAAATTCGGCAAAAGAAAAGCAAAGAAGGAAGTACAAAAATGGCTAGTGACTATCGTGAATTGGTATGGCTGTTGTGCTGTTTATACCCAGTGAGATACGGGCGATTTTCGCTACGGTCACGTGATCGATGACGTAACGTGCTTTGATTGACAAGGGTTGTTTGTTGTCTGCTAGTGTTGGTTTGTCCTATTAGAAAAAAGCAAAAAAAGCTAGTAAATATTCTTACTCAGTTTATCTTATTTCTTTTAGCAAGAAGTCAGTTAGCGAAAATCATCCGAAAGTCCAAAATCATTTTGTCCATTCCCAGTTTTATCGCGGGATCGTTTCAGGTACTGATTGGGAGTCATTTCGGGTCGGGGGTCATTTCGGGTCAGGGATCATTTAGTCTGGGAGCAAATGTCATATATAAAAGCCCCGTGGAAATTTTCGGCTGCAAGCAAGCGACCCGTCTAATTGTGTTAAGGGGACCCTAAATAACATGAAACATTTTGGTGGCACTCCTTTAACTCGCACCGAGCGGTTTTATGTGGGTTTTAAAGAATGACGTAAATCCCCAACATGAAAACGAGGCTCTAACTTTCCACTATTTCATTGAAATTGCACCAAAATTGCAAAGAGTACGTTTTTCGATGTATTAGTCAATTAACATGGTCATGTGACGAGGCTAGCATGGAAACGAGGCTCTGACAATACAATAAAAATAACTTTCTTCCGTTTCAAGGAAATTGCACAAAAGTTGCAAGGGATATGTTTCTCGATGTATTAGATTATATCAGACCATTTTGGTTAATTAACATGGTCACGTGACGAAATTAGCATGGAAACGAGGCTCTCACAGTGTAGCGGTTAGAACCCTTCAAAATTACACAAAAATACATGGATGTTTAGCTTTGTCACCTGTCACCATTCTTTTACCGCGTACATTTCTTGTATCATTTATCGAAATGGGAAAAAAAAGATTTTATTATTTGTTATGGACCGCCCTATTTTTTCCCTATAAATGAAGGAATACCATATTTGTTACATCATACAACTAAAATCGCCACAAAATCGCAGGTCTGCCTCGTTACGTGAACTACTGATTGGTTTACTGTTGAAAATACTAACAATAAGATTTAAAACCATGAAAATGCAATCGAGAACCCTGTGTTTAGAACTTCCGAGAGAGCCTATACACCGTTGTACGGTACATTGGTCAGCGGTGATTTTAATCGAAATAGAGGTCCGCCATTTTGAATTGCAGATCATATAGATATGGAAAGATGCACGCTCTGCGATGAAAACCGACAATCTATCCATAAATTTTAGTCTGTGTTTAGCTTGTCAATTAAAAAAGGAAGAGGAACTCGTTGAAAATCCGTCTTCTCACAACACTCTGCTAGAAGCAATTAGCGCAAGAGCTAGTTATGGGGAAACTAAGTACGTTGAGATCTGGACTGATCTGAAAGATTTAAATTCCCAGGAGTTAAAACTAAAAGCGGAAACATGGTACCGAAAATGCTATCAAGAAGCAACTCATTCTGGGATGGTAAAACGGGCAAGGGATAAGTATAAGAGAGAACTGGCTGGCCCAAATGAGACTGAAGAGAAGAAAGGCAACCCAGCTTTTAACACCCCAGCTCACTCGTTCAAAGACAAATCCATACAACAGATGGACCTGTGTTTTTTTCTGTGAAAATGCAGCAGGGTATTGAGAAACTCTCAAGACTGTTAGCATCAAGTTTGCTGGCAAGTCACTTCATGATGCCATTGAAATTTCAGGCAACGATAAGCTGCGAGTTAAACTGTCCACTGCAGTGGACTTGAAAGATGCCCATGCAATTGATATTAAATATCATAAAAAGTGCTGGGGAAATAACGTTTCAACCATGCTTCGTCAGTCATCGACTGCAGCTACATCATCAAGCTCTTCCGTAGCAGCAGAAATCGCAGCCAAAATAGAGTTCCTAACCACAACCGATATAGCTTTAAGGAATGGTAATGTGTTGGTTATGTCAGAACTACAGGCTGCTTATGATAGTATTCTTAAGGAAAATGGCGTAGACAATAAGACCTGCAGTCGTAAAGCGCTTAAACAGCTGATAAAAAGCGAGATCGATGAAGTTGAGTTTCAAAAGCCTAAACTGAAGAGTAAATGAGGCAGAGAGAGTAACCATTAAGGAAACAAGAGATGCAGCCGTCCAAATATCAGAACAGGAAAGTGGTTTGAAGGACGACATGAAGACACTATGATGCAGCATTGCATTTGAGAAAATCTATCAACAAGTCCAAAAAGTGGTTGTTTGGAGGCTCATTGGAAATTCTTCCTAAAGATAATTTCCCTGAAGAACTATATTGCTTTTTCAGATGGGTGATCAACCGCCCCAATATTACCCTATCTGCAGAAGAAAAATGCAATGAAGTTCACAAGCGTGCAAGGAGTTTGTTCCAGAGTACAATCTCCATGTGCCTGACAGAGCACCAAATTGGTAACAAGAAGTCAGAAGAAATCAAGTCTACTGGCACGTATCCTGTCCAGAGAGCAACATTTCAACGATGCACCAGTGCGGCAGGAAGAAGAAACTCGCCAAAGTAAAATACCTGTCTTGTCAACTTACAACTCCCTTGTTGGTGAAGCTATATATGTCAGTAACAAGAGTAGGCGCACCTCCCTTAATTGCAGCTCCAGGACACGAGTGAAATACCCTACTGACAGTGCTCAAGCAAGCTCAATCAATCAATGTTAAGGGTGTAGGCCAACAGAGGAAGACCATCATCTCGCTAGACATGGGTCTGTATATGCCAGCCAAGACGTTGCAGATGGCTCGTGATGAACTCAGCGACATCGTAATTCGTCCAGGAGAGCTGCACATCGTAATGGCACAGCTGAGGACCATTGGCGCGTACATCGAAAACAGTGGCATCGACATGGCATGGGTAGAATCTGATCTCTGCGGCCCGTCTACTGTAAAACAGATCCTGGAAGGCAAGCATGTTAAACGAGCCAAGGCAGCACATCGTGTAACCTTGCAGTCCCTCTTTATTCTTTACCAAGAAGCCTTCCTGAAACAGGAAGCAGGTCAATGTAAGGAGCGTCTGATGCGGCTTGCGAAGCAGTTGCAAGAAGCGTGCTCAAGCGGAGAGAAAGGGGAAGTAGAGGAGGCAAACAAGCGCATGGTGGATGCTGTCGAGTCCATGGATATTATAACAAAGATGGCTGAGTTTGATGGACGACACGCCAACAATCCAATGTTTAAGGTTTTCCGTCAGTATATGGTTTTAGAGATGATGATGTTCATCCGGGCCGTTTGTACCGCCAACTGGCAGCTTCACCTACAAGCCCTTGAGATATTCATGAAGTACTTCTTCGCCCACGATCGCCTCAATTATGCAAGGATGATTCCTTTGTATCTGGCTGAAATGAGGTCTCTGCAAAACAGCGACCCTGACATCTACCGCGAGTTCCAGGATGGAAATTGGGTGGTCAACAAGAATGCCCGTGTACCCTTCTGTGGCCTTGGAGCTGGCAACGCCATGGAGCACATCAACCGCTCCATGAAAGTAAGCGGAAATCCACCGGTAAGAAGACCAAAGTAACTGTGAACGACAAGATTGTTGAATTACAAGAAGACCGGTGCTTGTTTGCTCGCATGATGATGGTGTGCCAGTCTCGACCAGAAATCAACCTACATGTACAAGAAGCCACAGGCTTGTATGAGTTTTCCCTGGTGCCAAGGTCACTTTTTGCAGCAGATGGTACAATGTTGCATTGCTCCACCAAGAGTGCACTGATGAGCTTAAACGAAAAAGAGGCATCAACAACCACTTCCTTTGATGCGTCAACAGGAGTACCATTGGTGCGAAACAAGGCAGTCATTGTAGATGGTATGGCAGAGCTACAGTCACTTGATAAACCAGCCGCCATAACAACCTGCGCTCATCTCTCTGAACATTTTACAGAAAAAAATTATCCGGAACCACAGCGACAGTGATGAAATACACCGAGTACGAAGGCAATGCGATCATCATCCGGTCTACTACTGAATAACGGACTCCATTCACATTGCTAAGGTACCACGATACGATGGAATTGACCGAGTATCTATCAGCCAAGGCACTCCAAAGGGCAGAACACGGTGGCCTGAGGAAGCAAATGTGAGTCAACACGCCGAGATGTCACGCAACTGAGAAGCAGCCAGGAAGAGGCCGACACCAAGATGATCCTCCACGCTGTCGACGCTGCTGTCCATGGAGCAACAGAGATCAACATCTACTAGGCAGACATGGATGTCTTCATCCTTACCTTGAGAAGATATCCAGAGCTCTGTAATGATGTGCATTTTGTTACTGGAACTGGGTAGCGGCACCGAGTGATCAAGTTAAAACCAATCGTGCAGGCCCTCGGCAATACAAAGGTTGCAACGTTTCCCGGCCTTCATGCTCTGAGTGGTGCTGATGTCACAGGTAGCTTTGCTGGTAAAGGAAAAGCCACGTGGTGGAAGATCTTCAAGGAAGCAGACGAAGAGACCATCGCTGTCCTAGCAAACCTAGGTACGAGAGGTCATCCCACAGCGGATACCTTGGCTACTATCGAGAAACTTGTTTGCCAAGTGTACGTGCCCAACACAACCATTGCTAATGTGAAGGAGCTAAGATAGTGCCTTTTCCAGAAAAGGCAGGCCCAGTCTGAGAAATTACCACCGACTCTAGAGGCACTTCGACAGGCCATCATGAGGGCCAACGATCAAGCAATGGTGTGGAACTTGGTCACCGTGCCTGAACCACAGCTTCCTTCACCAGTAGCCTTTGGCTGGAAGTTGGAGGGCGACAAATGGTACTAGTTATGACATATCTACCTCCTGCACCAGAAGCCGTCATCCAGTTGGTCAAATGTGGCTGTACAAAGAGCCGATGTTCATCAAATAGGTGCAACTGCCGGAAAGCTCAACTTAACTGCACCGACCTGTGCAGCTGCTCTGATAGCGGCGATCTGTGCATAAATCAGCTAGAAGATGATGCTGAAGATGATGATTATGATGATGATTCTGAAGACGAGGACGTGGAGTACGAGAGTGATGAGAGCGATAGCTAGGCTGATCTCAGAACTACAACCAGCTATTTGTTACATTATACTAAGAGTACATTAGCGTACGAGTTTAAGTAGTTTTTGACAAGAAGCATAGAACGTTTAAGCACGTTGTATCACTTAGAGTATCATTAGTATCTGTAACAGATGACATATGATTACAAGATTTTGAGTAAAATAAATCACATTGTGTGACGGATTTTTTCTCTCCATGTGGGATTTTATTGAAATATAAAACGACTTTTGTTAGCTGTGGTAGTTAAACATGTGACTAGCCTAACCACTTTCGCTATTTCTGCAATTTTTGTGTGCAATTTTGAGGAAAAGCTATAAAGCTCTGGCCGCTTCACTATGAGAGCCTCGTTTCCATGCTAGCCTCGTCATGTGACTATGTTAATTAACCAAAATGGTCTGATATAATCTAATACATCGAGAAACAGATCCCTTGCAACTTTTGTGCAATTTCCTTGAAACGGGAGAAAGTTATTGTCATTGTATTGTCAGAGCCTCGTTTCCATGCTAGCCTCGTCACGTGACCATGTTAATTAACCAAAATGGTCTGACATAATCTAATACATCGAGAAACATACTCTCTGCAATTTTGGTGCAATTTCAATGAAATAGTGGAAAGTTATAGCCATTTTTATGTCAGAGCCTCGTTTTCATGTTGGAGATTTACGTCATTTTTAAAAATCCCCATAAAACCACTCGGTGCAAGTTGCAGGAGTGCCACCAAAATTTTTCATGTTATTTAGGGTTCCCACGGGATTACACTTGCTCCCAGACTAATTTCAGGCGAGGCTCATTTCGGGTTTGGTACACTAACATTATATTAACAGTGCAGTATTAAGAGCGACTGCCTGTAAATATCGAGAATCGCAGGACAACGGTGAAATTTCGGAATCCTTCATATTTTGCCAGAACATACCTTTGGGTGAACTGTTTTAGGAAATCATATCAAAAAGTTCCAGCGCTTTTTTAATTTGGTGATTTTTACAAAAGATTGAAATACGGCGCGAGAGCGGTTTTTGGCTTGTCGAAACGACCAAATCATCACGCAACAACAAAGAGCTAGGGAAGTCTTATAAAAACTCCAATGGAATCATACTTCACACACGTATTAAAACAACTCTTTGACCTCAACATCCAGCAAGAATATATTCCGATAGTGTAATTTATTCTTTTTTCTCCGCCTTTTTAAACATGCATATTTTGGATGCCAAAACATAAGACAAAATAATGGCCAAGTTTGACAGCCCTAAGCGACTCCTGGTATATGATTTTTTTAAATAAAAACTACACGGCATGAAAGCTTGGTTATTCTAGTTTAATCTAGCAAAGTGCCAACTTTGGAATCCAAACGCTTCCCCTCGGCAAAATAAAACGACCATGTACTGTAAGAGAGACGATTTAACCTCTAATTTTACAGTGCTTATCATAAACACCCATTCAAAAAATAAACAAACGTCCAAAATCACTTTTCAACTACTCTTAGCTGGTCTTTTAAAGCTCTGAAAGTGAAATGTTACCTTTTGTACCTTTTTATCAGTCGAGATTTTGAGCCTGAGAGCCGTTAATTGAATGGTAGCTATATATAGATTCCCGTGCGAATCCGATCAAACATTGAAACAACAACAGCGTTGTTCCAGTCATCGAATTGGCCGAAATTCACCAGGCTGTGCTCATTAAATGCCTACACTTACATCGGAAGTACATTCTAAACGACAAATATATCAGATTCTGCAGTTATTTCTGAAGCCAAACGAAGACATTTTCATTGTCAAAGATCTGACCTGTCACCTATCAGTAACGCTAGCGAAGCGCCGGCTCAACGAATACAACTCTAGTTTACAAGTCATGTTATGAGAACTAAAATAAATTCCTGCACCTTCTTTATAAGCCAATAGAAAGCTTAATTCAGATACATGGAGATAAACTACTGACTCAACTCTGCATCATAACGATTCCCTCTAAACCTGTCTAAAATAGCCCGGTAAGTATAATCATGATACCAAAGAACTGAGCTGAAAATATGCTACTCACCGACAAGAAGGCCCATTTCCACCACTTTTATTTATCCACCCGGACTATCCAATTTGGTACTCAGTATTTGAAAAGAAGTTAACTGCCCGAGGGTCCTAAACTTGATCGTTTTTTTTTCAAAATGGTGAACATAATGAAATGTGATACTACTGGAATGTAACGCAACTCGTGCAGACCCGTTACCCGCATAAATTAAATACTTTCTGTGTTTCATGTTTCAATTCTAGCCGAAGCAAAAAAAATTAAAACTAAAACAAATATTTCAAATTAGGCCATCCCAATAGAATGTTTCATTAATTTCCCATCGTCCGACCGACCCAATTTTTTTTGGGAAAAGTAAAAAAAATAATAAAAAGCTTGACACCGACCCAATTTTTGGGATACTGTAGTAGTAGTAGTAGTTTATTTACCCACGTAGTCACTAATGAGCATAAGCTCGTTTACAATGTGTACGTGCCTACAATTTTTTGAAAAACTCTCGGTTTGTAAGGATATTTTTGCTGACTGCATGGCAAGCCGTGCCTAAATTAAGCTAAATTATAAAGTTTTCAAAACAATGCCATTCCTTCAGTTTTAAAGATATGAACCTAAAACTTGGGCTTTTGGCTAATTTTGGCTTGCTCTTTCCATTTCTGGCATTCATGTTGTTCTAGCGCCAACTTGTTTTTGATTGACAGACTAAGGTCACGTGACCAGGTCCTGCAAAGGGCCTATTGTCAATCCACAACTAGTCCTATCCACTACGCTACAAGCAACGAGAAAAAAGAAACAATGAGAAGATTTGTGAACAGTAATTTTAGTTATTTCGTACAACTGATAACGGACAAAACCTCGCCAGTGAAAAAAATATGCATTTTATTGGCTTCAGCTCGGGTAATCGGTTTGTAAATGGGGTATCGGCCTCGATCGAGGGGTAATGGCTGATTTATTCACCTAGGGTTCCGCTTGAGGGCAGCACTCGAGGTGAATAATCCCATAACCCCGAGTGAAAGGCAGATAAATGCTAATTCCTAACAATGGCGAGGTTCATTTCGTTGCACGAAATATTTTTGCATAAAATTCCGTTCATAGAATACGAAGTCCAAGGACTATGGCAAAGCTGACACAATAGAGCTTATCACAATTTTTTTTTCTCGGTTCTTTCAACCAATGAAGCTTATGGTGTAGTGGATAGGATAGCAGGCTAGTATTAAACCAAGAGATCCGCTCAGGACACATGCCGTGTTTTCCATGTTCCATTACATAATTATTTACTTCTCCGTAAGTAAAGAGTAAGTAGAACTTAGTATGAAAGAAAGTGAGGGGAATAAGTTGGGGGGAATATTTCCAGGAGAATATGTCCAGGGGAATATGTTGCGAGATTCCCTCTGCCTTTGGAACTGGGCGGGGGTTTCGCGATATATTGCCCCGAAACTGGTACAAAGAAAAACGAGCCACATGAAAAATAAGCGGAGCTGATTCACCCCGGGTGTCGCCCTTGCTTGGGCGAAACCCTCGGTGAATAAATCCCATACCTCCTCGCTCCAGATCGATAACCCTTATATAATCCCCTGAACCAAGAGAGGATGAGGTAGCGAATCCCCATGCCCCATGATAACTATTTGAAATCTATTTTTAGTTTCACAACACGTGATTTGAGTTATTTTTATATCGATCTGGAAGGCTACCCTCGTTAGTTGTTACCCATTGTATGTATCCTCTGGGTCCTCAGATCATCGTTATATAACTAAAACATGCACTCCTTAGCACAAATCGGGTGTATTTCCTAAAATAACCAGGCTGTGTCCTGTTAATGTCAAATATATTTCAACAACTACCATTGGCATGAGACTCATGTATAATTACCATTGGCATGAGACCCATGTATGAGAGATTCGTTCCCCCTGGACCTCGACGTATTCCCCTCGCACTTTCCTAGTACTGGGAGTAGCTACATCCGACGCCCAGCTGAGGTCCGAGTTTCTAGGCGGGCCGGGGAAAATTTTGAATTTCTGGTTCTCGGATGCGTATTTCCCTGCACTTGCTGGCACAATCGAATGCATAGTAGATGCGATAATATGTGCATACGATTTGAACAGTTGGGGGTTATGGCTGGTAGGGGGAGCTAGTAGGGGGTCGTCGGAGCATTTGGATATGGAACCAAAGTATAATATCTGACCCCCCTCCCTACTAAACATAATACGGCACAGTGGTGAAACCTTGACGTCCATCAGCTATGTCCCGACAATTTTTTTTTTAATGTCTCAGAAATGCTATTTCTTTCATTGTGAGGGCATAACAGAGCCACCATGGGACTTGGGCCTATCTAGCTTCCTCCGCAGGCAACTCCTAATTAAAAAAAAAGATGTGAAACCGGCGAGCTTCCTGTTGTATAAGAGAGACGAGCAAGGGTCTGAGGATGAAACAAATGTCCCCTCGCGGCTTTGCCGCTCGGATTGGCTTCCGGCGAAGCCTGAAACATATAGGAGTTGCCTGCGGAGGAGGCTAGGGACTATCTGTGTGCATGATTTTTTTTCCACCAATTCTGCCCGGCGCAAATTTCTTTTCCTAGGCCATGCTTATAATACTAGTAATGGGCTCCTGTTATAATGCTTGTTAGTGGTTTTCAAGGGGTCTTCAATCCTTTTTTTTTTACTTATCCAAAAAATTGGGTCGGTGTCGACTTTGTATTTTTTTTTTACTTTTCCAAAAAAACTTGGGTCGGTCGGGTGATGGGAAATGAAACATTCTATTGGGATAGCCTAAACAGAAAACTAATTTGAAATATTTGTTGTAGTTTTAATTTGTTTTGCTTCGGCTAGAATTCATACATGAAAAATTACGATAATAGGATCCGAAGTTCACGTTATTCTCCACACAGAAAGTATTTAATTTATGCCGGTAACGGGGCTGCACGAGTTGCGTTACATTCCAGTAGTGTCACATTTCATCAGTTATGTTCACCTTGATCAGTGATCACTCACTACAAAGTTATTGCATATCGTTTAGCCTGGCGTCTAGGACCCTCACCACAATGGATTGTCCGGGTTGATAAATAAAAGTGGTGGAAATGGGCCTTCTTGTCGGTGAGTAGTATATTTTCAGCTCAGTTGTTTATCATCATCATTATATTTACTGGGCTATTTTAGACAGGTTTAGAGGGAATCGTTATGATGCAGAGTTGAGTCAGTAGTTTATCTCCATGTATCTGAATTAAGCTTTCTATTGGCTTATAAAGAAGGTGCAGGAATTTATTTTAGTTCTCATAACATGACTTGTAAACTAGAGTTGTATTCGTTGAGCCGGCTTTCGCTAGCGTTACTGATAGGTGACAGGTCAGATCTTTGATAATGAAAATGTCTTCGTTTGGCTTCAGAAATAACTGCAGAATCTGATATATTTGTCGTTTAGAATGTACTTCCGATGTAAGTGTAGGCATTTAATGAGCACAGCCTGGTGAATTTCGGCCAATTCGATGACTGGAACAACGCTGTTGTTGTTTCAATGTTTGATCGGATTCGCACGGGAATCTATATATAGCTACCATTCAATTAACGGCTCTCAGGCTCAAAATCTCGACTGATAAAAAGGTACAAAAGGTAACATTTCACTTTCAGAGCTTTAAAAGACCAGCTAAGAGTAGTTGAAAAGTGATTTTGGACGTTTGTTTATTTTTTGAATGGGTGTTTATGATAAGCACTGTAAAATTAGAGGTTAAATCGTCTCTCTTACAGTACATGGTCGTTTTATTTTGCCGAGGGGAAGCGTTTGGATTCCAAAGTTGGCACTTTGCTAGATTAAACTAGAATAACCAAGCTTTCATGCCGTGTAGTTTTTATTTAAAAAAATAATATACCAGGAGTCGCTTAGGGCTGTCAAACTTGGCCATTATTTTGTCTTATGTTTTGGCATCCAAAATATGCATGTTTAAAAAGGCGGAGAAAAAAGAATAAATTACACTACCGGAATATATTCTTGCTGGATGTTGAGGTCAAAGAGTTGTTTTAATACGTGTGTGAAGTATGATTCCATTGGAGTTTTTATAAGACTTCCCTAGCTCTTTGTTGTTGCGTGATGATTCGGATGTTTCGACAAGCCAAAAACCGCTCTCGCGCCGTATTTCAATCTTTTGTAAAAATCGCCAAATTAAAAAAGCGCTGGACCTTTTTGATATGATTTCCTAAAACAGTTCACCCAAGGGTATATTCTGGCAAAATATGAAGGATTCCGAAATTTCACCGTTGTCCCGCGATTCTCGATATTTACAGGCAGTCGCTCTTAACTGGTCCGCGGTAATCACAAAAGGGTACGCGTACTGGGATTCCATATGCTTTAGATTTGGCGCGAAAGTTTTGCGTTAATGTTGCTTTGACGTTCTCACATTTCTTGCCTTTTCTACCTAAAATATTGAACAAGAATGACGATAGCATTGACAGAAGGAGCTATTCAGGTAAGCATTCAGTAACCCGTCAATAGTTGCACATTATTTCGATGGTAAATCTACTCTTTATACGATTTTTTCGAACTCGAAGCACGTTTCCCACCCTGTCTTGTCGAAATTCTTTCTTCAGGAGATTCTGTCGAAGCCCGCAGAACAACATCCTCAGAAACCTGTTCTTCAGATTTTGGTAGGCAATGTACTAGATGAAGGTTTTACGTACCTTTTTTACGTATATTGGTAATTTACATCCACGGTTATCGATTGGTTGCTGGCTGATACCCATGATACGTTTCTTCCCATGTCCATGATACTCTTCTAATCCATGTAATGTACCGATCAAATCGAAACATCGACATCTCCCCCCGGGGCAACACCCGGGCATTTTATTTTTTTGAGTTTGGTTTGTTCAAATTCCCGTCCCCTTGGCCATGCCTCACCCCATCATCGTATTAGGCGGTCAAATGCCCCTACCTACCTCCGGGACATAGTATTAGTTGTGACACCGCATTTTGTTTTTAACTGACAGTTTAAATATTCGTAAGCAATTTACATTTATATTTTAATACCTTCAAATACAGCACAAATCTTTTGGAGTCCCTTTGTTTTTAAGTCAGTCGCTTACAAAAACAGAATTTTGTCCTTTAAAGTTGTCTAAAGTGACTTCCCCGCTCCAATTCCGCCATGATTTCGATCGAGGAAACCATGCAGCACATAACATGAAATCGAGATAACTTGTTCAAATTCCCCCCACCCCTCCCATACGGTGTCAAATTCCCCACCCCAAGGACAGCTACCAATGTGAAATTCCCTACTCCCTGGTTGTTGATGAAGTAGAGCAACTTTGTTCAACATCAGTAACTCGTCACAGTCTGGTGAGACTGATAAACTTGAGGCCGATGTGGGACCTACGAGTTTGCATTCTCATCCGAGATTGTTTCACAAAGCTGTTAAGCAGCACCTTCTACCCAGTTATTTTAAAGGAATACCCGAGTGAAAAATACATTTGGGCTCAAAAGCATCTTTCAGATGTACTTTGTTCAGAAAATGTATTAAAATTTGATAAAACTTTTTCAGAGTTGAGAACGAGCACCTCAAAGTTGGCCCTGCGAAGACCTGGGAGCTGCCATTTTGTTGACATTAATTCCTGTGACGTTTTTTTTACGTCACTTCGTCCCACCGGAGTCTTGTGGCTAACTTGTAGCGACTTGTTTTCTTTGCAGAATTTTCACACGCTCGGAATTAGAGTAGATTTTCATCGATATGGCAGAGCAATTTCGTACTAGAACAAAAATATGATGAAGACGATATTGTGAGAGAAGTTTAGAAGACCCTTATTAAATTGTGTGAAAGCATTGGCGCGATCAAGCCCGGCATGTTTGTGCAATTGTGGTGGAACATGGTGCGCGTGTGCTGTTTCACAACACATCGGTTAGGTAATTTGACCATTATTGTATTATTTTCAAGGGACAAATGTTTTTTTTAAAGCGGAAATGGCGCAGCCTGGCACGTTCCCTGCCATTGAAACCATCATTCTTGCATGATACCCTCTTGAACAAAGATGACTAATTTAGATACACAGTTTGAATAGTGCATCATTACATTGAAGTGAGGTGTTCGGTTCATTACCGCTGTAACTGCTATTCGTAGACACCACTGTAATATCTGCTGTTCGAAACCTGCCCATCCACCCCCCTCCCCCGGGTATATGTGGGGCATTTGACAGAGTTTCTGTTCCAGGCTTCTACAGTAAGTAAAAAGAGTATTATAGAAACTTGTAGCCAACGTGGTCAAGTAGTATGCAGAGAAAATCGTCGGTTGCCAGTGCTTTGGGAGAACTCTGAGACTACATGTGAGCCTTCACGCGAAAACGTGGCTGTTGAATAGTATTACAACACGTATGATATGCAAGATACCACATGTTACATATGATACCTGTGATACTTTTCATATGATACATGTGATATGTGAGATACTGTACCACATGATACATTGTATACAAGATACCATGTGATATGTGAGATACCTTGTGATATGCATGATATCCTTGATTTGTCTCATGCGTGTGATATGCATGATATCCTTGATTCGTTTGACAACAATGCATGTCTTATATATGTCTGGTAGCCTTAATTTATCTGATACACATGATACCCTTGATTTGTCTGATACATGTGATACCTTTGATTCATCTGATACGCATGATGCCTTTTTTACTATCCTTGTCTTTTTAGTACTTTTAGCAAAAAAAATGGGTTTGTCCATGGGAAGCAAAAGGTTGTTGAATTGTGCAGGTGTGGGGGAGGGGGGTGTTAAATTCTACAACTGATCACCATTCAAATCATCAATGTAATATACACAGGGACTTAAGAAAATCCAGCCCAAGCAAGGAGATTCTGGTGCTAATGATCGTTACAGGTAAGGTTACCATAGCACCAGAAAACTTTTTTCTGATAGGAGTCAACAATTTTTTGTAATTAATTTGAGTATAGCATACATATATATAGTGCTAGGCCAGGAGTTAAAAACTTACCAAAATAAACTCTATTATATTCTTGTGTTGCAATCAATCACACAAAATCAAGATGCAGACAGGCTTTCCATCTTATCCCTTTCACCACTAGATGTTTTTAGTGAAAAGTGCCCTAAAACCCAGTGGATTTGGGGGATTTTAGTGAAAATCAGCATTATAAACCTCACCTTCGACTTCTGTATTTTTGAAGACCTTGAATAGATCTTCATCTATCTCTAAAAGGTCTTGAGAGTTCGTGATTTTCACAGAAATGCTCCCAGAATTAGAATCTTCTTCGGAAAACATTTAAACTACATGTGGTGTTAGATTTCATCAGAAAAACATGTAAACAAACTTCAAACTCGTGTTTACAACTAAAAACATATTCCACCATGTTGTTTTTCATTCACAGAAATGAACCCCTAGGCTTTATATTCAACCAATTAAATAACCAGCTAATTCAAAAATGGAACAATGACAACATGTTAAGACTCTAAGTTGGAAGTTCAGTGCCCAAGGCTGCAAACAGAGCTTGAGAGCTCGGCTGCCAGGAACTCCTGGCAGCCAAACAGCCCAGCACACTGGGTCACACAAAAGTGGACAAGGGAAGGAGGGAGGGAAAGCCGCGAGCGATCACAGCGAGTTGAAACTGACAAGCAGAACTCTGTGCCATGAGCAATAACACAAAAGTATGGTCCCTGATGTAAGCAACCCCAGGGCCACACGAGTGCACCACAGGGCCCCCAGTAGTCGCTGGATCTTTAACCATGCCTAAATTACATTTAGTCTTGATTAGTCAAGAAATGCCTTGATTTCATTCAAAAACTTATGCTAATCAGTTTCACCGGTTTTACGGTGCATGGTGTTTTAGGCACTTAAGATTTGAGCTGGAAAACTGCCGCATAGTGGTGAAAGGGTTAAGTAAAATAAGAAGAATTATAATAAAAAATATTTCACCAGGGATCAGTTGGAGCAATAAAACAAAATAGGACTTAACAACTGATTAGGCCCATTCAGTCTTATGTTTTGAGATGTGGCTGCAGAAAGGTTTTAAAGAGCCTGAAAGAATGTTTGAGAACGTGACAGGAAGGCCACAGGAGAATATTCCTGGTCTGTAACATTTATGAAGCCTAACACGATTTCAAACACTGCTCTAGATCTGGATGTGTGTGTTGCAGTGGCCAGGTTCCGGCCAGTGAAAGCTTTGTTTGTTTGTTCACTTGCGTTTGTCCCTGTTTAAAGTGTATAAAATATAAGCTCTATGATGATTGTTGTTATTAATTTGAAATCTCTAAATGGGCAAAAATGTATTCGATTTGGTCTAATACCACCCCTGTTATCATGCCTTGGGGGTTACTAAGCTAAAAAAACAAAGACCCAAAGATTTTAGCTCAAACAAAAGCAAAATACTGTCAAATTACAATTTGATTCCTGGTTTTACATCACAAAGTACCATTCTCCCAGTGCCCGGTCAAATTGAAAGGGCGTGGTGGATTTGCCAACTTTAAGGCGTGATTACGGGTGAATATAAGATAGAATCAAAGTGTATTTTTCCATTTGTATGTAGAAAAATGTACTTAATTCAGAGATTTTGAATCGATGATAACCTCATAGGGCTTATACGTATACACTTTAATATGCTTCTGACTATAAGAGCTCTTGCATTTGCAAGTAATTTTTGTCTCCTTAAAAGAGAATACAAATGTACAGTAGATGGCAGAGTAAATTTGGTAGATTATCAGCAGTAGGAAAGCACAACTGACATCTAGAAGTTGTTGTAATTTATAGCACAACATGATAAATTCAACATCCTGTCATTGTATGCGAAATAAATTATTGGTGTATGTGAACCAGAAACTAGTCACAATTTTGTGTTCCTTGTCAGCCTGAACCTCCATTGCAACAATGACAATGCAAAGATGTTTTTCTAATATTATAGGTCATTCTAATGACTAATATTAATTTTTTTAGGATTGTTTTATCAGATGGTCTTTTCATCCACACATGTAAGTATTTGCTTATTTGCTAGTATGCATTAATTATTATGGTATTGCAATGTACAGTTGTAACTGAGAATTACTGCAAAATAGATGCTTGTTCAATGGGAATAGTCCAGTCTCGCATTCAAGAATTAACTGCTAGATGCGATGACACAGATGCATTTACTCAATGTTAGTCTCATTCTGATGTTTAAGTATTTATAAATACCAGCGGCAAGATGGGCTGTTCATACAAACTTGTACCAAATCAGTTAGGTGAATAAATCCAGTTCAATGGACCCGTTTTAGCATTCAAGAATTACCGCTGGATGCATGACTACATATGCATTTAATCAAAGTTAGTCTCATTGTGATGTAAAGCATTCACAAATACCAGCGAGAAGGTGCAGAAGTTCAAACTACAATACATAGAGTTGTGTAATAGATACAGAATGAGTGGCCATGCTTTATGGGATTTACAAACTTGAGCTGGAACTGAGTTTGTACATGTAAATCCCATAAAGCATGGACACTAAGATACAACTTGTGACCACACACGGGAAAACGTACACTAACGGTTATCCATTAAACGATCTAAACCGTTTGCTATCCGTTTAAACGATTTTGAAAACCGTTTAAACGGTTTGGCAGATCGTTAGAATTTTTTGCTTGCCCGTTTAAACGATCTGGCAAAGCGTTTGCTCTTCAACCCAAACCGTTTAAACTGTTTGGAAGATCATTAAAAATATTTGCTTGCCCATTTAAACGATCTGGCAAAGCGTTTAAACAATCTGCAAAAGCATTTGCTAACCGTTTAAATTTGCCCGTTTAACGGATAATCGTTAGTGTACGTTTTCCCGTGTGTGGTCACACTTGTTTGGGCCGAGAAAATAGAAGTAAAAGTTTATGTAAATCAGGGCGAAATCTGTATCAGATTTACAGATCACTTATTGCTCATTGATTTCCTTTGTTTTTGCTTCATGAATTATTAATGAGTTTGATAACTGTTTGTAGTAGAGTATTGACGAGAATAGTTCACGGTGTATTGTTTATTTCTAGAATACAACAGGGGAAGTGAAATTTACATTGTCTGTTAAGGGAATTGTTAATTGTTAAGGTGAACTTTCACTTCCCCTGTTGTAATGTTTTTGAACAGTACTGTACAACTGCTAGCATAAATCTCATACACAAATCTTCACCCTGTATTTATGTAAACAGAATATCAAATATGAGGCCTAAAAAATCTTCGAATAGCAGATTGTAATGTGATCAGATACCAAGATGTACAGTTGTACATAGAGAGGGTGTGTAAAGGTGATTAAACTTGACTGACTAATTAATAATGCAATGCAAGGTCATGCAATAACCCAAACTGTTGAGTATAAATCACAATGAACTTTCTTTGATGTAGCTGCGATGTTGGCCACCCAGTTGAATGACAAGGTCAATACTGGGGAGATAGAAATGAAGGCAGTCATCAGACTTGATAAGTACATCTGTAACATCATACAAGAGACGAGGTATGCTATAACAGGTGACAAGCAAAAGGGAATGATTCACAATGTGTTATCTGATCACATTTTTGCTAATCAGCATACAGATTCTGCTAAGCTTCTACTATCAGCCAGTACGGACACTGTACCAGTACAAAGTCATAAAATTATTATGAAAAAAACAGCACTACCGTTTTTTTTGATTGAACGTGTTAAACAGAGCTGAATGAGGTTGAACAGGATTATAGCTCGGCGAGGCAGAACGGTGGCCAACAGAACGAGATTAAACGAGGTTGAATGGAGTTGAGCAAGATTGAACAGATTTGAACAAGGTTAAACGAGATTAAATGGAGCTGAACTAGTTTGAGCCAGGTTGAACGAGGCTGAACGAGGTTGAACAGGGCTGAATGGTGTTGAATGCGGCTGAATGGTGTTGAATGCGGCTGAATGGTGTTGAATGCGGCTGAACAAGGTTGAACGGTGTAGAACGAGGCTGAACGAGGCTGAAAGGGGCTGAACGAGGCTGAAAGGGGTTGAACGAGACTGAAAGGGGTTGAACGAGACTGAAAGGGGTTGAACGAGGCTGAAAGGGGTTGAACGAGGCTGAAAGGGGTTGAACGAGGCTGAAACGGGTTAACCGTGTTGAACTGGGTTGAATGGTGTTGAACGAGGCTGAACGAGGCTGAAAGGGGTTGAACGAGGCTGAACGAGGCTGAACGGGGTTGAACTGTATTGAATGAGGTTGAACAGGGCTGAACGGTGTTGAATGGGGTTGAACAAGGTTAAATGGTGTAGAAGGAGGTTAAACAATGCTGAACGGGTTTGAACAACGCTGAACGGTGTTGAACGAAGCTGAACAGGGTTGAACGAGGCTGAAGGAGGTTGATACATACTGTATTAACTTACGCATTAAGTGACTATATGGCATTCAGCCGCCATGAAGTAAATACCTCAAAATTTCCCAAAAGAGATATATGAATAGGAAATAAATGAATAGTCACACTAATATTGTATGTAACTGCAATTCAAGTACAAATAGGAAATGTAATAAAGACTCTCTTTGCCCACCATATGAGAGGGAGGGTGGGAAGTAAAAACTGATGAATCTAAAGGCTAATTTAATGGGAGTAATTACCCTGTATCATTATGACGTCACAGCTTGTTTATGAGGGGGACAGAATCGACTTGAACAATAGAATTTTGAACTAAATCTGCTCTGCTGAGGAAAATTCAACTTCGAATTGTCTGGTTTCCAGATATCAGCTGTATCAATGTTTATCCCACAATATTTACCATATTTGGTGGCTGTTACCGCTATTCTACGCTCTACAAAATGCATTTGATAGCGATTTCCTTTGTGTTGTTGCTGTTTTGTCCCGCTCCCACGACCGTGATCCTTTGCATTTAAACAATAGATTGTTTTGATTTGACGTCATAATGATATAGATCAATTACAACTGACTTCATATAACATTGTGCCATAGATGAAGGATTAGTAATCCAATGCTGTACTTCTCAAATAACGGGAATGAAATCCGTCCCTGTCAAATTAATTATTTTTAATATATTCAAAATATACCGATGGATAGGAATAAACAATCCGTAAATAACATCAAGTGTACAATTTACAAAGAGACAAACAGCAATATATTTAGGCTGTATTTGAGGAACATTTGAGAGCAAACATTGTTTTAGGCTCGGTTTACAGCCATGGGGATTTCGGTGAGCCTGTGATCCTCCCTCCTCATGGCTGGGCACATGAGCTGATACATTGTTGGTTTTAGCCAATCACAAAGGTGCCACTAAATTTCTGTTGCTGAATGTATTTGCATAATTTGCATTGTAAACTTTTGAAAGCCGAACCAAAGGCTTTCGATTGCTGTTCCAGAATGTGTTTAAATTTGTTTTGGAAAAGATTGGTTTCAAACCTACACTTGTGAAAGGGTAAACAGCTTTGCTTGTCAAACCCCGCAAATAAATGAATAATATTGAATTTTAATCAGATAACGTCACAGACACGGTGTGTTGACTGTGCGCCCAGCCGTTAGTGGGGGGAGGCTTTGGAGAAACGACACCCCAATGGCTGAAACCGAGCCTAACATTGTTTTTTCCATATAGTTTTTTTCAGTGAAGGTTCCCTTTAATTAAGGAATCACATGATATTATTATTGATGTTCTATTCATTTCAGGAAGGTATTGATCATTCTGGAAACCACAACTCTAAAGAGTGCAGCGGAGGTACCAGGAAAGATTGGAAATCCTAGAAATCCTAATGAAGTAAGCAGTGGAGACAGAGGACAGCAACAACATCCTCAGCAGAATACAAACTCCACTGGTCCTACCAAAATTCAAGGAGGTACGTTGTAAAAGGGCTGTTCATTGAGGTGGTAGGCAGCAGCTTTTTCACTGGCTATTATCAATAATTTTGTTGTTCCAAAACCTTTTCTCCATGTATAATACTTAAAACGATCTTGTACTTAAAATAATGTTATAATTTATGTGCTATGATTGTGTTATTCCAAAAAAAAGTAATTTGTAACCTACCATGGGTGGCATTGAAATCTTATCCCACGTTGCTTTTTGAATTTCCCAAACACTCTTAGGCCCAATGCATTTAGTAGTAGTACTACCAATACTACTAATAACACTAATAATACTAATAATTATTTATTCACAGCCTATCTACAGAGTAGCTATACATCTGTGAAAAGAAAAAAACTAATGATAATAATAGAAATTATGTACTGTTTAAAACACGAACAGCAGTGTTTTATCAAGTTTAAAAATTGGAGGGCGAAGCCCGAGAATTTTTAGACTTGATAAAACATGTGCTGTGAGTGTTTTAAACGGCTTCAAAAACGCTTTAAGAATGCAATGAAAGAAAGATGCACATCTCAAGGGAATGGTTACTTAATGAACCATTGAACCTTTGTATTCACAACGCCATGCAAAATATTTGAGTAATCACCGCCTGCAATTACGAACATCTCAAGGGAATGACATGAAGAAATTACCATACTATGTTGTTTGAAGTGGCGTTTTGCAATGCACTTGAAGGATTTGGTGTCGTGGCTTACCTCGATAAAGTTCAAGACTTAGAAAGCGATGTGACTGACATGACGGCAGACTCTAAATTTTTGACTCCAGCACAAAATATGTAAGTTTAATGCACGTTTTTATTATTTTACGGCTTTGAGTTTGGTTTCATAATTGGAACTAAACAGTGGCTCGGTAAACAAGTAATGGTAGTTGGATAACTTCATTTTAAAAAAAATTATCTGTGTATCTCGGTAGTCAGCTGATATTAATAAATTTAGTGCAAAAATTATTATCTATAGGTACCTTATGTTCCGTGTACTTTTTGCTATCTTTGGGTCTTTATCAGTGAATTCTTAATTAGGATGAAACTTTATATAGAATTTCATGTTCATTAGTATTCTTTATATATAACGTTCATCCTAATTAGCAATTCAATGAGAAAGCTGAAATATCAATAGAAATTCCATTGTCTCAATCATTAACCCTGTTTCCCCCTGGGACAAAATTCAAATCCCTCCGCAGGCCTTTTAGATTGATGAGATTTTATCAGGTATAAAGGAGCATGCACGTGACTCATTTGCTTCATCTGATTGGACAAAATGAGTTACTAAGTTACTACACTATTTACATTAACTACATGAGTATAAAAATTGACAATTTATTGTATTAACTATGTTAATTTAGGATTTTCTGTATTAAATAACCCATTGTTACTTTACCAGTAAACAACGTACTTGTTTTGTTACTCAAGGTTTTGGAGGTGGTGGACCTGCGAAGGGAAATTTTGTTGGTGGACCTGCAAAGGGACCTTTTGGTGGTAGCCCAAGTTATGGAAGGTAAGCCGTAACATTGTCATTATTTTGTTCCATTTTCTAAATTTTGCAAGAATAATATGAATTACATTTCTTCTTCTTCAGTAATCAGCCTGTTCATCGTGGCGGTGATGGGTCCAAGACAGTTTTTCCCATCTCTGGTTTAACCCCATACCAGAATAGGTTTGTTTTGCATGTTTTCTAATTTTATTTTACCAATACATAAAAATATAATCATTATGTCAGAAAGCCTGTAACTGAACATTATTATAGTCTGTGTATGATATCATACCACAGATGGACTATTCGTGCGAGGGTGACGTCCAAGTCCCCGATAAGGACCTGGAGTAACTCAAGAGGGGAAGGAAGACTCTTCAATGTGGAACTGGTGGATGAATCTGTAAGGGATGCTTATTATTATTATCAATAAGTAAGAGTTAAATACCGAGGTTCATGATATTTAACTGACTTATTTTATTGTTATTTGATAACCTTTATTTCACTAACATTCCAGTGAAGTACTGTTTAATAAATGAGCAGCAGTGTTTTGAGAGTTTTAGAGCCTGAGAGTTTTAGACCTGATAAAACATGTGCTGCAAGTTTTTTAAACGGCTTAAAAACGTCTAGATTTATAGAGTCGTGTAATTCAGTTTTTTGCCGATACAACCTATTTTGCTGGAGAAAAAAGTTTATGTAAATTAGGGTGAAATCTTTATCACATTTAAAGATCACTTCTCGCTCGGTGATTTCCTTTGTTTTTGCTTCATGAAATATTCATGAGGTTTTTTTTAATTTCAATATAAAGACTTAATTAGGTATTCAAGAGCCTTTATATAGCTCATTAGATATTCAAGGTCTTTATATCATAATTATTATATAGACCTCCATATAAAAGCCCTTGAATGTATCTAATGATTCACTGGGATCTTAGTGAAATAAAGGTTATCAAATAACAATAGAAAATGTGTCAAAAATGAAATAAATAATAATATTATAATAACATTTATTATTATTATCATTATAAAACATTTTATTATTTTAATGTAAGTCAACCTATTATCAGACAGTTTATCTTGTGGATGCAATTAAATGAAGTAGACTCTTGCCAAAACCTTTCTTCCTTTATAAACTTTAGTTCAGTTAAAATGTGTGTACGGTGAAGCAAGTTCAGAAAGCAACTTTCTACCGTAACGATGGACTGGCAAAGTTACCTATTATCCGACAGCTAAACCTATTATCGGAGACCCATAAAATATTTATGTAGCAGCTTTTTTATTTGCCTGGATACATTCAGTTTTACAAAGGCATTCCTGGTTCTGCCATTTAACTCAGCAACTTAAAGGGGCATGGTCACCTGGTAGTCATGCGCAGTAGGCCTGCAGAAAGTATAATTAGCATATCAAAATATTCCCAGTTGAGTGAGCGTACGTGAGAAGGTTGCAAAAGGGAGGATTTGTAGTAGCATTTTGAAGGCTGGTGACCCTGTATTAGGGAACCACGTTGCAACAATGGCTTCAGAGTCGATGGAGGAAGAAGTAGAGTTGGATATGATAACATTTGGACAAATAGTTCTGTTCTTAGAATGTTGAACATATATACTTGATTTGGACAATTTTGCATAAAATCTGACATCAGCAAATTATGTCCAAACACTACACGAAAATCGAACAAAAAGTACATTAAAAATACTTTCTGATGCCAAACCACATGAACACAAAGAGCATAGCCGTCTTCTGATCAATCGACATAAATATGAAGCTGTAAAATATGTTTCTAGTCCATAAAAGCCGATAGTTCGAACTAGTACAAACATGCTAGTAAGCTAAAAGGATTTTCTAATTAAAAGTAAACATTGTAGTGTCAAGCTCTACACAATGCTTCCAAAACTGTAGGAAAACTCCCGTTTAAAAATTCTCCGATGTCCAAATAACCACAGCAGCTCACACAGGATAATCTTCTGAACAATCTACATTTATTTGAATTAAAGCTATCAAAATTGTTTTGGAGTCCATGAAAACCGATAGATCGCGCTTGTTAGTTAACAGACTTCCGTTACAAGTAAACATTCTGTGATCGAGCGCACTACACTATGCTTGCAAAAGTGTACGAAATGTCCCGTTTAAATATTCCCTGATTCCAGATAACTACAGCAGCTCACACAGCCTGGATAGCCATGTGAACAATTGACATTCATTTGAAGTTATAAAAATTGTTTTCAAATGCATAACAGCCGATAGATCGAACTACTACAAACATGCAAGTTAGTTCACGTCACACCGACTTTGTGTTTTTTCAAAATTTTCTAGCTCATTTTCACAAATCAAACAAATAATAATAGTTTTTATTGAAAATACTTCAAACCAACGTTAAAGTTTACAAATATTATAAATAATAATACTAGTAAGATAATTTAATTATACATTATAATTATTACATAAAATTGTAATTTAATACATTCTAGATATTTACGAGTTGAAGAGACATCTATTTATGAAACAATTTTTGAACCTTTCTGTTCTACAATACGTTAGCTGGAAAGTATGTTGTCTTTTCCGACCCATTCGGGTTCTCAGTGGTGGGAGGAGACTGTATAGAGGATTGTTTGGGTTATTGATAACCTTTTCCCACAGCTTTGGGTCTTTCTGATGGAGAATTTCCTTAATTGGTGTATAATATTTTATGTATGCATATCTAAGTGCCCTTCTGTGTAGTTTATCTATCTGACACAAGTATTTGGAATATGAAGCAACACCCCAGATGGTCATGCAGTATGTAAACAAGAACATAATCAAAGTATTGAATAAATATTGTAAGTCCTTGATAGGGTAGCCATTTACTTTACATACCCTGAGAATGTGCATTCTCTTAACAGCTTTGCTCAGTAAAATATCGAATTGTATGTCCCAATTATTGGGACAATTCTGGAAAGTTATCCCTAGGAATTTCAAAGATGCTACCTGTTCTTTGCCACTTACTGGCTCAGGGGGAGGCTTTTTTGTTCAGCTCTTGAGCACAAGCTCTTTGGTTTTCTTAAGATTGAGGGTCATAATATTGTCTACTGCCATTTCTTAATATTTTCAACTTCTAGTGTAGAATTGTCTATTATACTATTAGAGCTTATGGGTATACTACATGTGATGTCGTCTGCATATTTCACCATTGTAGTGCTGTCTGCAACTGGATTTAAATCATTTACTATAATAGTAAAAAGAATAGGCCCGAGTACTGTACCTTGGGGTACTCCACGATTAATAGGTACAAAAGGACAAAAGGTGATATCATGTTATCAACACAGACCCTCTGTTGTCTGTCTTTCAAGTAATAAATGACCCAGTTTACTATATAAGGATTAATACCAGGTATGGATTTACCATATTTTATTACGTACAAGCCGCACCTCATGTATAAGCCGCACCCTTAACTTCAGCCTGATAAACAGAAGCCTGTTTTCCCCAAAAGGTTTTAGGAAAAACCTCGTGTATAAGCCGCACCACAAAATTCATTGAGAGGAGTCTTGTGTTCGAGTTCATAAATGCCCGTAATTGAAGCAAAACTTCTTCATAAGAGATCGTCATATCACAACAACGAATTGGTTACAACTTTCCTTGTCGTTTCTTGTGTATATTTTAACCTGCTGTCTTTAAATCACTTCAGAATTCTTCTGCTATTGTTCCCCCATTAACCAACAACGTATTTAAGGAACTTCATTCCTTTAAGCGCACAAGATAGTAGATTTTCTGGCGAAACTATATGAGCACGTGTCTGAGTCCGTTGTGCGCCATCTTGGATTTTCAAGGAGGCCTGGGGTGAGAGTTTTCTCAAACGTCTGATCGAGCGTGATCGAGCTCCAAAGTTGAATATGAACTCGATGAGAATTATACTTTATTTGAAGGCTGCCAAGACCCAATTAAGGCCTTGAACAACACTAGGAACCATTCGAGGAGTTAGCAGAGAAGATGACAGGCAACTGGACAGCTAGTGTTCTTTGGAAAGTGAAGGAGAGGAGTTTGAGTAGAAATCTTGCTGACACTCGTGTTCTGTGAATTGAATGTGCTATTTCTATTGTTCAAATGGCTTTGTTTACGGTCATTGCAAGAAAGTTTTCTGAAAACACTCACATATATATAAGCCGCACCCCCAACTTTGTGGCAATTTTTTGTTACTTTCAAAATCTGAAAGTCAAAAAAGGTGCGGCTTATACGTGATAAAATATGGTAAGCTTATTTTTTACTACACTATGAGAAACTTTGTCAAATGTCTTTGAGAAGTCAAAAGAGAGGACTCTGACAAAGTTAGAACTACTATCTAGGCATTTCATCCACATGTGTTGATTAAAAAGCAAAGCGATTTCAGTGCCGCAATTATCTCTATATGCATACTGATCCTTAGTGATAAATTCATTAACTACCTTTTTTAGATCATTTGCTAGGACTAAACATTCAAACAGTCTCATTATAATGTCAGTGACAGATATAGGTCTAAGCTAGTTCATTCAGGGTGGATACATTCGTCTCCTTGGGGACTGGACTAACATTGACAGACTTCCATATCCTGGGTATTTTCTGTGTAGCAATAGACATGTTCAGTATACCAGTTATTACAGGCTCAGGTGCATATTCCTGCCAGAACCAATGTGGGATGCTGTCAGGTCCTGCCGCAGTTCTCTTAATATTTGAGAGGGCAGCAAAGACTGTAGATTGGCCAAGAACAGGGATCTCACAGGTCTCTGGTATTTCCATTGGTTTAGGTTCATAGTAGTTTGGATCGGTATTTATTGATTGGAAATGAGTGTTTATATCATTTACTTCGAAAATGGATGAAGTGTTCTTGCTAGTTTTTGCTCTTCCTGTTAATTTGTCGACCAAAAAAAGGCTATAGAACTAATAAATATATACATCTAAAATACTGTACGAAGTTTGGAGGACTGATGGCCCACACAAGCTGTTAGATTGGACCAGATTATACCACGCTCGCATTGATGGCGGATAAGTTGAATTTCCCGTGGCCCACGGAAAACTCAACTATCTCGTCTCTACTGCGCATGGGTATAAACCGATGACCATGCCCCTTTAACTGTTCCAAATAGGGTTTCATTTTTTCGTGGCTACTTCGCGTACCATTTAGGTTTATGGCATCCGATGGAACCTTCTTGAAACTTGGTCTCTCATCAGTGGAAACCACAACAAAATCAGGGTACAAGATGCCCGAAGTTGTTTTGGTATGAAGTGCAAAGGTTTCGGTCTGAGTTTTTGGAAATCGGATTTAGTTGGAAGTCAAACTTTGTGCCATGAGAATGTCATGTTCTTTCTGTTGTTTGCCACCATTTGCACGTGCAGTATTATTTTATTTTCGTAATTATAGTACGTCTGTAACGGCAGATGCCTCCGATTGTCCATTCATTACATACGTTGTAATAGCCCTGGTTTGGCTGTTTGAAGAGTTGATTTTAATATACTGGGAATGCAGCAACCAGGCAATCGTTGCAATTGTAATTCTTTATTGGTGGTGTACTGAATTCACATAAAAACTGAAAATAATATGATAAACACGGATATAACTAAACTAAATACATAACTACGGTGTTATGTACTGAACACAATACAAGGATAAATTCCTGTACTAAACATGCTCAATACTATAGGATCACACTAAATAATCATTCATTATGGTAAAGTAATATTACAATTTGATAAAACAATGCTGTCGCATATATATATATTAGAGTGTTGAAAGGAAAGATTGAAGTGAAATTATAAGATTAGAAGCGATACAAAATGTTCAGTCTCTGAGTTACTATTGTTTGTTTTATTTCACTAAGGAGAGAACAATTTTCCCGGCAATATATTTTGTTAAGAGCTGTCTGATGATAGGTTGACTTACCTTATTATTATCATTTATCAGTAAAATCAAATTATTATTGATTTGAATGAAAACAAATGCTCACACTTTTTGCTGTTTTCTTTGCCAGGGTGAGATAAGGGCAACAGGTTTTAATGAAGCTGTAGACAAGTTTTATGACCTTCTTGAACTGAACAAGGTAAAGAGGAACATATCAGGTTAACCTAAAGGAGTCTTCCTTTCTAAGGCCCCTTTCTTGTTAACCTGCCTTACATGTAGATGCTTATTACTTGGGATGCCTGTGTTGGGCCCAGTTTTTTTATTTAACAAGTTGCACTGTAAATATGTTGTCAGTAATGGGTCGTTTGCAGGAATGCAGTCACATGGTTATACTGGGTGGCAAAAATCTTAATTCATCTATTTAAAGACACTGTACAAGATCAGTATAGTGTTATTAGCAAAAGCTGTTTGTAAATACTATTTTCCACCTCCATTTGATTGTCGATCTTTCAAAAACAGCATTTTTAAAGATAGCTTGCTATCCAGCATCCATGGCAAGACCTTTGGCTAAAGTGAACAAGTTGTACCATAAATACGTTGTTGGTAAAATTGTGTCGGTAAGTGGTTGGTAAGCTGTCGGGTTCCAACGTTCTGGCAATGATAAACCTCTTCGATACAGTGTGATCTCACGGCAAATTAACAGATAACAAATTTAAATATCCACAGCATTCACTGTTGGGCCCCTACTGTTGTGTCAAAAACCAGACAATCAGTCTGAAAGCGCATGAATCATTATCTCATGCACAAGAATCGTTATCTGCATGTATGTCTGCAAAGACTTCTTGAATCGAAAATTATGAAGGATTGATGGATCAATTAAAGTATTAAACTACAAAAGCTTCCGAATGATATAAGTTACGGGGTATTTTGTGGTCTAAAAGTCAGATAAGTTGTAAAGACTAAAGTGAATAATTTATCACGTAGATTGGCTTCGGCGTCATAACAACCCATAACAACTGAGGATGCCATTCTGAGTTGAAGTACCGATTTTTCTCTGATTTTAGATGCTCTATTGAAATCGCATCGCTAAAATGTTTTAAAAGTGAAAGTATGCATTAAAAGCTTCCAAATGATATACCGGTAAGTTACAGGTTATTTTGTGGTCTAAAAGTCATAAGTTGTAAACTGAAAATTTATCAAGTCAGTCGGCTTCGTGGCGTCGGCGTCATAACTACTACGGACGCCATCTTGAGTTGAAAACGTGGCAATGACTAATAACGGGTTGCCTGTGTTGTTAAAGAACACGTGATATCAGATAGATGGGAATCCAAGATGGCATGGGTTCACTAATTCACGGAGTTGAATCGAGAATATGCTGCAAAGAAGAAAAGACAGATATATTGAGTACACTATTTTCATCAATATCCAACTATCTACGTAGTAAGAATATGCTATTGACAAATTTCGTTCTAACATTGGAAAGCTACGTGATATCAAGAGCGTAGCGTGTATGTACGCACATATGCACACTTTGAGACGAAAATTCCCTGTTTGTACTATCAGCTGGATTTTACTTTGAGACAAAAATTTCCTGTGGAAACCAGGTAAGTGGTTGGTAAGCTGTTGGTAAGTGGTCGGCCGACCACTTACCGACAACAAATTTACGGTGCAACTTGTTCACTTTAGCCACACCTTTCCCATGGGGATCACGAGCTTTATTCATTCGTTAACAAAGTATTATGTCAGCATGTGGTTTCCTGCAATTAAGGCCAATTGGTCGGCCGACTAATACTACCAACCACTTACCGACCACATGTTTATGGTACAGCATGTTCACTTCAATTAGTCTTTTTTAATAGAACATTTAGAAGTGACACATTTTAAAGTGTGAAAATTGTCCTGAATAGGTTTCCATGCAGTATTTGTCTACTATCATTATTAAAATTATTTATTGTTGATATTTGAAGGTGCTGTGTTATGGTTTGGTACATGTCTGGAATCAATGTTCGATTGGTGGCTGTTAATTAAATGCTTGATTGAAAGGATATACAACATTTTCCTTGAAGACTAGATCTACATTTGTACACACAGTTTGTTAGTGATTTTTGCACATTTACTTTGATTTCATCCATCCCACATGTGTGCTAGGATAGTGAAATATATATGTGACCCTCCATGCGAAAACCCGGCTTAACGAAACTGGCGTTTGAATGGATTTCAACGCGTTCTCAATGCGTTCTCAATGCATTGCAATGCATCGGAAATGTTTCTCAACGCGTTGTCAACTTTTCACAACGATCTGAAATAACGTTGAAATGCTTTCCTAAAGTTCTGGAATGCATTGTCAACGTTTCACAACGATCTGATAGAACATTGAAACGCATTCGTAATGTTTGAGAATGCTTTGTCAACTTTCCACAACGATCCGATAAAACATTGAAACGCATTTGTAATGTTTGAGAACGCTTTGTCAACTTTTCACAACGATCTGATAGAACATTTAAACGCATTGGTAATGTCTGAGAATGCTTTGTCAACTTTCCATAACGATCCGATAAAACGTTAATTTAGAATTCGTAAAACGATCTGATAGAATGTTCAAAACCTTTCGCATTCATATAAATGTTTATTTAAGTTTCGTTTGGAGATCGTCAATCAAACGCGGAGTTTTCTCATACAAATTTTCTCATGGGATTTGAATTTTTAAAATATTCTCCCAAAGAAATTCACCCCCTAAGTCGAAAGGTTTGCTGTGAGTTACTATCCTGGAGTGTTGATAATGACCGTTCTTATTTGGTGCGCCGGATGTGTACCACAACCTGACGAAGTGATTTTCTGTGACTGAATGGAATTCCACAAGACGTCAGAACGAAGAGAGCTCGTTTAACCCCCAGCAAATTTTACCACATTGTTAATAAAGTAGATGAATGAAATAAAACAATTGATTTGAAAAATCATTTATTAGACAAAGGATATACCTACTTACTAGAATCATAGTTATGCTAGAATGCTGCCTTGTATTTTCAAGAAACGCTATGAACTTGAAATATTGAATTATCTCTGTCTGTCTGGATTTTGACACAACAACACTGGAGTGTGGGAACTGAGTTTTTATTGCATTGTAGTTCCTAAAGCACCACACAGCTTCTCAACTTTACCTTCAAAGTGAAATGTTTACTAAATAAAATACTCTCGAGTTCTTTCTATTAATTTAAATCCGTTTTCAAAGGTGCGGAAGTCACGTCTTTCAAACTGCCGCGGTGCATAATGTGTGAAGTTTTCTGCGAACTGATTTGAATATCCGATTAGCTTCGCGTAATATTTGCCGATTTGAAAGTTTTGGATTTGTTGACAATATTATAATTTGCCACGTGCCGTGACTCGTGAGATTGCACAAACAACTTTTATAGCTTTATACCCAAAGTGTTCTGGATATGTGATCCACTTCTTGAATCTGAATATTTCTCCAGGAGTCTTTCAATAAGGACATTAAAGAACGAGACTCGAACCAATCAAACTTCACAAAATGTGACCTTTACGGTAGCACAATATTAATTAAACACAAACTGGATTAAGGAATGTTACGAGAAGAAAACAACATAAAGAAGTTATCAGGGCTCATTTTTGGAGATCTCACGCAAACTTCTATCTGAAAGAGCCCGCGTACAAGCCGCACACAGACTTAATTTTAGAGAGGAAAAAACACTCTTAGTCAAAATGAAATTGAAAAAACCCTGCGGCTTAAAGGCGGTCTTTTACGGTATGCTAATTACACGCCATATGTCAATCATAAACGAGACGAAGACAAGGGAGAACGAACAAAACACCAGTGTTTGAAGCGGGTCGTTTGAAGCAAAGATAACTTTATTACTACAAAATAGTCCTAAACAAAATTACGCCGTGAAAAGTCGACATGTCAGTATTACTTGACTGTATAAGAATATCAGAGAAGTTTCTACATTGCCCTTATTTGTGATATGAATGCTTAATTCTGGATTGCTTGCCAGTTCGATTATCTTATCAACACGATTGCCAAATGAGCGCCAGTGGTGTACGTTGCCAAATTTAATGTCGTACAAGTACGAAAAATGAACGCCAACGATTTGGAAATGATTTGGAACGGTTGACAAATGATTTACAACGCTTATCGAATGAATGGCAACGATTTGGTAATGATTTGGAATGCTTGCCAAATGTTCCACAATGCTTATCGAATAAACGTCAACGATTTGCAAATGATTTGAAATGGTTGCCAAATGTTTTACAACGCTTATCGAATAAATGGCAAACGTTTTGAAATGATTTGGAATGGAGTACAGATTCATTGTAATGTTTT
Organism: Actinernus sp. WN-2022; assembly: GCA_030867875.1. NCBI lineage: Eukaryota > Metazoa > Cnidaria > Anthozoa > Actiniaria > Actinernidae > Actinernus > Actinernus sp. WN-2022. The sequence goes on from JAOWCC010001589.1 coordinate 126,913,151, forward strand.
AGAACGTTTTATGAACTCATTGGTAACGATATCCAACGCATTGGGAATGTTATGAAATGCATTCCCAACGGTCAAAAATGCATTAAAATGGAAAACTGACATCTCGCTGATTTACTTAAGCCGGGTTTTCGCATGGAGGGTCACATATTCGAAAACTACTGAAAACAATTTTGTTGTGGCCCATAACATAAAGGCATCTCCCTCACCGTGACTCAGTTCCTTTAATGTATTGTTGTAAGAAAGGTATTGTTGTAAGTTGTTGTTTGTTTCTGGTGTAGGTTTTCTTCATTACCAAAGGCTCGCTGAGGACAGCCAACAAGCAGTACTCTTCTATCAAGAATGACTATGAAATGTACCTAAATAATGACACACTGGTTGAAGTGGTAAGGACTGGCTCTATTGTTACATTTCCTGTGTTGCACATGTTTCTGTTCATGAATATAGTGGCTGGGGCCGTAAACAAATGGGGAAATAGTTGGGTGTAAGGTCAGGCAAAATAATAAAACCAATTGGTAAAATTGTTAGAGGCTCACGAGGGTGAGTATGTTTATATTGTAACCCAGTGAGTGACAACCAGTGGCTAAATAGAGGTAATCGGCTAACGCTGTTGCCACCCAATTCAGATCATGTGATGTAAACACACTTTACTCTGGAGAATTGATTCTTTGAAAATTCATTTTATTGAGATAGGCATGACTGCATTATGATTAGAATGAAAAAGGAATAATTCCCCAGAGTAGCATCTGTTTACATCACATGATCTGAATTGGGTGGGAACAGCGTTAGCCGATTACCTCTATTTAATTGGGATTTGGTGGGGGAGGGGGTCAGTTCTTTGGGGAATGTGTGGGGAACCCCCCCCCCGCAATCATTTCAACCTCTGGCAACAACCATGTGAGGATGAACTACACCTACATAATCTGTTGGTATTGGTGATCATATGGTTTTGAGTGCAATATATTGGATTAAGCTGAACAAGTGGGTTTTTCAAAACATATAACAGTGAACCCATAGGGTGAACATGATTTGAGCTCTTTGAAAAACACATGAGTTTGATTTAATCCAAAATGGCATGAATAAACCATTATGACATTTTAATAATGTGAAAAAAATGAACAAATAAGCTTTCCTTTCTTTATTCAGTCACACTCCTACAAAATCATGCACTCTATTATTGTTTCAATGTTTGAAAATAACTTTTCACTCAAATCTTAAGCACTGAGGTGAAAAGGCAATCTGCTCCTTTCCAAAGTAGCTTCTTGTCCATTACAAAATACATTTTCTCACTATGAGTACATGTTGGCATCAAAGTGACTTTCACAGTATACCAGATTGCAAAACATTTTTTTATGATGTGCTCACATCTGACTAATCATGTCATTTAAGATTATTCAAATTAAAACTGTTGAATCAGCTTTGTAGTACAAAATCTAGAAATTGGATATGGAAAACCTAAAAGATTTAGTCTGATCAGGTGATACATCTTCTGGAATTTCAAAAGCCACTGACTCCTGCGTTCAGTACTTTCGAGGAAAACATCAACTTTATTGTTGAACTTCAGAGCCCTGGTGAACTTCAGAGGATTCCCAGAACTTGGACATTGAAAACCTAAAGGAAACCTAAATTACAGTACCCCTGAAGTGGTTGGTAGGTTGGCCAATTATTCACTTTTAATTAGATGAAAATTTGTCTTAATTACCCGTTTGAACATGGAAGTGAGATTTGGGCACAAATTAACAACAGTTCATTCCAACCCTGTGCCCCTCGTACACCAAAACAATTTGTAATGTTTTTGATTTTTTGCTCCATTAGTGCTCTGATGTCTGCAATTTACCAACAATCCAGTACAACTTTGTGAATATTGGAGAACTGGAGAGTATCAATAAAGACCAAGTAGTTGGTAGGATTTTTTTCTGCTGTCTGTATTTATAAAAAGACCATGCATCTATGCATTTTAAAAGTTGCAGAAAAATATTGGAGACTTCACTGTACAGGCACTCCAATATTTGGAGTGTTCATATTCATGATCTCATTCTAAATTCTCCTTCAAATTCTTTGTTTTGTAAGGGAGAATTTAATGTTATATGGTGTTAAGTAATGCTCTGGATAAGAAGGGAATGGCTGAATGGCAAGGAATGTAAACAGGTGTAATTTTTTATTCGTCTTTCTTGTAATTTCATTGGTTGATACTCATAAATTCAATAGAAGACCATCAAAGTATGCACTTTCATTAAATAATTTTTGAAGTTTAAATTTATTTTTGATCAAACTAACTATGGTTTGATTTTGGAGAAATTCGTATTTGTTTTCTCCCTTTCCCATTGGCTGGATGGTGTTTTCTTTATGTTTTCACAGTAAAAATGGTCAACAACATACAGTTTCCTAAAATTTTCACTTGTAACTTCTCAGACAGCACTTAGGCATATTCTAGCAATGCTAATTGCAACCACAGGCATCCCAAGCTCACGATTTGTGGCTCTTACAAATCCTACGTAGATTACGTGATTGCTCGCGCAACATTGATTGCGTGATCTAGCGCGCGCTAGAGTCACCGTTTTCCCCATAAGTTTTCCTTGTCATCTCACTAATAGAGTTTGCATTGATTTTTTATCGTGGTAAAATAAAGGTAATGAAATAACATTTTGCAATAAATGTACCTCGAGTGTCCTTTTCTTATGTCCTTGGGTATTCTGTGCTATTTTGGGCTAGTTTGGATCAGTTTTAGAGCGCTTTTGATTTTTGAGATCTCTCTCTATAATGAAATGACAAGGCTAAACAGTCCGTTGAGCACATCAAATCACTCAAAGGGCAATAAAGCACTCTAAAATCACTTCAATTCTCGCCAGACTCCACAAAAGGACGAACCAAAATATTAATGTCTGTCTACGTTTATTTTGGGGTGGAATTGCAAAAAAAATACATTTGAGCCCTCATAAACGACATATTTGTGGTATCAAAACCCGCTATTTCAAAACCCTCGGATGCTGGTAACTTAGTCCCGAGACAGCGGGACGTCCCGTGGATGGCAGATGTACTCTGATTGGTTGGTTGTCGTCACATGCACATGGGGTTTGTTAGACTCCACCACGTGACGATGACCAACCAATCAGAGTACATCTGCCATCCACGGGACGTCCCGCTGTCTCGGGACTAAGTTACCAGCATCCAAGGGTTTTGAAATAGCAGTTTTTGATACCACAAATATGTTGTTTATGAGGGCTAAAATGTAAAATTTTGGAATTCCACGTAGACAGACATTCGGTTCGTCCTTTTGTGGAGGATGGCGAGGATTGAAGTGATTTTAGAGTGCTTTATTGCCCTTCGAGTGATTTGATGTGCTCAACGGACTGTGCAGCCTTGTCATTTCATTATAGAGAGAGATCTCAAAAATCAAAAGCGCTCTAAAACCGATCCAAAATAGCACAGAATACCCAAGGACATAAGAAAAGGACACTCGAGGTACATTTATTGCAAAATGTTATTTCATTACCTTTATTTTACCACGATAAAAAATCAGTGCAAACTCTATTAGTGAGATGATAAGGAAAATTTATGGAGAAAACGGTGACTCTAGCGCGCGCTATCACGCAATCAATCTTGCGCGAGCAATCACGTAATCTACCATAGGATTTGTAAGAGGCACAAATCGTGAACTTGGGCTGCCTGTGATTGCAACAAGGTTTGTTGTTTTGGGGGTAGTTTTTATGCAAGCCATTACTTAATTGATAACCTCATTTTTTTGTACAGACATTCTTGCTGTTGTAGTCCATGTTAATGAAGTCACCCAAATCACCACCAGAACAACAAACAAACAGGTAAACTACATTTTTGTATGTTGTTATTTTATTGGAGGGGAAGGAAAGAGACTTGATAATATGTTCTCCCATTTGCATCTAAGAATCGGCATGGTTTGTATAATTTTCGCAGTTTGCTGCTAATTGTGATGACTACAACTCATCTGCATAGTGTTAAGGTATCTGCACCGGCAAAATTTGTATATTTTGTCTTTTTTTGAGAAAATAATTTTAAAATCTGACATGCGACTGTGCGTGTTTAAAGTACCCTAGACTAACTTATTATGAATTGTAGTTTTCATTTCGTTATAAATTTCAGGGGGTGTTAAATTTCAAAGGTGTTAATTAAATTAATTTTGTTTATTGAGCTAAAAAAAGGAAAAAATTGTTTTTCTCCAAAGCAATAACTCCTAATTTGCAAAACTCTTCTGAATATGATTTTTCACGTCAGATCACATTAACGTAGTCTTAACGCACGATATATTATTTATATTTCTTAGAAAAATAGAGCTTTATATTTATTTTCTTGTACGTCAAACTTAAAAATTCGAAACATGGGCACAATTTGTCCAACAACGTGCCTTAAAACAACGTTAGTTCTAAGTTATGTTGTTTTACTGTTCGTCAAATCTTTTCATCTAAGACGTAATATTTCCCAAGAATTTTACGTTTTCCCTACCTATACTTAAACTGTGAAGTCGTAAAGAGTCGATTTGGGCCACAAAACTGGGCAAAATCGCTGAAATTCAGCGTAAATTGAACCACAACATCCTTCAATCTTGGTTCCGCCATCTTGCTTTGTTCTACCGCTGTACAAAACAACAGTAGCCAAGAAAATACATATTTTTACGACCCCTACCCCCGTCAGGATATGTTTGTTGATCCGTTGTCAAGGCGTGCCCCACGAGCTCAAGCGTGACTTCCGGTACCTTTGTACGCATAGTCAATAATTAATCCGCTGTCCAAATGGGGACTTAGACCTCAAGTAAACACGGTGTCGAAGTCGATCGATGCATGGTAGTAAAGAAAAAACAAGTCTCGGCCAATAACAAATGAAAGGAAGAAAAGGTACAGACACAAGAGGTATTGGTTCTTCCCCAGAAATGGGAAGCAGAGGCCGTGCAATTGCCTTTGTCAGCCTCGGTCGCTATTGTTTGTTTCATCGCGGAACGTGCTACAACATGCATGATATTTTGAGTGTGTCTTGAACAGTCCTATCATGATTCCTCATATAGCGGGGAGTGCTTTTCTGACTACGTATCAAGCCTGGAAAGGAAGATAAAGGCTGTCAATTTAAACAAGAAGAAGAATTGTAAGGTTTTATTGTTGTTTTATATATTTAGTTATGCAGTTGAAAGTTGATATGTATATCACTATATGTATGATCGAGGCACGACAATTTCTTCTCACAAACTGACAAAGCTTGTTTATATAAGAACTTATAAATTATCTTATAAATATATCGGTGAAGTTATGAATAAAGTACACTTCTAATAAATTCAGCGTTGAATGTCTCAGAACCGTCTTCAAGTCTTGCAACCCCAAACTTTCCGCTTTCCGCTATCTTGGTTTTGTCAGAGATACGGGCAATTTGCCACAGAATTAGTCTTCGCTAGTAACCGACCCAGTCTTCCACTCGTTTATCAGCTGCAACTTCCGGTCAAAGACGTGATTTTAAAAGCGTTTTGCAACGTTCAGATTAGGAATAAGTGGAAAAAAAACTATTGAAAGTGATATTAGATGTAATAAACTATAATATAACCGAAAAAGAGGAATTTTAAAGGACCAAAATTTAGCCAGTGCAGATACCTTAATCTCATTCTGAAGTTAAATATTTTAAAAATACCAGTGAGAAGGTGCAATAATACATAGAGTTGTGAATAATCCATCTTGCCACTGATATTTACGAATATTAAACATCAGAATGAGACTAACGTTGAGTAAATGCGTCTAATTATCGCATCCAGCGGTAATTCTTGAATGTGAAACAGGACTATTATAACAATACACAAAGATGTGAATAGCTCATCTCTCTGCTAGTATTATGAATGTTTAACATCAAGATTAGGCTGACACTGCAGATGAGTCTGTAGTCATCGCAATCAGTGGCAAATTGTGAATATGAAACTGGACTATTATAACAATACACAAAGATGTGAATAGCTCATCTCTCTGCTAGTATAACATCGTTTAACATCAAGATTAGGCTGACACTGCAGATGAGTCTGTAGTCATCGCAATCAGTGGCAAATTGTGAATATGAAACTGAACTATTACCGTCAATACCTGCACATAGGCCAAACTAATTCTAGTTTACTTAGAATTAGTATATACTTCTTAATTATATTGTATTTTAACATGGCCTCTATGGAAATCAGTGTAATACTGTTAGAGACTGTGTATAAATAATAATAAAGTGAATTTCACAATGTGGATGTTGGATTTACATCAGTATATTTTGAATCACTCTGTAGGTCTCTAAGCGTGATTTGACACTTGTAGACAGATCAGAGAAGAGTGTGACCGCAACCCTGTGGGGAGAGGAGGTATGTGTACCGTATTTGACCGCGTACAAACCGCACCCTGCATATAAGCTGCACCCCCACTTTTTGGTTTCAATCTAACCTCAAGTTCAAATTGAAAACGTAAATGAAATATACCGCGTATAAGGCGCACCCCGAATTTAGAATATCACAGCAAAAAAAATTATCTGAGTTTCTCTCAAAACTTCAAACAACTGATTCTTTTTATCTAAAATACAAATGTTGTTAAAATAAAATCCAGCTTTCTGTAAAGGCCAAACGAAATAAATGTTGTGTTTCCAGTAACCAGTCCAACCTGTTTTTTTTTTTCATGCCAACCTCAGACGTTTTATTGCTATTTCCTAGACTTGAAACATGTAAAATAAATGTACAAACATAAAATATTAAAATCATGAGGAAATTAACGATTGCATGAACATGACGACAACGTTAACACAGGGTTATCTCGCAAATATTATTTTTATTTTTAAATTTTGTATATTTTGAATGGTATTAAGGACAAAAACTATAATTTAAATTCTAAATTCTTTGAGTTAGTTCAAAATTATATCTTAAATACCAATCGATTTTCCATCGCTACAGTCTGACTTGTATATATATGTTTCTCTTTTTGTTTTCTAAACTTAATGTTATGCACTTATTTTAATTAATTTAAATTGTAATTTTATGTTTCCTTTTGTGTGTCTGAAACTGCCCTTATACTTGTATTTTTTCCTGTATGAGCTCCCTCAATAAGCCTTTAGCTTTTGGAGCAAATGCAGAGAGCAAATATGTTTAAATAAAAAAAAATAAAAAATAAAAAATAAAAAAAATTCTTACAGCAAAAGAAAAGTGCAAAAAATATTTTTTTTTGACCTACATGTACCTACCTGGATTCTTTTTCCAGCTCATTGCTGGAAACACAACATTTATTTTGTTTGGTATAATAAGACCCTGTATGCTCAGTGATCTTAAGGTTACCTTCAAAACGAAAAAGATGGGGGAATTTTTTTCCGCACAGAAATGTAGTTTTAGTAATAGTGCCTCTTATACCAAAAACTCTGTTCAATAAAAATTAATGTTGACAGAGAAATACCAAAATTTTTTGACCGGAAGTAGAAGGTTCCGTTTGATTGACAGCAGATCAATAAACACATGACAAGTGCTCACTCGCCCGTTACGGCGGTGTGGGGAAAGTTTGGGCATATTAAATTTATTTCATATACCAATGTTTACATTTATCGAGAAAAGTTTTTCCACACACGATTCCATAATTCCATCGGTTGTTGGCCTTATGCTTTCCAAAAAGAAAGCAGGATGCCCTTAGCTTGGAAAACAAAGAAAAAAGAAAAGCAAAACAAGGCCAAACAATGCATACGAATACAAAGCCAAATAGGAGTCCTCGCAAAACCCGACAAGGGTTCGTATTTTCACTTTCAGACAGAGTGCAGAGTGGTCCACATCTGAACATAAAGAAGAATTGATAAGGAGCCAGCCGAGAGAATTTTTGTTTCCAAGAAAGCTTAGATGGAAACGTAAAGCTTGACGGTGACTCCGAATCGCTTGAACCCAACACCACAATCTCGCTATTGCCGTGCTGTTTCAGCCGCCTGCAAATCGCTGTCTCCTACTATGCTGGCATTCAAGGCGTCTCGAGGTGTTCACCTTGGCTTTGTCCCTCAAGGTCTTTTCGTCTTTCCCATTTTTAAAATCACACAAGAAAACTAGAACAACCAGCTATATTAACATTTTCTCAATGCGGCGCGTAGCTTTGATCGGAAATCAACATTGGCGGGAAATCTTGGATAGTTGAACTGTGATGAGAAATGATTGGCCAAGAGCTCACTAATTGTTGGAGAGGCGGGGCTTCAGATTCATGCACAACAGACGGCAAAATTAAAAAAAATGCTATTTTCTACGCTTTCGATTTTCAACCAAAATAGAGTTTTAAAAAAGCTCCCACTCAAGAGGAATTTATTCGATTTGTTTGAAATTTTCAAAAAATGTCAATTGATATCTCAGCTGCAAAACCTGTGTCGGGGAATTGGAAAATTCTAAAAAGAAAGCTCTTGACTGCGTTTTCCGCATATCTACTCTTATTATTTTTCGCCTTTTCACGGAGAGCATGAATTTTGAAATTCCCTGACACTGTTTTGCAATACGATTCCTCAGAAATGCGACAAAGCAAACAGTTTTTAAAACTTTAAAATATTTTTAGAGTCGGAGCTTCTGAAAGCCATCTCACTAGTTCGGAGAAACGGGGATTGCGGAAAATTCAAGATTTTCAAAGAACTCAAAGCTTTTTATGTATTCTTGTAGCCAATTTTATAAGCTTTAAAATGATACATGGATCATTTATCTACAGTGTTTCCTCAAGGCGCTACATAATTTAGACTGGAAATGCACCCTGAAGGTATCCGGTAACCTTAAGGATATCATTTAAACAGTGCTACAATCCAGTTTATACAATCAATAACTTCCTCAATTGATCATCTATACTAAATTTACTATCAGGCTGAGAAGTTTGAGGAGCATGCTGGAAAGAATCCAGTGTTGGCCATCAGGGGTGCCAAGGTGTCAGACTTTGGAGGTAAAAAAGACAAACAAGAATTCAGAGCATACTGTTGACAGTGAACAATAGTTAATATAAAATTATGGGCCGCATCATGCAAAAAGGGCCCGGACGACATGAAATGGAAACATCTTTTGAAGTTGTTCTCTGTTTTGGATACTAAGTCTTGTGGTACCATCAGAATCTGCATCATGAGCACCACAATCTGTTACTGAAATATAGTGTTGATTTCATGACATTGACAAGTGAAATTGCTGACAAAATTTACAATATGTTTACACGGGCAGTTGATCGCAATTGATAGACTATCATGAGATTGTTATTTTAAGGTATAACTTGTACTGCTGCTAAATTCATATTACGAGCTTCGTTGGGCAGAATTACTGCAGAAAAAGTATGTTTTGATGAAAAAGTGGTCATGTTCATCTTATTTTATTTATTATTCTTTATTGCCAGCAGGTATACATGAATATCATACATCAAAATAATCCCCAATAATAGTATTCTTAATTTTTGTTGTCATATTTGTAATCAGACATTTGCATCAAAATCATGTAAATTTCACATCAGATTTTTCTTGTAAATTTCATTAAACTGATATTTTATTTTAGGAATAAAATGTAGTGCTCCATGTCAAGAATAAAACGAAACCTTCAATCTGTTATTACGAACACTATCATATGAGTTATGAACCTAAATGTTGTCAGGGCCCTTTCTGCATGATGCTGCCCATATGACATTAGTATATACCACACAAGTAAACAGTGCTTTTCATATGCGTTGGTCAAGGATTTGGTAATGAGTGTAGTGAAATTTGTTAGCGCTAACAGTGCTAACACTGATTTCCTCAATCAGTTAACGGCTGAAGCACTTTAAGCCCTCTTAGACCTGCTAGGGCTGATCATGGAGCTCACAGTTAGCTATAATTCTCCTGACTTGCCTAACAGGGCTAATAGGCCTAATGCACCTAACAGGCCTAACATGCCGAACAGTCTTGTTACAAACACACCTAGCATGCCTAACAGTTTTGTTAGGCCTAACCACCTAACAGTGCTTAAATAGACCTAACAACATTGTTAGGCCTGTTAGCACTGTTGTATTCAAAACATAGCATAAAATTCATGTGAAATATTTACCAGTATAGATGGTTTGCACTCAATCCCCAGAGATTCAAATGACAAAGGGCATGGCGGCCATGTTGGTGTACAGAACAAAAGAAGCTAACAAAGAATCTATTGTTAACTGTACACCTACATGGCGGCTATGACGTAAAGTGCAAAGGGTCTTCCATAGAAGACAGAAATAACAAACAGTTAGCTGGCTTGGTACTTACATGAGTTGTAGAGATGTATGTGACCAAAGTTCACATCCTTGGTGTTAGTGAAGGTGGGTGATTTCGTGAAGTTCCAGAAATGCCTGAAGCAAAGTTGTTTCTCTGTTATCTCACAGGGCGTTCTTTGTCTATCCAAAGCTCCAGCAACCTCAGGGTTAATCCTTTAGACTTGAAGGATGCCCACAGCCTTAGGGGATGGTAAATATTGCTTCCTTACAGCCATTTCGCTAAAATTTGCCAGCTGAAAAATAAATGAAAAAGCTTTGACTTGAATATGATAGTGGTACTAATTATGTGTCTCCTTAGGTATGATAATACTGGTAAAAATCATGACCTTCAGTCTATCTCTGGACAGCGCTATGATTCTGGTAAGTAAGGAAGCAAAAACGAGATTTTACTGATATTTATACCATCTTGTTTGGTACTGCCCACTCATACCAAACTAAGGCATTTGGCCTTGAATAAGTTTCTTACGAAATAGATTGTTTGCACATGACATCATCAAAATTTTAAAATCTAAACTACCGGTATAAGATCTATAAATCTGTTATTTTAATATGAATCTTTTTATGTTCTTTTAATATGTAACTCGTTTTCAAGTTACAGTATTGTGAATTTTGTGACAGCCCAGCTCAGCGTGTTTCCTAATGTCATGAAAATCCATATATTTCGGCCAGTTAAAAATGTCAGACTTTATTGGCTAAAGTGAACAAGTTGCACCGTAAATTTGTTGTCGGTAAGTGGTCGGCCGACAGCTTACCAACAGCTTACCAACAGCTTACCGACAGCTTACCGACAGCTTACCGACAGCTTACCAACAGCTTACCGACAGCTTACCGACAGCTTACCGACAGCTTACCGACAGCTTACGAACAGTACTTGACGAATGGTTTCCACAGGGAATTTTCGTCTCAAAGTAAAATCCAGCTGATAGTACAAATAGGGAATTTTCGTCTCAAACTCAAAGTGTGCGTATGTGCGTAATACTCGCTACGCTCTTGATATCACGTAGCTTTACAATGTTAGAACGAAATTTGTCAATAGCGTATTCTTACTACGTTGGAGATAGTTGGATATTGATGAAAACAGTGTACTCAATAATCTGTCTTTTCTTCTTTGCAGCATATTCGATTCCACCGTAAATTAGTGAACCCGCGCTATCTTGGATTCTCACGTGATATCACGTGTTCTTTAACTGCGGCAAACTGTGTCAAACTGCGGCAAATCTATTATTTTAGAATCCTGACTTTTTGATGCCTCTGGCACGCAGGGTATTTACCAAAACCATCTTACTGTACGTTTGTAAAACTGTTTGTCATGAATTCGAATTCGCGTTGGCATTCGTAGGAACATTAAGAGCGAAATTCGTCGTAATATGTTTGCATGACTTTAGCACAATACTGTAGTTATCTGTTAATTTGCCGTGAGATCGCACTGTATCGAAGGGGTTTATCGTTGTCACAACGTTGGAAACTTTGGAAACTATTAAGCGTATTTTGGTTGAAAATATTCTTGAGCCAGTATGAGATAACGATTCATGCGCTTTCAGAATGATTGTCTGGTTTTTGACACAACAGGAGAGGCCCAACACTGTGAGTGCCGCGGTTATTTTAATTTGTTATCTGTTATCGAAGCGGTTTATCGTTGCCAGAACGTTGGAAACTTATAAGAAGGTATAAAGCATATTTTGGTTCAAATGAGTCAACCTCTTACCGACAGCTTACCAACAGCTTACCGACAGCTTACCGACAGCTTACCGACAGCTTACCGACAGCTTACCGACAGCTTACCGACAGCTTACCAACCACTTACCGACCACTTACCGACAGCTTACCAACCACTTACCAACCACTTACCGACCACTTACCAACCACTTACCGACCACTTACCGACCACTTACCGACCACTTACCGACCACTTACCGACCACTTACCGACAACGTATTTACGGTGCAACTTGTTCACTTTAGCCGACTTTATTACACCTTTGAAAGTGATATCTAAAGTGTTTTGAAGTGAATGTTAATCATATTGATAAGAAAAAACTGCTTTATTTGAGAGTATCTTTTTGGCTGCCATCTTGGTGTACCAAAGCTGTACACCAACATGGCCGGTGCATGCTAATTACACTAAATTTTTCGAATATTATTTGTTCGACAGCTCGGTTACAAAGTACTCTATTGCTCCAAAATTTCGGTCATTTCTATATTTTTATCTGCTCTACACAACATAAATAATATACTAATATCAGCAGGGATTGAGCCAGAAATTGAGCCAGAAGGGAAAATTTGGCCCATTTGCGAGTGAAATGGCATTTAATTTCCTTTGGAAGCTGCCAAAGTGGGTCAATTTGACCATTATTGCATTTTTTCAAGGGACAAATGTATTGTTAAAGCGGGAATGGTGCAGCCTGGCTCAGTTCTCTGTATCAGTTTTTTTCTTGAGGCAAATGTTTTGTGATGTCAGTGCAAACGATCCATAGATATTGTGAGGTCCATTCATGCAGCAGATGAGAAAATGATTTTAAGAAGCTGCAGTCATATTAAACCTTAGTCACAGTCCCTAACACCCCAATTTAGTTCAAAAGTCTAGTTCAAAATCGAGAACAAAAGAAAAAGAAAAAAGTTAAATCAGCATAATTCCTATTTTTAAATCATGATTAAATTCCTGCACATTTTGTTTCACGACCACACAGTTTCAGGTCTTGTCGAGTGGCATAAGATCAGGCAAAAAGCCATTCTTCACAGCACTTGTGGATTCCTGATCTTCTGCCGTGCACAATGTACTAGGTGAATGCTTCTGATTAACGCATTGTGGCTTGGTCATGAACAGAACTTGGTCGCTTTTCACCATTTTTAGCAAACTTTAATAGGCATTACGCAATTGAGGATTCAAGCAAAACAACTTTGTTTCACAGGATTACTCTAAATATTATAAGAATTTATGTGAAGAAATAATAAAAAATGGGTTTAGATGCACTGTGATTGCTGTGATTTTTCCAGGTGGTAGTGGAAAGTTGAAGTACTTTTCACAGATCAAGAGTGAGCAGCTAGGGATGGGTGACAAGGTAAGAAATATGTCTGAGTTTAATATCAAACTCATTCATAATTCATGAAGGAAAACAAAGGAAACAAACGTTTAATGAGTAGTTCCAAATCTGATACAGATTCATCCTGACATACATAAACTTTTGCTTCAATGTTCTTGGCCAAAATAGGTCATCGCCAAAATAACAGAAAAACATGATTCTATACATCTAGACATTAATTAAGCCAGATACAGAATTCATGTCTTCCTGCTCGAGTTTAAATCTGTTAAAATATGGCCACAAATTCTGTATCTATATTAGTAATCAGATGGAAATTAATGTACATGCATGGTGTTTTTAACCTTCTTCAGGCTGATTATCTGAGTGTGAAGGGAACCTGTGTATATTTGAGGAAAGAGAACTGCTTATACAAGGTCAGTTGTCGACATTGTTGTCCACCTTTCCTTTGCTAGTTTAATGAACTGAATGAATGAATAATTTATCATAAAATGAAATGTATATCATTATGGTTTGTAATACTATTCTAGTTTGTAATACTATTCTAGCTGTAATCAACTTTGTAACAAAAATGGAACACTTTAAAGTGTGTTCCTATCAACCAGTGAATAACCTTATAAAGGTGTTCAGGATTTATTGATCTGATTGGTTTAACATATATAGCTTTATTGCATAATTTTTGCTCAGCAGAGAGGCTCGAGGAAGTCTTTTTTAGCCTTTCATTGAGTCCTTAGGTACATTTGTACATGAAAACTTGACTGCACTAGAGTCAACCAGTGTGTATTGTCATTTGTTGATGACAGGCTTGTCCAAGTGAAGAATGCAATAAGAAAGTGATGGAAGAGGATGATGGCTATCGCTGTGAGAAGTGCAACAAAAAATATCCCAATTACAAGCATCGCCTTATTGTATCGGTAAGTTATTTGCTGGTGAATTTGTGGATCCTTTATTTTTAAATCTTAAAGTGCATATGAGCCCCAGCCAGTTATCATTCATTTAGAGGTCAAAGTGGAAAACAAAATGACCAATATAAAAACCAAAATTATTAGCATCTGCCATTTTCGTTTATTAAGGAATCAAACTTCAATGACGTCATTTAAGTCCAAAGCTAATTTTAGTTCATTTTGCTCTGTTTTTGTCAGCTCTACTTTATATTGAAAGATATTTCAATAAGATGACAAGGATCAAATGTCTGATGCCTGAAAAACAACTGAAAAAATTAACTTATTCAATGTTATGACTCAATCATGTTCAACTCATTAGCATAATTTGACTTATATGACGTCATTTCAAGGATTTGTAACGCATTAAATTTTGACATCAGTGTTTTTGCATATTCATAAAGTAGAGTTGATATATTATTACCAGTTCAAATTGTTTTTCGATATGACTTATTTTTTGAGCTCCAAATATTGAATCTAAATGTCTGCCATTACTGGAGGCTGTTCCCTTTGTTCAGCTTTAAACAAAGGTTTATTCAGCGGAAGTGATGTCACTTCCACTGAATACTGAGAACGGCTTCCAGTAATGGTGGACAGGATTTTACCGGTAAACTCTCCTAAAATTTGTGGTTTAACCCTTTCACTCCCGGATGTGTTTGGGCTCAATTGGTGAAATGCAGAGTGCTAACTCAACCCTCCCCCCTCAGTTCCAGTTTGGCTAGCCCGGGCTTGTTAAATACTGCTGACTTTTTAAACCAAGGGCTCAAACTTTCCCCATGATTCCATTCGGCAGAATTCTACGGACTCGGCGGCGTTGAGTATGGTTTCTTCTGTAGGTTTTCCGATGAAATGTGCTCTAATTTTGGACAAATAAGCCACTGTAAGAGAGCTAGAGGACATCATAAAGTCTGAGGATGGCTGAAAAGTACTTGGTTTGCTTTTAGTAGGCCTTGTGAAGGGTTTCACAGGGTTTTTCTGTTGTGTTTCTGCTTTGAGTCACATGAAATAATTCTTCCCTGAAATCCTTGAAATCCTGCAGTTGGTTGTCTTTTACCCCTGCTCAACCTATTAGGATGTGTTTTTGTCACTTTAAAGCAATGGCTTGAGTCCAAATCACCGCTCTTGGTTGTAGGGGTAAAATACTTATATAAAAAAAACCTACAGGAGTCCCCTTGTTTTTTTTTTTTTTGGTTAATTACCCAGCATGCAATTGGAGGTGGGAGCAGGAAAAAGTGGTCGAGTGAAATGCAGTGTAAACATCGGCGTGGTTCACAGTCGCTTGGTGTGTTTTGTGCAAACAAACCTGCTGGTTGGAAAGATTAAACAAGGTACTTAACGACTGAGTGGTTATTTTGTATTTGCCCTTGATTTCAAGTGCGAATGGGAAGGGATTTTTGAGCCGATTTTCAGCTCAAAATTCGTGAAAATCTAAAACGAACAATGATCTCCAAAACAAATGTGTGTTTTTCCCAAAGTGGGACAGTCAAGCGATCCCTGTTGTAGCTCTCGCTTTGAAGTTATTCATCCCTTGAAATAATATCGCAACATCGTATTTCCAGCATGTCTAGGTTTGATGCAATAATTTTCTCCAGGTACATGTACATGCTTCATATTGGCCGGTTACGGCCAGTTCAGGAGCAAAAGGGTTAACAAAAGAATTGAAAATTATAACTTTCTGTTCTTTTCGTTCAGACTCGGTGTTAATTGGATACTCACTAAGTAATCAATTATTTGACCAAATTTTGTGATGTAATTGTTTTCTAGACAGGAGCTATGAGCAAAAATGTACTTCCCTAGTCTTCTCTTATTGGACACTAATTCAGAACCAACACTAAGGTCAGAGGGGGTGGTTCAAAATTCAAGTTAATTGACAATATTTGTATTAAGCACAACATATGCATCTTCCAGTTGCTGTGACTTCATTTTTGGGAGACATGTTGCTAAATAAATGCATCCAATCATGTGATCTGCTGTCCCGAACTTGTGTCGGTACACTAATGACTCACTGCTGTATATTTAACTAAACTTTATTGTACGAAAAATCGTGAGAAAAAAGGATACTAAGTCGCTTGCTTCAGTCTTGTCCTCTCGTCCCTCTCACATGCTCACTGCTTCTAACTCTCATGTTACAATTCATGCAAATTAGTATGCATCACAATATCAACGTCATTTCCGATCACGCTCCCCTAAAATTAAAGCGTCTTTAATTTTACACGCTGAAACGATAGAAAGTTCCGGAAACTATAACTACAGTTCATTGTTCAGTGTTCAATCATTTTCCTCTGTTGCAATCACTCTTATTTTCTCTCTAGCGTCGTCAGCTGCTCGTCTTCTGCTCCTCTTCCGTGACTCAGCTGCTGGTGCTGCGGGCGCTTCCTCTTCTTCCTCCGTGGAACCCTTGATTTCCAATGAGCACACGAGAGTCAGTGGTCTCTCGATATGGTGTCCCTTGTGTAATAGAGTCACTCCCCTCACTACTCCATCCTTGCCACGGATGTGTCGCACAACCTTTCCCTTTCTCCAAACTCCTGTTCTTTTCGTCTCCCACGACGAGCACGACCTCCCCGATTTGTGGAAATGTGGCCGTTTTCCTGTTGACTCGATGCTGCTCCATCAAGCTGTGTATATACTCACTCCTCCATCGCTGCCACGCATGTCGTCTTG
Organism: Actinernus sp. WN-2022; assembly: GCA_030867875.1. Taxonomy (NCBI): domain Eukaryota; kingdom Metazoa; phylum Cnidaria; class Anthozoa; order Actiniaria; family Actinernidae; genus Actinernus; species Actinernus sp. WN-2022. The sequence goes on from JAOWCC010001589.1 coordinate 126,930,022, forward strand.
TCTCGTAGAGTCGCTTGTTGACCCTCTTGAGCTCGTCTTCTTCCACCTCAGTATCCTCGATTACATGAGCATTGCCCCCCCACATCACCACGTTCGGTGTCAAGACTTGTTCGTCTCCTCCGTCGCTCTCCACGTACGTTAGGGGGCGATTGTTAAGGTGTCTCTCGATGTCCATGACTACTGTCTCGAGTTGCTCGTACGTCAGACTTGTCCTTCCCATAGTCTTGTACAACGTCTTCTTGATATCTTTGATAAGCCTTTCGTACATGCCTCCCCACCATGGGGATCTGGACAAGTTAAACTGCCATCTGATCTGCTCCTTGGCCAGGTGATCTTGTAGCGCCTCGCTCTTCCGTATCTTACGGATCCAATCTGCAGTTGCCTTAAACACCGAGGCGTTGTCCGATATGATGAGGTTTGGTCTTGTCCGTCTGGTAATAAATGCATTTAGCTTACTCTGGAACTCCTCCGCTGTTTGCGACTTAGTCGTCTCGAGGTGCACTGCTCTCGATGTCGCGCATGTGAAAATCACTATATAGCACTTGCCCTGTTCTTTCTTAGAGATCTTGTATTTCAGTGGACCAGCGAAGTCCACTCCGGTCGTCTCGAACGGTTTTCCTCTTTCAGTTCTAAACCTAGGCATTGTAGCGGTCACGGTGGGTCCATAGGGCTTGGCTCTGAACACTTTGCATGTGTTGCACTTGTTTATCGTCTTCTTTACCTTGGTCCTAAGCTGTGGGATCCACCAGTCGTCGCGTATGGCTGCCATTGTGTTTGCAGTTCCCAAGTGCATGACTTGTTCGTGTGTGTGAAGGATCAGCTTGTCTGTAAACAACCCAGCATCAATGTATATCGGCTGGTATCCCTGGATCCTCCCTTGGCACAACAGGATGCCTGAGTTTGCGTCTTCCACTAACTTCCAGCCGGGAGCTTGTAAGTCTTTTGAGACGGCACTCTGCACTCTTAGTACCCAACGGTCTCTCGCCTTTGCGATCTCCTCCGTGGTCAACGGCCCGGTTGTCCGCTGTTTCTTGTGACGGCGCGCTAAAGCGTTGTGTAGAAACCTTAGCGCCCATGCTGTGACTCTGAGGGTCTTCCAGTAACTGCTCCTCGCTAGCAGCTCTTCCCACTGGTCTTGTCTACGTTCTCTGGTGTAAAAGGTGTCCTCTTTGACTGGCCGGTGCTCTTGCTCTACGTCCTTGCAGCATTTCAGGTTTGGTTGCGCGGGCCACTGCCTTTCATCTAGAAGCCAGGAGGGGCCAGTGAACCACTCCCCGCTCTCCAATTTATCTAAAGTGGCTCCTCTGCTTCCCAGATCTGCCAGGTTCTGTGACGTTGGGCAGTACATCCAGTTAATGCTCGTCTCACTTGTGATCTGTGCTATTTTCCTCACTCTGTTGGCGACAAATACCTTCCACGGTTTGCCCGGGCTCGAGATCCAATACAATGCAACCATGCTGTCCATCCACACCGTTGTAGAAGCAATGGGCCATCGCTGTAGAGCACTGGATATGTTCTTTACCATGTTGGCTGCCATATGTCCGCTGACTAACTCTAGTCTAGCTATAGATGTGTTCCGTTTGGAGATTCTTGATTTTGACGTCAACAGTCCTTTGACCAATCCGGTCTCTTGTTCTACTACCGCGATGACTACGGCTGAACAGGCAACGTTGCTGGCATCTGCAAATACATGTAGATGTATATTCGTTATCCTGTCTGTATTATTTGCTATGCATCTTGGTACTTTCACGTTTCGCAGTTGGTTAGTCCACTTCAGCCAAACCTTTACTAAGTGACATGATACTTCTGTGTTCCATCCATCTCTCTCATCGCATGCTTCTCTGTAGATGCGCTTTCCCTCCACGACTGTAGGGGAAAGTATGCCGAGTGGGTCGTAAATACTTCCAAGTTGGCTGAGTATGGTTTTCTTTGTTACTAGTTTGTTGTCGGAAGTATGTGGTATTTCGCTTTGCATTTATAGCAACCACGGCTGCGGCACTTATTTTCTCTGTGACCCGCGCGACCGCAGTTGAAGCATAGCTTCTTTTCTACAAAGAACCTCTTTCGCTTTTCTAGCGAATCGATGGTCTTGCATTCATCGCCCCAGTGATCTTTCTCACAGAAAATGCAAAATGGACCCCTAGGCCTCTCCCTTGGGTTTGGTGAATCCGCTCCCCTTTTGCTGAAAAAGTGCCTTTCTCTTTTTCTCCCCCTTTCTTCTCCCTGATCTCTATGGGCGTCTTCGATTTTATTTCTCTTTAGCCACTTTTGGATGGCCACGAGCAAATCTTGCATACCCCAATCCTCCCAATTGTCGTCCGTTCTGGTTATGTCCGGTTTGACTTGGGGAAGTTTAGTTAGGGTGCACATCACAAACCCCTTCAGCATTTCTCCCTCCCCAAGAGTTTGCAGGGCATCAAAATTCTTGCTCAACTTCTCATAGAAATCTCTTATCTTGTCGTAATTCGAGCCCCTCACTAAAGGCAAGTTAATTATTTCTTCCATGTGAGCTGCAATGACAGTTTTACTTTGGCCGTATTCTGTCTTCAATCTATCCCAAGCGGTTTTATACCCCAGCGCGCTAGGTTTTAAGTTAGCCAAACGATCCCTAACCTTTGGCGTGACTAATTCCAGTAAGTAACCAAACTTTTCTTCGTCGCTAATCGGCTTTTTATGTATCTGAGATACAAACATATTCTCGAACCTAATCCAGTCAGCCGAAGTGCCTGAAAATGGGGTGATCTTAAGTTCAGGCAATTTGGTTTGTGCGCCCTTTGCGGCTCTTTCCAATTCTAACTTTTTCTCTGTGGTTCTCAGCTCGGCTCTCATCTTCTCTTCCCATAGCTCTCTCTCTTGTCGCTGCACTTCTTGTCTAAACTGTTCCTCGTTGTCGAATTTCATCGCCATCTTTTCTTTTTCGGCGTTTCGGGTTTTACTTCGCTCTCTTTCCTCCAGAGCTTTGCATAGCTTCGCCTTCTCTCCTAATAGGGGTGCATATGTGGATTTTAGCTCCTTTTTCCACTGTCTTACGGCCCGTTCTGTCGTTTTACCTAATTCTATTTTAAGCTCTTGTAAGCTCGAAACGAGATTATTTAGTCGGTCTTGAATTTCATCTGTGCGTTTGCACGTCAACTGGATTTCGTTGAAATCCTCACTGTCTAAGAGATCATCACATTCTCCTAAGTAAAACTGAAGCTTCTTTATTTCTTTCTTGATCTTCTTCTCAAGTTCTTGTTCTTCTTCTGTTATCTCTACGGGGTTAGAATCTTCGGTTTCTGAGTCTCCCATGTTGTTTGCAAAAGGTCACGCTGCTCACTGTCTCACTAGAATGGAATTTCGCTGTTTTCACCCGGTAGAATCCTGGTCACGGCACCACTAATGTCCCGAACTTGTGTCGGTACACTAATGACTCACTGCTGTATATTTAACTAAACTTTATTGTACGAAAAATCGTGAGAAAAAAGGATACTAAGTCGCTTGCTTCAGTCTTGTCCTCTCGTCCCTCTCACATGCTCACTGCTTCTAACTCTCATGTTACAATTCATGCAAATTAGTATGCATCACAATATCAACGTCATTTCCGATCACTGCCACACTCTCTTCTTGTCCATTGGAAAGCAATATCCCAATTAACCTGTAAAAAATTCTCCTGTCCAAAATATAAGGTCATTTCACATGCAATTGACATTATTCAACTACAATGGATGCTAACATCCTGCAAAATAAGTTTGAGTGCAAACAGAAGAGGTCACATGACATGGGTAGGGTGGTTATTAACCCTTTCCCTACTGGACATGTTTGGCTCAGTTGGTGAAATCCTGAGTGCTAACTCAACCCTCCCCCCTCAGTTCAAGTTTGGCTAGCCCGGGCTAGTTAAATACTGCTGACTTTTTAAACCAAGGGCTCAAACTTTCCCCATGATGCCATTCGGCAGAATTCTACGAACTCGGCAGTGGTGAGTATGGTTTCTTCCGATGAAATGTGCTCTAATTTTGGACAAATAAGCCACTGTAAGAGAGCTAGAGGACATCATAAAGTCTGAGGACGGCTAAAAAGTGCTTGGTTTGCTTTTAGTAGGCCTTGTGAGGGGTTTCACAGGATTTTTCTGTTGTGTTTCTGCTTTGAGACACATGAAATAATTCTTCCCTGAAATCCTTGAAATCCTGCAGTTGGTTGTCTTTTACTCCTGCTCAACCTATTAGGATGTGTTTTGTCACTTTAAAGCAACGGCTTGAGTCCAAATCACTGCTCTTGGTTGTAGGGCTAAAATACTTATTAAAAAAACCTACAGGAGTCCCAGAGGTGGGCGGTCTCCTTGTGTTTTTTTGTTGTTGATTACCCAGCATGCAATTGGAGGTGGGAGCAGGAAAATGTGGTCGAGTGAAATGCAGTGTAAACATCGGCGTGGTTCACAGTCGCTTGGTGTGTTTTATGCAAACAAACCCCCTGGTTGGAAAGATTAAACAAGGTACTGTAACGACTGAGTGGTTATTTTGTATTTGCCCTTGATTTCAAGTGCGAATGGGAAGGTTTTTTTGAGCTGATTTTCAGCTCCTCAAAATTCGTGAAAATCTAAGAAACGAACAACGATCTCCAAAACAAATGGGTTTTTCTCCAAAGTGGGACAGTCAAGCGATCCCTGTTGTAGCTCTCGCTTTGAAGTTATTCATCCCTTGAAATATTGCAACATCGTATTTCCAGCATGTCTAGGTTTGATGCAATAATTTTCTCCAGGTACATGCTTCATATTGCCCGGTTATGGCTGGTTCAGGAGCGAATGGGTTAACATGCCCATTTGGGAATATTTTTTACTATTTCGGATATTTCTAATACTGATTGACCTATTGACACTGAAAAAGTCGCAAATTGACATGGTAAATTTTCAACGTAGTGGCACTTTAAAGCAATATCACGACCATAAATCACCCAAAAATGGTTGAACAAGATGTAAAACACTTTACTTCACCCAAATCAACTATTTAAATATCATTTCACTAATTACATAATAATACAAATGAGACATAGATATCAAAATATACTAGATTCGAAATATGCAAAATTTAAGTTAAAAATTTAAAAGCTATATAAAACTTAGCCTGATTTTCAGACTGTCGTGGTCGTCCGCTCACTTCCTCCCACCTCCCAGTCTGATGGACTTCGGCATAAACCGTGTTCTGGCCATTGTTTCATTTCGACCAATCAGAGCGAAGGTTATATTTTTAGAGAACTGAGGTATGCGTGGAATGTCTAGTGCAGCCTGCATGAAAGTGAAGCCAAATGGCGGACGATACAAACAGACTTGATATGGCTTTGGAGAAAGCGTGCGAAACTTTCGACATTTCGGAATTATTTCCCGAACAGAGAAAGGCATTATTATACTTCGTTTCCCGGAAGGACCTTTGCTACCACAGCTGCATCTATAAGGCGACGACCAGGTCGAGAATCGAGAGAGGAGAAATTATGTAGCCTTCTACAACTTCTACAGATCGCCAGAATCACGGCTCTTTCATGCACTGCAGAATATGTTCTACAGCTTCAAACTTATAGAAACAGACCGTGGAGAAACATGTTGTCCTCAGACGTGTACCGGGAAAATCTGATAGGAAGCGTACGGTGGCCCACAAGGGACATGCAGCAAACAAAAATAAATTGCAGCAAACAAAAATAAATTGCAGCAAACAAAAATAAATTGCAGCAAACAAACGAATTGCTGCAAACAAAAATGAATTGCTGCCAACAAAAATAAATTGCTGCAAACAAGAATAAATTGCTGCAAACAAATAACTTTCTGCAAAGAAACATAATTTGCTGCAAACAAATAACTTGCTGCAAACATAACTTGCTGCAAACAAATAACTTGCTGCAAACAAATAACTTGCTGCAAACAAATAACTTGCTGCAAACAAAAACCTTGAAACGCTGCGCGCGCAGTATTAGGAGGGGGACTGGGACCCACATGCTGCATTTTCCCGGGTCAAGATGGCGGTCAGTTGGCGGTAATGTTCTGTCCTTCGTGTTCCGTGGAGAGCGCTTCGGCGCTGGCAAATTATTGCCACAACTGCGGGACTAAATTCGCAAAAGATTCCGAAGAAAGTTCTGACATTCTGATTAGTTTGTACTTCCATCGCGGCTATCCCTACGATGCCATTGTAAGCTTGCTAAGAGAGAAACACGGTCAGAACACTTAAAAGGAAGCTACAAGCGTTAGGACTAAAACGCAAAGGAGTACAGTATGACGAACAAATTGTTCGAGAAGTTGTTAGAAGAGAAATGGATGGGGCAGGAGCACTGGCTGGCTACAGATACGTTTGGCATGCTCTTCGACTGAGGCATCACATGCACATTCCACGCAGTCATATTGCCACCATAATGAAAGAGATTGACCCTGATGGAGTCAAGGGGAGAAAGGCAAGACGACTCAGACGGAGAGCATATTTTTCAAGGGGCCCTAATTTCTGTTGGCACTGATTCAGTTATTTGACTCTTAAATTGACCAAGTGGTGTTTTTTTTATATTTCAGAACTGAACTACATTGTATCATGGCACAATACAGTACATTAAGGGACCATTCATTATTTATGCCAGGGGGTGGGCTGGCAAGAACGAGGGGGGGCCACACGATAAATTCAGGACACTCGAGGGGGGTCATCAGAAAATATGGAAACAAATGTGTGTTGGGGGGGGGGGGGTGGGGGCGGGGGGGCATCTGCTATTACATCTAGAGGGGTCATGAGATTTTTCTTTTCCTTGGAAGGGGGTCAAGAGGTTTTGTTTAGGCTTATGATGGATCTTGCCAGCCCACCCCCTGGCATAAATAATGAATGGTCCCTAATTTGTATAGTAGTGATTTCACAACCCAAGAAATTAAACAAAGTGTAATGCTAAGAAGAAGCCAACAAATGTTTGTATGTTATAAGGACCCTAAGAAAGGATATACACAGGCAGAGGTAGATCATCTTTATAAATCCATCGTGCTACCGAAAATAATGTATTATCTACCAGTATATGGAGCGAGTGAAGCGGACTTATCAACTGTGCAATGTTTTCTCAAGAGATGCTACAAGAGGCGGTAAACGTCTAACTTGTATCTTATTCACCAACTGTTAGAGAAAGCCGATAGAAAACTTTCATAAGATCAGCAATAACTCGACACACCCACTTTTTACACTTCTACCTAGGTTTAAGGATTTGTCTATTCGTCTTAGGTCAAAAAGTTGTTTCATGCCGAAAGTAAACACCGAGCGTTTCAAAAATAGCTCTATTAATAGGCTAATTTTTAAGTAGCGTTAAATTTTTCAGATTTTTATTCTTAAATATTGTAACATCTCATATATACTTTATTAGGTGAATAAAGACATTATTATTATTATTACTATGGCAATCATTACGGTGGTAAAATCACCTCTCCATCGATGCCAATTGTGTTATGACTGCACATGATGTGATTTGCTATGGACAAGCGAGTAATGTTATGTAAACAGCCTGAAAACAAGTACAAGATAAATATATGTTTAATACAAAAGTCACAATAACAAAAAATAGGTCTTGTTTATTCTACTACAATATAAAGGCAGTTACCATACAGTAGTACATGTATACCTCGCCCTTTTTGAATTACATGTATTTTATTAACTAACTGTTTTTTTGCTGAATACTAGATATGAATCATCAATGTCTCGTAAAATTTTGACAATAAACAATTTAAAAAACTAACTTTCTCAATATATTATTATGACACTGCCTCTTCAATAAAACTTTCTTTCAAATAAATCTCTACTAAAATACAAAGATCATTATGTTTATCTCTTAGAAACTTAAACATTAAAACTGTAACTGTTTATATATACAAATTAATGTAACTGCATTGTTTTTTTAGCAGACCAATATTACTAGTATGTATATTAACATTTTGGAGGAACAGCCACACTTGAATTGGAAGGCTATAATAATCATACTATATTCCCCAATTAAATTTTCAATAAATTTGCATGTACAGTGTATATATTGCAGTTAAGTTTTTATGCAATTAACTTATGGTGCAGCTAGGAATGGCAAGGAAAATGTAAAGGTTACATTTTTCTTCTTCTTTCTCGTTGGTTAATATCATAAGAAAAACAACCAAGATGTTTATTGTTGTCACATTACTTTTGAATATTTTATTCAATTTTCATTGAACTACCAATCGTTTGATTTTGAAGAAAATTGTATTTGGGTAGGTCTTGAGGCAGCATCCAAATAGAGCCAGTGCAGAAGAACTCGTGATATGCAAATAAATCACTTACATTAAATCCATCATTTGTTCACAAACGGCAAAAATCATGAACCCTGTTTAAGCATAGCCAAAGCCTTTGCTAATGGCAATTGCAAATTTCATTGCCCTCCTGAATGAATCATATGATTTGTGGCTAACTGGTAACTTCAAAACTGAGGAACATGTATTTACTTTTGGAAAGTTGGATAACTCTCCATCATTCTCAGGATCATGAAGGAATTCTATAGATAACTGACAATTACCTAGAGGAGGCAATTCTTTACAACCACAAGTGAAAAACAAAATGTCACTAAAGGACAATTTTGTTTGAATTTCTTCTATGTCCTGCAAAAAATAACCCCAATAGGACATGATCCGATTCTCTGACAGTCGTTTGTTTGATTTTTCTTCGCTAAAAACAACATGTGCCATTTGGCTGAATGTATCAACTGTCAACTGTCAGCACTGGTCAAGGTTTCAGCCAGCGATAAAGGGGTTCTTGGTAATGAGGCACCGCAGTTGTGGTAATAATTTGCCAGCGCCGAACACAGGCAGCCCAAGCTCTAAATATCTAGTTAATACTTACAGCGTTTGTATGGGGATTTCAACGAGCTAGAAATACGAAAGAATTAATGAATAAAATGCCTTACCTTGCCTCCATAGTGTATTACTTGCTGTCTGTGTGGTAACAGGGGTGATATGAAGCGATTTTAGCGAGTTTTCATTTGCAGAAGCTTGGGCTGCCTGTGCGCCGAAGCGCGCTCCACGGAACACGAAGGACAACATTACCGCCAACTGACCGCCATCTTGCAGCATGTGGGTCCCAGTCCCCCTCCTAATACTGCGCGCGCAGCGTTTCAAGGTTTTTGTTTGCAGCAAGTTATTTGTTTGCAGCAAGTTATTTGTTTGCAGCAAGTTATGTTTGCAGCAAGTTATTTGTTTGCAGCAAGTTATTTGTTTGCAGCAAATTATGTTTATTTGCAGAAAGTTATTTGTTTGCAGCAATTCGTTTGTTTGCAGCAATTTATTTTTGTTGGCAGCAATTTATTTTTGTTGGCAGCAATTCATTTTTGTTTGCAGCATGTCCCTTGTGGGCCACCGTAGAAGCGCTATCGATATCGCGATCGATGTTTATGAATCTACTAGCTACGGGCTTTGGAAAATCATTAATCTTCCTCGACCGCTTTGTATGCCGTATTAAAATGTAATGTCTCCTAGAATGTTGGCATTTAGAAGACCAAATATTTCATGAAATGTAATGATTTGTTTACAGCAGTGAACACACATACTGAGTATGTCATGGTAATAGTTTCACGACATTTAGGCAATTATTTATGTTTGCAAATTTTTTAACACACTTTATTTTGACAATTTTGCTGACCTAAAAGCTGAAATATCTTAGCTTTTTCGCCTTAAGAAAACTAAATCTTTCATGGAATGGCATGATTTTTTTACAGGAGTGAACACATATAGTGAATATGTCATGGTAAAAGTTGGATTACATTTGCCTAAATATTTATGTTATCAGAATTTTGAACAGTCTTGATTTTGACAAGTTGTAAAGTACAACAAATCAGTGTTGTGACCATGCGCTTGAAATACTGTACGAAAAATCCTATTTAAAAAGTTCCTGCTGCCCAAAAAACCATAGCAGCTCAAACAGGATATGGTTAGGGTTAGTTCTGAGAAATCGACATAAGTTTGAAGCTGTAAAACATAAGAATTCTGCAGTGCAGGAAATTAAAGTGCGTGATTCTAGCGAGCTGTACTAGAAGGCTATACATAATTTCTCCTTTCTCGATTCTCTCCCTGGTCGTCGCCTATAGATGTAGCTGTGATGGCCAAGGTCCTTCCGGGAAACGAGGGGTAAATTGCTTTTCGCTGTTTGGGAAATAATTCGGAAATGTCGAAAGTTTCGCACGCTTTTTCCAAAGCCATATCAAGTCCGTTTGTATCGTCCGCGATTTGGCTTGTCCTTCATGCAGGCTTCACTGGACATTCCACGCATACCTCAGTTCTCTAAAAATAAAACCTTCGCTCTGATTGGTCGAAATTAAATGACGTCACGAACACGGTTTATGCCGAAGTCCGTCAGACTGGGAGGTGGGAGGAAGTGAGCGGACGACCTCGACAGTCTGAAAATCAGGCTATATAAAACTCTGTTTACAATACAATCATAAAAACCTAAGGGATCATGCAGTTCCTCTTTTCATTCATCCAAACATACTTCCTTAATCTCCTTTATATACGGTACTTTGAGCATGTTTGTAATATGATGTGGGATATTTCTAATAATTCTACTCCTGAAAACCTTATTCGTGCCATTATTAAAATAGCTGATAACTATAAATATAAAACACGTCCTTATACTCAATATTCTTTATTGAACATACCAGACTTGAAAAGATGAGAACAACTTTGAGACTTGGACCTCAAATATGGAATGCTTTGACCCATCTATATGTGCCTTACTAAAACTGAAACAAACTCTTGGATATATTATTAAAAGCTGATGACTATATTGAAGTTTCCTAGATAATTAAAGAATTTAAATGTATTTCCCTTCTAAAATATGTTATATATTAAAGTGTAATTATCAGGTCAAACATTTTTATCACTAATATCGATTCTACATCAAGTGAATAGTAGAATGTTTCTCGATTTGAGTGTTGCATCCATGAGTTATAGAGGTTTGTATTTATAATATGTTCAAGCCGGTGTCGTAAAACCAGTCTTCATTTATTATATAAAAACATACTGGTAGAGTTAAATGACCTGTTGTAAACATCTACGTTATATTTGAAGGTTATATCAGTGATTTTAACAAATATTTTGTCAAAATCAGAAAACGGTTTCATTCACAAGGAAAACGAAATGACAGTAAATTCCCTAATTTACGTCAAATTTACGTCACATCATCAGCATATTGGAAATAAAAACCTCATGTCACAATCATACACACTAACTCAATTTCTTATTATAATCATCTTTTCTTTCCCAGCCTCAACTATTTGTAGGATGATGTTTCTTTGTAATTTAGTTTCTCGTAATTGACATAAGTTCTTGTCTTGTCTGAGTTCCTTTTTGGCCTTCCTTTTATTTACCAAGCTGCGTGTTTCTATTCTTCAAGGCACACTTGGCAGATTTCACTGGAAGTCAGTGGGTGACATGCTTTCAAGAAAGTGCTGAAACTTTACTAGGAAAAACTGCAAATGAAATTGGAGAGATGAAGGAAATGGTGAGTGCATGAGTACTCCTATTTTTGACATGCAGTGGTACAGGGACCGGATAAGAACCTCATTTCTGTACCCTGTGGCTATACATACCACCCCCTCGGGAACTAATGAAGGATTTTCTCTTATGTGTATATGTAAAATGGGTGTGTGCAACAAGGGCGATCTCCCTTTGAAAACAAAGAATTTGAAGGAGAATTTAGAATGTGATCAGGAGTCATTTACGCCCTTGTTACATACAACCCTTGATTAATGTAGTACATCGCTTACATTTACATCGCTTTGTACACTGTAGGGGGAAGACACAGCCTTTGATCAAGTATTTTCAGCGGCAGAGTTCCAAACCAACATGTTCAAGATTAGAGCCAAAATGGAAACGTACAATGTAAGTCAGTGACTCTGGGAAGCCAGAGCGACGCAGTGGTTAAGCGCTTCGCCTATCACCTCTGTGGCCCAGGTTTCATCGCCGGATGCGGCGCCATATGCGAGTTGAGTTTGTTGGTATCTCACCCTTACTCTGAGGGTTTTTCTCCGGATTCTCCTGTTTTCCTCTCTCTGCAAAAACCAACACGCTGAATTCCAATTCAATCTGAGGATTAGCCAGGTCCTGACTTTGATCAGCCCCCATGGTTGTTTCAGGTCCCTTAGAAATTCAGTTTTTTCTGACAGTGAATTAATGTTTTAGCACTATCAGATTGAAGCACAGGAATTGATGAAATAGAGGTGTCAAAAGTCTTCCAAAAATAGCATTGTCCCAACACTTAGACCAGGATTGTAGCTTTTAAAAAGGTCAGTCATCGCATATTCCTGCATTAGGCTCAAACGAACAGTTCTCACGTTTCTAGTAAAAAAAAAATAGATTTGTTAACAAGCTACCGATGCCGTACGAAGTGGATGAAAGTGGATTTTTCCTACTTTTAAAATCACTTTGGCTGGACTGTTTTTTGTGAATTTACATTGACACAATCATGTTTCCATTCAACAGGAAGAGACGCGTCTAAAGTGCACTGTTGTAAACGTCTCTCCAATCGACTACAAGCAGGAGTCCAAGAGGTTGATTGAAGAGATCAAAAAATTGATGGCAGAGTAAAGCTGCATTTGGTTCTGACACTGAAAATTGTTTTGTTAGCTGAACAAACGTTGAAGCCATATGATAACTACCACGTCGTTATTCAGATGAGTTACTCATTTAAAGGGGAACTGAACCCTAAATCAACCCAACGACTATACAAAGATGTATTCGAAAGAAGTACGTTCTGCTATTTTATTTGTGTTGGCGTGTCTATGAAGAGTAACTAAGTTTTGAAGTTCGAGAAATAACCGTTTCTCCGCTAACAAATCTTCATACGTCACACATGCCAAGGAAAAACATTTACACCTCCGTAATTGGGAGTCGTTATTCCAGCTGAACAATGGGAAAACTAATTTATTCCCAGTACCTGACGTCAAAAATTATAAGAAGAAGGTTGCAGATTTTCTTTTCTCTGACGCGGAATTATAATCTAAGGTTCTTCATATACAGATTGATTCGTAGAGTTTATTTGGTGTTTAGTTCCCCTTTAATGGAACAGTAAAAGCCCTAGAAACTTCCGATCCTCCTATTGGACATTCGTAACGTGTGACATAAATGGCGTTTTTCTGTGTAATCCAATAATGAAAGCTGGTGGATTTACCACTGTTAGAATATGGTAGCCTGGTCGTTCAAACTAAATCTACTAAAGCTACTGTTCGAGTTAATGTTAGGAATTGCATTGCCTTTCCAACAGTTTGTCGTTGACTCATGAGAGTGCAGTCCTTCACTGAACAGATGATACAGCAGTATACTTGATTCATGATCCACTAAGCTCATATTAAGAGACTGATTACTGAAATCTTTGCTGAAGCTCTTTTAGCTTAGAGACAGCATGTCCGTAACCGTACTGTGACTGGACAACACATCCTCCCCGTTGAATTAACAACTATCCTTAAATGAAAAACACGCTTGAAATAATGATAATCGTTAATTCTAATGACATTCTTAAAACCAGTCAAGGATAAAGATAAACATTTGTTACATTCCGAACGGCGGTAGACCGGCTTAGTGTAGTAGTGATGACGTCTGCACTACACGCAAAGGGCTACGAGTCCGAGTTTACCTTCTCTTCTTGTTTACCTGTGAACCCTAGCTCTAGGTGAGTGAGAACCCGATGGTTAGGGTTTAGTTTCTGGTTCGGGTTAGGATTTGTCGTAGAATTAACGATTATCATTATTCCAAGCGTGTTTGCCATTTAAGGATAATTGTTAACTCAACGGGGAGAATGCGTTGTACTGGAAGCCATTTCAATGTCACGACGTACAATAACCGTGCCGTAGTCATTGCCGAAGTTTGTCCCACTCATTAGAAATCTGCTCTAACAGACTGCATTCCCATTCTGCTCCACTGCTCACAGTAAAAGTTCCATGTTGGGGGTCAGGGGCAATGATTTGAAACAGTTTTCATATTTGTTGGCAAGTTTTGACAAAGAGCCTTTGTTTCCGGCTGTAGAGCGCAGTTTGAAACAAAGCTAACTACAGTCGGAGTTAGGGACAAGTCATAAATTAGCAATTTATTAACCAATTTATGACCAGTCCCTTAGTACAACACAATTACAGTATCAAATACGTTGCGAGTCTTTGAGAATATGTTCTAGTGGTAATGATTTTGTAATAAATCAACACGAGATCCACTGAAGTTTCTGTTTAATAGTTTTTCCCAGCCCCAACAGCGCATTCAACTTTAATCCTATTAGTCATCCCAACAAGTTACCCTACTAATATCCCTCAATATTGCCATTTCCTAACAAATATTTCCACTTCTGGTATGTCAATAATGTCCCAGATAGTAGTATAGCGCCCTCTTTTTCCACTTTGGTATTTCAAGAATGTGCCATATAGTAGTACAGTAATCTATAATATTGCCACTTCTGCTATTTCAAGAATGTCCCAGATAGTAGTATAGCGCCCTCTTTTTCCACTTTCGTATTTCAAGAATGTGCCATATAGTAGTATAGTAATCTATATTGCCACTTCTGGTATGTCAAGAATATCCCAGATAGTATAGCGCCCTCTTTTTCCACTTTCGTATTTCAAGAATGTGCCATATAGTAGTATAGTAATCTATATTGCCACTTCTGCTATTTCAAGAATATCCCAGATAGTATAGCGCCCTCTTTTTCCACTTTCGTATTTCAAGAATGTGCCATATAGTAGTATAGTAATCTATATTGCCACTTCTGGTATGTCAAGAATGTCCCAGATAGTAGTATAGCACCCTCTATAGTTCCACTTCAGGTATTTCAAGAATGAATCTCAGTTCGTTGCTTATGTGAATTTATAAAGGTAAAGCGACCTTATTTAACGCCGGTAGCTCGTTGACGTGAGACCTACGTCTTTATCCGAGAAGACGTGAAAGTCTAACATTTGCAGTTCGAGAACGAGATCGGTTCATAGACTGCTTGCAAGTCCCTTCTATTCCGTTAATTTCTATACAAGAGCGAAGTCATGGCCCAACATGGCAGAACATGGCGCGACATGTTGTACTGACAGTGATGTCAAAAGTGATAAAGCTGATTTCGCATGAGTGGGACAAACAACGGCATGTCTGTAGCCTTACCGTAAACGTGCTGTGCTGTAACTCTGTAATTTGATTGGATGAGCAGGATAAAAACAATAGGGAAACCATTTCAATGTCACGGCATGCCGTACGGTAACCCCGTGCTGTAGTTTGTCCCACTCATACGAAATCTGCTCTATTTTATTGACTGCTCCGCCCCCTGCTCCCTAGGGACGCGTGGGATTTCTCAGAAAATGTTCAGCCGCTTATTATTTTAGCGGGTGGCTGAAACCCCGAAAAACTAGTTCAAACAAAAGAGGATGTAAACTAAAGAATACATTATCCAGTGTCGGATTATTGCAGTCTGCTTGTAATCGCAATTTTAGGATACAATTGGAACGTTTAGCTCAAATTACATCTCAATGACAGAGAAGAAAGGAGTAGATAGTAGAGAAACGGAAACTTCGCAATATTAATATTCAAGATCAAGAACCAAATGGGAGTCCGATGTAGCGATCACTCCGCATCACCGCAAAGTGCTGCTAATTTAAGTAACAATCGAAACATCCAATTAGCGGACAGATTTACACTATCCGATTTGATTATTGTTATGAAGTGGAACAACGAACGCAGCTAGTTAATGTTTTAATGCAAAGCTTTGGACATTATTATATTAAAGCTAATATTAGCCGTACCGAAACAATTTGATCCGGGTGGAATTAAATGCCATTCTGCTTGCAATTCGTCGACACCGTTGACATCCTGCCAAAGTTGTCAAGTTCAACTGACAAAAGGTAGTTGCCCAATATATATTAATGCGATTCGGTTTCTAAACAACTCAGTACAAACACCGACTCGGCGAGGAATATCACCATCATGAAATAAGAAAGCCGTAAGAAACATAACCAAAGGTAAACGAATTAATAAGATCCAGTTCAGCACGATGTCATTCATTCTGTTCCAAGCTAGCATTTATCTTTCTTTTTCACTTTTCCAGATGGCGTTCTTTGGGTTTCGAGAGAATATAACGTCCAGCGATTCTATAAAACACCTGAATGGATCTCAGCTCCCACAATACCAAACATATCAAGGACTCTACATACGCGAGAGGGACAGGATAGCCTTCCTGTGCGTATACAGTGTCCTCTTGTTCATGACCTTGGCTGGAAACTCTGCATTAATGGCTATAGTGATTAAACATCGCCCAATGCGTACCACCGCTAACTATTTACTCGTCAATATGGCTGCATCAGACGTTGCTGCTATAGTGGTAGTTGCACCAAGAATGCTTAGCATATTAATCACTCGCTCCAAGGAATTCGACATTCCTGGTGGCTTCGGGCAAGCACTATGTAAAATAGGACCCTATGTTCGCGATGTTTCTGTAGCGGTGTCCATCCAGAGCATGATGGCAATAGCCTTTGATCGCTTTTTCGCCGTTGTGTTTCCAATGAAAGTAAAGCCTAAGATCCTGAACATTCGAGTTATCCTGCCGGTGATTTGGATCGTAGCCTTAGGGACATTCGCGGTTTATTTCTACATTTACAGGATCATAATGGCTTGGGGTCTGCGCTTTTGTATCTACGTCTGGGAGCCCCCTTTTGAACCTGACTCCTCCAGTAAGCACTTTTACCTCGTGTGCTTTAGCTTGTTTTTCGTAACTCCTCTTATTATCATAACAGTTCTTTACACCGCTATTTCCGTGAAAATGAACAGACAAACCATTCCTGGTGCTTCTTCTTCTCAAAGCGAACAACGTCGACGAAACCGCAACAGGGGCGTACTCAAGACATCGCTAGCAGTCGTTGCAACTTTTTTCGTATGTTGGACACCTTCGTACACTCTGCATATTATCAACTCGTTTCTATGGAATGGGAGAATACCACAGCACTTGTGGCCTTACATAGGCCTCATCTTTGATATCACAATCATTCTGTCTTACTCTGCCTTTGCCATCAATCCGTATGTTTGTTTCCTGTTCAGCGGGAATTATCGAAACTGTTTGAAGGAACTGTTTCCTTGTTCGCTGTTTTGTAAGACAAGGGTGGGTTCACTGGAGCAGTCGACTCCAGGAACAAACACGAAACCCTTAGCACGAAATCAAAGGTTACTGACCGCGAGAGCCCGAACCTGCGATACCAGTGCCTGCTAATAAAGCCATTCCTATCACGGGAACCGAGGCACAAAAAACTAGGGACGGGGAAGATGGAGAGAGAACACAGCAGAGTAATAAAAACAAGAGAGGCCGGGGCGGCAGACGGCACGTTCGTGCGGAACTCGGGCAAAATCAAGCGGAAAGGAAAAACAAGGAAAGGCTGAATGTATATTTATTTCATCAAGACTGGCTGACAGATCGAACAATACACCTGCTTTCTGTGTGACACAGGATGACTCGTGAATCCACACCGAATCACAGCGAGATACTAGCTTTGGAGTAAATATCATTCAACACGCCAGTTAGTAGCTTTTCTCGGCCTACGCAATTCTTAACATCTGCTCTACTTGCTCTTTTGTGTTGATAAGAATTTTATTTGTTTTGCGCGAAAGAAATGAAAAAGCAACTACTGTAACAACAAAAGATGCCTAAGTGTCGAAATCTGTCATGAAATGGCAATGAGGATTATGTGGATCATCTAGTGTCATTATTAAATGACGAACTAGCCATTCAATTGATTTTTTTTTTTAAATCACCCGACTATTGATACGATCAGGAAATGTTAATTTCCGTCAAATTCCTGTGATTTATGACAAGTTAATCGACGTGAGTAAAACCAATTTTATATCGAACTGAACGAGATGTTAGTAGATCATTTGCGTTACTGCAAAATATCTAATTCAAGTTCGCCACGAAGTACTGTGCTATCAGGGACCACGGAGTAGTAGGGCTAAAACAACCATACAGTGCAACGAGCGCCGAAGGCACCCCAGGAAATTTTGAAATCTCTGCTATGTTGAGCTATAAGTTAGAACACAAGAATGTACTCGTGTTTTTCAATAAAATACGAGCGGTCTCTGGTTGTTGCGAAGGCGCTAGTCATATATCTTGTATCGCATTTTACACTAGCCTCCTCCGCGGGCTTCCTGTGGAAGGTTCGGGTAAGAGGGAGGGAGGGGAACGGTCCGCACAGGAATCCCAGTTATTTTATCGTCTGCGGAGGAGGTAAATAAAACACTAATTAAATTCAGTGTAGAAAAGTTAATGTCTTCATTGCTCGACTGGCCTCTCCGATAAAGACCGGTTGAACAAAAGCAAGAGAAAATAATATATGGATGGGGTTGTATAACAAATAGATTTAAGGATAGTTTCCCCCGCAATATTAAGTAGTTTGAACCCAGAATAGAATACTTTTTAATTGGTCCTTAGCCGATTGATTATAAATTGTATGGATAGCATGTTATCACTTTACGTACCCCTCCTCGGGCATTTATGGCGCACCCTACCGTGGTGTCGGCTATATGCAAATGCCTCACCCAGAGGCTTCGGGACGGATGCAAATGTAACATTCCCACCCGACCTTAGCTCAGTGGAAATGCTTCTTCGTATGCGCGAGGAGGGGTTGGAACTGACAGATACATTTAATACCACCGAAAAGATCACAACTAACAGTGCGAGTCGCTGTCATTTTTATTGAAAATACACTCCCTGCCAAGGCGGTACGAGTTTAGCAAAACTAGCGGGAATCTCGTATCAGTATGAAAGGCTACAGTACGTAAACAAACGGCGCCACGACACTTAATAGCCCCGTTTTGATAAGATTCACTTGTGACGCACACTTAGGGTTTCAATGAGGTTCCTGGGTAAATTAAATGTATTCTGAGATTAATTTATCCCGGAGGCTCATATTGAAATCTTTGTGCATCGCACGTGAAGTATTATTTTAAGAGCCAAGTGGTTCACCGGTAGTTCTTTCAGACTCGTGCGAAACTCGTTTATCTGCAACAAGAGTCCAACGGCAAGTACTATTAATTTTATAGCGAATGAACAATTATTCGACATATTATTTTATCTAAGAACAGCTGCAGGTGCGTCAGATGAACATTAATCATATCCCCTCTTCTGTACACACACATCCAAATTGTATAAATATTGATAAAGGCAGCAAGATTCGAAATTAAGGATTGCCAGATTTTACATTTTCGTGATCCCACTTGTTTTCTATTACTTTTCACCAAGAGACCATCACCTAGGTGATGGTCTCTTGCTTTTCAGATACAGCTTTGTTTTTAAGGCTATCTGTCAAGACAGTAGGGCTATGAGGAAGTTAGCCACGGCTTATCTAAGCCGCGAACGATTCGCATAAATGCGTCACTAACTGAAGCCACGGCTTAATGAAGCCCTCGTATAAATAGCACGTGTGTCCACCTCGCGACTAACTTGCTCTCGTGTACATGGCCAAGGGTAAAAAAAACATAACTTTGCGCTTACAATAACTCTTCTACAACACGTTGACAGGCGCTGCATTTTATTTCTCGTGCTTTCCACAATTAATTTTCCGTTGCATTGCACATGAGGTAATAAGTTGTAGTGAATAGCGTACGCTGGGCGATTTGGAAAATTGCGAAACATGGCGAGTTCCAAACCTGTCTATCGGCTTGAATTTGCCGGCAGCTTGCATGTTTCAACATCACAGGGACACGTTGGATGAATGGGCTGTTTACTATTGACTTTATTCATACATGAAGGCATCACAGAGATTCCAGTTGTCCCAGAAAGAGAACATTCCAAAATAACGTTAAATTCAGACATTTCTGACCAGCTCCAAGTTAGCGATCTTTGGGAAAACTAGCCTCGCTCTGATGCTAGATATGAGTAACATGCATGATCGTGTCCTCTTCTCAAATCTCACAAGAAACACTTAGGTAGAGCGGTTTTCAGTTGAGTGTAGTGAAACGAAACACAAATTACCCACAGCCAGCCAATCATAGGAGCGAGTAATCACAAGTAACTCTTAAATGGCTTCCCTGTGAGCCAATGACAAACCAAAGCAAAACCAAAACCAATTTGCGTTTGGTTTTACTTTGGATTCCGATTGGTTGGTTTACTTTCTCAGCCAATAGGAGAGCTTAGTAAACGCAAAACCAAAACACTTCCGACATTCAATTGAAATCCGCTCTATTATTAACGCTACCTCTCTGTAAACACGACAAAATGGGTGGTAAAATGTGCCATGGCTTTTAAACCAATATATATGTACCGACTGCGTCACTCAGTTACATTTATATTCCTTTTAAAATTCGTACAGCGTCCAATTTCTTATATTAAACGGCTAAACACTGGTCTATCCGAGACGAGAATTTAGTGAGCATACTTTAGAATGGAATTTAGGATTGTTAAAGGTTCTCATCGTCAATACGAAGGCGGGCTTCCTGTGGTGAGTTCTCGGAAAACACAGGCATCTCGCTTTGGTATTGAAGGTAAATTGACATTTTATGATATTCCACACACGTTAAGATCATTGGAATTCAGACGAGTGGTATCTTCTTTCCCACTGTATTAAAGAACAGCTGCTACTCGGGCGTGGACACTCGGGACGCCATTTGAAGAACAGTAGACTCATTTCAAGGAACAAGAGCAGTATTAATGGAGTCCCTACTGTATGGTACACATTCTCTTGACGTCATTCTCGTATTCCTCTTCGTCACTGGCAGTGTCGAGAATCGTGTCCTTCACGTTAGGCAGGAACAGTTTCTCGTCTAAATCATCTTGTTGGTAGAATAACATGTAAGGAGAGTCCTCCTGCATCTTAGCTGTGTCGCACTCCTGTGTTCACCAGAAATGAGCCAGTCACACATACGAATGATGTAATCAGTCTAATTCATAGTTATCGGACCGCCATTTTGAAAGCTAACCATGCCTCAGTTAGAGGCTTGTATCTAGTTAGCATGATAATATAACCATATTCACAGATCAGCGCAGGGTCTACTCCGTGCGAGGCAGAGGCTTGGTTACCTTTCAAGAACCATGCAACTTTCTTGACACTGAGCCAATACTTCTAATCGAATGATTGTTTTTCAAACAGCTGCAAAATATTCAGACTTATAACACTTTCACAGTGCAAACTTTATCAAAATACGCACAAGCAAGAAGTTGGTGAACATTTTGATCTATGAATTTCTAACCTTACTAACGTTGACAAAGTAGAAAGGACCATAGCTTTCCTTCAATACAAGTGAGTAGAACCCAAGCCGATTTAAAGTATTTTCCCTTGAGCATAATAAATGTTTGTGCCAAACGTGTCGTGTAAGTGGGACTAAGTGGAGCAAAAATAAGAAAGCTCATCATGACACTATGACCCACCTTACAGCTACTGTCGTTATAGCAGTACCACCGACCATTGGGGTTATGTGAATATGAGATGTAATGACCTCCCCCTAGAACTCCTGAGTGACACTGAAACAAAAACACTATAGATTAGGTACAAACTGGAGAAGCATGGGTGTCAAACGATTCCAACATCAGGACAACATTTGTTGCGTCATGTTGAAGGGATGTTGAAAGCATGGGTGTCAAACGGTTTCAACAGCGGTACAACATTTATTGCATCATGTTGAAGGATGTTGAAAGCATGGGTGTCAAACGGTTTCAACAGCGATACAACATTTATTGCATCATGTTGAAGGATGTTGAAAGCATGGGTGTCAAACGGTTTCATCATCGGTACAACATTTGTTGCGTCATGTTGAAAGCATGGGTGTCAAACGGTTTCATCATTGGTACAACATGTGTTGCATCACGTTGAAGGATGTTGAAAGCATGGGTGTCAAACGGTTCCAACATCGGTACAACATTTGTTGCATCATGTTGAAGGATGTTGAAAGCATGGGTGTCAAACGGTTTCATCATTGGTCCAACATTTGTTGCGTCATGTTGAAAGCATGGGTGTCAAACGGTTTCATCATCAGTACAACATTTATTGCATCATGTTGAAGGATGTTGAAAGCATGGGTGTCAAACGGTTTCAACAGCGGTACAACAGTGTTGAATAAAATAAGATGCGAGAGACCTTGGAATGAGAACCAGACTTCTCTCGTTCTACCTGCCGCCATAGGTATGTATGCGTACAAATGTCTAATGAAGTAGTCAAACGGTTTCAACATGATTCAACATTTCCGCAAACAATATAATTTAATTGTTATGTTGAATCAAAGTTTGAATGCATTTAAACTATTCAACATGCTTTCAACAATCTCAACAAATTTTGAAACCGCTTGATAGCAAAGAAATCTGAAAACAAAAACACAACGTCTTACCGACATGGCGTACAAACAGTACACAGGTGTTTTGAGAGCCATAGACGACGCTCTGTTGCGGATGTCTTCCGGCGTACACTCCTCTCGACAGCCATTCCCCAAACATACAGGAGGGGTCTGCTCCATGCCAGCCTGGCCCGGCCACACAGTGGGTGCTTTACTCTTTACTGCCTCTGGTTCTGGATGGACTTTAGCCGAGTTCAGGCTGGTACAGGAGGAGTGGCGTGAGCTGTGCTTGCTACCGTGATTGAGGTCCACTTGGCTGGAGCTGGCGCAGCTCGACGCTCGTCCTGTGCTACTGAGGCTGTCCGAGTCTCGGCTGTCTGAAGGGCTTACCTGACGAAATAGCAGTTCCACAAAAAATTGAGTGCAAAAGTGACTGTAAATCCTGTTATCTCGCTTTGCGTTGAGCGGCAAAAACGGAAAATGGGCCTTTTGCAGGAATGCAATCACGTGGTTGTACTGAATGGCAAAAATATGACTTCATTTATTTAAAGGCACTAGTGTTATTTATAGCAAAGACTGTTTGTAAATGCTACTTTCCACCTCCAATCGACTGACGATCTTTCTAAAACAGCATTCTGAAGTTTGTTCGCCATCCAGTACAGCCATTCCCGTGGGATCACGAGCGCAATTCATTGGTTATTGAAGTGATATAACAGCACGTGACTGTTTCCTGTAAAGCCTTTCCCATGGGATTACGAGCTCAATGTATTGGTTATTGAAGTGATATATCAGCACGTGACTGTTTCCAGTAAAGCCTTTCCCATGGGATCACGAGCTCAATGTATTGGTTATTGAAGTGATATATCAGCACGTGACTGTTTCCAGTAAAGCCTTTCCCATGGGATCACGAGCTCGATGTATTGGTTATTGAAGTGATATATCAGCACGTGACTGTTTCCAGTAAAGCCTTTCCCATGGGATCACGAGCTCGATGTATTGGTTATTGAAGTGATATATCAGCACGTGACTGTTTCCAGTAAAGCCTTTCCCATGGGATCACGAGCTCAATGTATTGGTTATTGAAGTGATATATCAGCACGTGACTGTTTCCAGTAAAGCCTTTCCCATGGGATCACGAGCTCGATGTATTGGTTATTGAAGTGATATATCAGCACGTGACTGTTTCCAGTAAAGCCTTTCCCATGGGATCACGAGCTCGATGTATTGGTTATTGAAGTGATATATCAGCACGTGACTGTTTCCAGTAAAGCCGTTCCCATGGGATCACGAGCGCAATTCATTGGTTATTGAAGTGGTATATCAGCACGTGACTGTTTCCTGCAAAAGGCCTATCAGCTCGAAGTTAGCAATCACATTTGGTCGGGCTTGCGTTAAGAGAGAAATACTGAGAACGGAGGTATTCAGCCTTATAACCCATCAAATATTTTCTCTCGCGCGTGATTGGTTGAAAGCGTCACGTGAACCGATATTTTCTCTCGGCGAGCGGGAAATATCAGTGAATACACCCCCTGTGAGCGTATAAGCGCGCGTCAAAGAAAATATTTGAAGGATGATAACAACAATATCCTACATTGCGGCAACGAAATATGCCATGATATTTGTCCTTGGACATTATCTGATCCTCGAAGCTCAGTTTCCCTCGAGCTTCGCTCTCGGGAACTGTTCTCTTCTCGGATCAGATAATGTCCGCGGACGAAATACCGGGCCATATTTGGGGTCTTTCCTCGACCGCACGCCAGAGTCAACCAAAAATCAACAAGCTACGCAACTTTCTCTTATGTCGAAAGTAAAATTGATAAAAATAAATTAGGTTTGCTGCAACGAAGGCTCTGTGGAGCTATAATAATCTGCTGCCGACCCGAAAACCCATAGACGTGAATGTTTACAAGATATAGGCAGGGTAACATGAACTTCGAGACAAGTTCGTCTTCTTTTTAATTTAGAACGACAGGTCTGGAGAACGCCTGCGCATGCGTGAAATCACGCTCGCGCGCATCATTTTGGTTGATTTTTCACTCGAAATTTGTACTTCAAAGCATTGTTACAGAAAAGTACGAGCTTCAATTTTAAGTCCTTTCAATTTTAATTGGTTTGATGACTAAACTAATAAAACTGTTAACTCTTGCGATTTTCCCCTTAAAGTGCCTATCACCCTTTTGCAATTTTGATAGCTTATGAACCTCCGAAAAGTTTTGAGTACTTCTGTGAAGAAAGTTTTGGTTTAAAGTGAATACTTTATGTTCTACGCTTGTTTGAAATCGTGTAAATGTGACCTTTCTGACCCATGACCGCGTAAGTAAAAGCCTGGGTCGAAACCTGGGTAGACGTCATCTTGACGTCATATAATTAATTCGGCTTTGCAATCATTTGAAGAAATACTTAACATGTTGACTAAAATGACTTTTTTCTTTACTAACAACTCAAAAACTGTGTATATTTTCTATGCATCGATGTTGTTGTGATAAAAACGCGCCATGGAGAATAATGCATTAATGAGATGACGTCTACCCAGGTTTCGACCCAGGCTTTTACTTACGCGGTCATGGGTCAGGAAAGGTCACTTTTACACGATTTCAAACAAGCGTAGAACATAAAGTATTCACTTTAAACCAAAACGTTCTTCACAGAAGTACTCAAAACTTTTCGGAGTTTCATAAGCTATCAAAATTGCAAAAGGGTGATAGGCACTTTAACTGCCGCTCTTTTTTGCGAGTTTTTTAAACAGAAACCATTTAAGAGCATTAGAGCTGCTCCCGCAATTTCTACCGCTGACTGGACATGCGTAGCATTTTGCAGATCTATCCTTCACCTTATGACGTAATGCTTACCTGCTCTGATACAGCCTGCTCACTGCCCGCAGTGAACGAGCCCATCCCATCATCCCCTTCGTCCGTACTTCTGACGGTTACCGTGGTGACGGTGATGTCTCCACTCCTGATGGTCACGTGACTGCTGGATGGTCTCTGGACAAGGAATGCTGACGGGTCAAAGCCAGCCATTGGGCAGTTGACGATTTTATTAGACTTCACCCAGTGACCGTTGACGTATTGAAACCTTTTGAGATGGATTACCTATAAAAGAAAACGTTGAAGATTAATGAAGGCCCAAATGAACTTTCTCATGACCAAAGACAAAAAAAGAAAAACTACTGAGATTATGCTTTCCAGTTAAACCATACTTGTCCAATACTCTGACAAATTTATGCATAGCATTGTTTTGTATTTTATTGTATTGCATCGTTCTACTATTGTTTGTATTGTTAAACTATTGTTATGTCGATATAATACAATACAATGCTATGCATAAATTTGTCAGAGTATTGGATAACCCTCAGTTAAACTGGAGAAACTTTGAGACAATTTTTCATGAAGGGTGGCAAAGATTGGAGTGGATGGTAAATACTGAGCAACTTGAAAATGGTTCGCTGTAACTGAAATAACGTTTATGGTCAGTTTCCCATAAACTGACCAGTATACTGACGAGTATGGCAGGGGAGGCAATCGTATACTGACCAGTATGGGAGGCAATCGTATACTGACCAGTATGGGAGGCAATCGTATACTGACCAGTATGGGAGGCAATCGTATACGGACCAGTATGGGAGGCAATCGTATACTGACCAGTATGGGAGGCAATCGTATACTGACCAGTATGGGAGGCAATCGTAAACTGACCAGTATGGGAGGCAATCTTAAACTGACCAGTATGGGAGGCAATCGTATACTGACCAGTATGGGAGGCAATCGTATACTGACCAGTATGGGAGGCAAACTCCAGATCTCGAGCTTCTTCACTGCCAGTTGGTGTTTCTTGCATTTATTGCAGTACCTAGTACAAAGACAGTAGTTCACTTAGAGCACACAATAACAGCACCGTGTTTCGAATATAGATAATAAATTATTGTCTCTTCCGCAGGCAACTCTATATCGGGGGTCTGGGAAATTTTCTTTCCCCCGTTGCCCCACGTCCAATTCTCACAGGGAGACTTAGTGACTGATAGAGACTCATATAGAGTTGCCTGCGGACGACGCTAAAGTTCATTTAATCTAACTATGCAGCAAACTGAAACTAATGTAGATAACGATAACTACAGGACGAAGCTGTTTTCGCTAAATATTTCCTAGCACTGAACCAGAGAAAGAAACAACCGTCAGACTATTTCCAAGTTTACTTATCATTTTTCTGTTTCTGGCGAAAATCTTCAAATATCTTCCACGTACGCCTCCTTACCACAACTCGTCTTCTCCCAACTCCTCTTCTTTGGTGAAAGCCCGTAGACACTCGTACAAGTCGATTGGCTCTGTCTGCAGCTTTCTACTCCTCTCGACGCTCGCGTGTTCAGTGAAGCTCTTCTCCATGGAGGTCTGGTAGCGCAGGTGAAGTGTCGTAGGGTCCCACTCGATGGCTATGTACGATGAACTGTTCCCGAACACTTGATCTGAACACTTGATGACACAACCACGACAGAACCTATACCACGGGCACCACGCGCACGTCACACCGTCCTTTTGTATGGCATGTAACAGGAACGGGTAATCTCCCGTATTCCTGCATCGAAAAAAAAAGACTTCAATAAAGTTCACGCCATTTGTTTTACGATGAATCTTAAGTATGAAGGGGTTGCAGGTTGGCGCATGTGCGATAAAACACTCGCCTCTCAGCGCTGCGGTCGCGATTCCCGGCTCGGGCACCGTATGTGAGTTAGGTTTGTTGTTCATTCCATTCGATGATTTTTCTCCGGGTTCTCCGGATTTCCTCCCTCCGTAAAAATTAACATGCGAGTCGAGTGTTATGTGTCCAAAACAATTAATGTAGTGCGGAGTGTGCGAGGAGTAAAAGCAGGCCCACATCACATCAGCTTCAAGCTGCCATAATAATCAGCCTGCTATAACAAATAAGATTCTTATTATTCATATTATTCATATTATTAAGAAGAGCTGCTATCATAGGAGTGAAAAGCCATGTCGTTTACGTCGTCATGTCCAGCGTCATCCACGCATTCAAGATGACAGCTGAATGGTAAAGCTAAGCCTCCTAGTTAAATAAATGAAGTTTGATATATTCATTAAGGCAAGGTACAGATGGGCCACGTCGGAGAAAAAGGCAAATTATTGCCCCCTCAAGGGTAATATAGTATTTGTTGTATATTTAATATATGTCAATTTGGCGCGTGTTTGTGCTGTTATAGATGCACAATTGACTACGAAACGTACGCGGGTTACGTGAATATTATTCTCGTCACGTTGTCACGTCACCTGTGCATCTATAAGAAGACATACCGCCGGCAAAATGACATATATTTGTTTTATACAATAATTAGCGAAAAAAGGCTACGAAATTATTTCGTGGGAAAAGTGACGTTACCTGTACGCTAATAGATGACTATCGACCAATCACAGCACGCGTTTCACATTGTTTATTGTAGACCTTCTTTACAGTTCTGTCTTCTTCGATTTCAACCTCGTTCCCAGGGTCTTTCGAGGGAGGAGAAGGAATGGGAGAGAGAGAGAAAGACCCAACCAGAATATGGGAGGTGATAATTAAATAATTAGAGGGGGGTACTTAGTGTGAAATTTGACTCTACTGAGCCTAGAGGGGAACGGAAAAGTTACCATCAAAATAAAACAAACGTGTGTTCGCTGTCAGAATACGCAGTTTGAGGTCATGTCAAGTGATAGTCATCTACAAACACTGAAAAAAGTATATAAATCGAGTGAGAATGTAGATTCAAGCTACTGTCGGCTTTGTAAAGGTATAGGAGAAGTGCAGCATTGCGAAAATCTTTTTAGCAAAGCTAACCGCCTACTTCTAGCGACAGCCGAGGAGCTTAGACCAAACGAAAGAAGACTGAATAATTTTAACATTTTCAAGACCACCATCGCAGAAAGCCGTCAGAAATCGTTCAAAAGGGTCAAGAGGGTGCATCCGCCACAAATGCGGAAAAGTTCGAAGACCTCTAACTTAGCGCGACAAAACTTTACAATCAAAGGACCCCTCCCATAATCGAAATTTTGTCACATGACGAGCCTCAACCAGGGACTCTCTCTCTCTCCCCCTCTCCTCTATCGTAAGACCCTGGGAGCGAGGTTGGTACGATTTAACAAATAAAAGATGGTTCTCCATGTTCTATTTAACAATGAGACCCGCAGCCCGAATGCACTACTAGTCATTAGTATAAACCAACTAGTGGACTTTTACAAATCCTGCATTCTGATTGGCTACCCTACTATAGGTCTATTTGTGATAGCCCATGGTAGAGAAAAACCGCACTCATTTTCTCGAAATAATAACATGTTTTCAACTTCAATTATTTTCTCCTGTCCGACTAGTTAGTTTATACTACAACAATTAGACCTCTCGCCCTCATGGGCTACGAGTTAAATAGCCCATTCGGCTGCGCGGGTCTAATTTTTAAATAGCCCATGAGGTGCAGCCGAATGGGCTATTTAACTCGTAGCCCATGAGGGCGAGAGGTCTAATTGTTTTAGTATAAACTAACTAGTCGGACAGGAGAAAATAACAGAAAGAAACCAATTAAGTTGAAAAAATATTATTATTTCTTGAAAATGCGTGAGGTTTTCCTCTACCATGGGCTATCACAAATAGACCTATAGTAGAGTAGCCAATCAGAATGCAGGATTTGTAATATTCCACTAGTTGGTTTATACTAAAACAAAATAATAAACTGTGGAACGCAAGTGCATTTAGCAGCTTTTGAAGACCTCGAAAGTGCATTATTATATTACAGGACACGGGACTGGACCACCTTCTATTTGTTTTATATTATAAAATTCGATCTACGCTGAAATAAATGCTCGAGCGTACATTATAAGAAAACCACCAAGCACGCTGAGCAGCCAATGAAATCACGCGTACTTAGGATGCTCTTACCCATCCTTGGCGTTCTTGTCGCCTGGTGGCGGTGCGCTGAGCAGGCGGGCTACCTGTGTCCACACAGCTTGGTACAAGTCACACTGCTTACCGTTAGCCGAATACGGTACGATAATAGGGATACCAAACAGACTGGGGCGATTCTTCTGCGGTGATAAGAAGTACGCGTCTAGCCGTATCTGGAGCAAAACAAACGCACACGGAATTCACTGCTTGAGATCAACTAATTCCATCGCCAAAAAGTATCATCAACAGCAAGTTTATTCGTACTTGAGTTACATATTTAGGAAGAGGAAAGAAACTGGCAACAAGTAGATGGAAAGTACTTAAGTAGAGATCATCTGAAAATAACCGTCAGCTTTTCTAAGTCTGATAACTCATTTTCGTAAGTCTTAAAGTGACTATGTCAACCCCCAAATGATAAACTTTCTCATGGTGACAGACACAAAATACGATACTCAGATTAGCTGATTATGTTTTCCAGGTGTACTGGAGAAAATTTCACACAATTTTGATGAAGGATTGCAAAGATTTGAGTGGATGAAAAATACTGTTCGTAAGAGAAATTTAGAGCAACTTGAAATCGGTTCACTGTAAACCAAAATCAACTTTCTAGAATAAGCTTTTGTAATCCACTTTAATATTTGCCATCCTCTGTCGTATCCAACAATGTGGAACGGTACTAGTCGCTTTAGACTAATCAGGGAGGTGGACTTATTAATCAAACTACAGGAGATGATAGGGCGCCATTTTATCATCATGCATTACAAAAGAATACTAACCATCTTTCTATGCACGGCCACAACAAATCCACTAAAACAGTATCCCAAATAAGGAGTTGGTCCTGACGTTGGCGTCGAGCCCTCCGCTGAATTAGACGCAACGCTCGCAGGCGTGTTAGACTCGGTCCCAGGCGTGTTAGACTCGGTCTCAGAACCCACCAGACGGGCGTGAGAAAGGGACTGGTCATTGTTCAAACTTATTCCGGAATCAGAATTTGACACAGAGTTACCCTGGGACGAGTCAGAAGACAACGACGATTTGCGTAATGCATCATTCAAATTAAAACTTCCACCTGTCTTTGGGCTGATTTTTTCTCGTGGTTTTGGACTCAACTTTTTAAACAAGCTGAGACTGTTTTTCCGCTTTTTCTTTGCCTCCTCGGAGAACCAGTTTTCGTCCACTCGGAGCATACTCTCATTACTACCGCTAGTAAAGTTCGTTTGGGGATCATTTCCCGAGGACTCGTTTGCCTTTGTAGCAATCTCTTGTCTAGAGTTCATTTCCTGTGTGGTCGATGCGGTCTTAGCCTGTGCGCATGCGCTATCCAGTTCATTTCTGGCCACGAGTGAGGATGTAGGGGGACTGGTATGGTCAGCTCCACGTAACGTCACTGGAATTTGATATGCGTACAATGTGCCACCCAGCGCAGACCGAATCTTCTGAGAGTCAGAAGGAAGGCTCTGTCGAAAAAAATGAGCAAACGGATAAAATCGAGAGGAAAGGGATAGAATGGATCCTCTCGGTCACCACCTTTTAATGGACTACAAAAAGGCCGCCCAGCAAAATGGATCAATCACGGGGAAACCCCCCACCTACCCCCCAAAAATTAAAGTGCCTCTATTATCACATTTTGAGATAACAATATTTTTGCATATTTGTAAAGTAAAAAAAATTGGCACACACATCAGTAATGGCGGACGTGAATTTGACGGTAAATTCTCCGCAAAATTCGTAGTTTAATTTGGTCCTTTGGGGGGGGGGGGGGGGGGAAATAACTGATTTGGATATTTCCGCCACTGTTCGTCCTTTTGGAAGACAAAAAAAGTGCCAAAAGAAATGGTTGAATTTCGTCGTAGTGGTTAAATCATTGATTACACATGTGTACCAAAGGGAGGGGTGGATGGATATTTCCATGTATCGCACCATGTTGAACTGAGATTTGTTTAATCTAAAATTGTTTATAGGAAATGAAAATACGGAGAGAAAAGCATGGACAGAAGAATTCCCTCAGTATTCGAGGATGCTAGAAGAAATGCCCTTTTTAGAAGGCAATATGACGTACTTAGTAACCTAACAATTTTGTAATAAAATTGGCTGTGAAGCATTGTGTAATGCTATGATCACCTCGGTTTTTCTTTGTTCTGTTATGGGCATTTAACCTCTAAATTCCTTCATCAACATACATACTTCAACTAAATCTCCCTCATTAAAGGGATACCCGAGTGAAAAACACATTGGGGCTCAAAAGAATCTTCAACATGTTCTTTGTTCAGAAAATGTATTAAAATTTGATCAAACGTTTTTAGTATTAAGAACGAGCACCTCAAAGTTGGCCCCGCGAAGACATGGGCGCCGCCATCTTTGTTTGCATTTACGGAAGTGACGTCACTTCGTCCCACCAGCGTATCGCGGCTACTTGTCTTTGTATGATTTTCACACGCTCGGAATTAAAGTGGATATATTTTCATCGAGATTGCAGAGGAATTCTTACAGAAACCGGAATTATGACGAAGACGACATTATGAGAACAGTTCAGAAGACTGGGAGGAGGAAGTAAAGCATTGGGAAGGCGAGAAATTATCAGACGAACAACAAGGTCTCGTAACTGCCATTTAATAACAGCAAAACAACATGGCTTAAAAGACTCGAGTGACTTCTGAATAAGTATAAGAACTACAATGTATGTGAGGTACAGTTAAGGCGTTTATCATCCTAAAAACACCTAATAAGTGAGAGAGTAGAACGCTGGTGGGACGAAGTGACGTCACTTCCGTAAATGCAAACAAAGATGGCGGCGCCCATGTCTTCGTGGGGCCAACTTTGAGGTGCTCGTTCTTAATACTAAAAACCTTTGATCAAATTTTAATACATTTTCTGAATAAATAACATGTTGAAGATTCTTTTGAGCCCCAATGTGTTTTTCACTCGGGTATCCCTTTAAACATGCAAGCGAGAAAAATCGGAAGGGATGAGGGAACACGGACTGTCTCCTGGCACACCGGGTTCTAGCAGATCATTAGTCCCTTAGGATGGCGCAATGCCTGTTAATCCTGTAGCCTGCATGACATTTCGGGAAATAAAACCACAAATAGTCAAGCAAGATTCTATTAGCAAGAGTTGTGAGGAGACTTTACTCACATTACTAAAAATCTACTTGCGTTTTGAGAGAGCATGAGCCTAATCAGTTCCAGCTCTGGGTACATTGCGTAAGGGCCTAACGTGGACGGTACAATAGGAAACTTGCACTAAGTGGTCTCTGTGACAATCAAAACAAAAGGCACTAGTACAATAATATATGGTTGTCAGAAAGGAACAAGTGAGCGAAAATTAGTAACCAAGGCAAGTTTTAGATTCGTGTCTTTAAAACTGAAGCAATAACATAGCCTCATAACAGAGGTTATATGGCATCCATATTGTACTAGCACCATTTGTTTGATTGACAAGGTCACGTGACGGCTTAGTGCAAGTCCCCTATTGCCACAGGACACTCAGTAGTTGGACTAACCTTGACTGTAGCTCCATACACCTCTATCAGTAGTAGGTTAGTGGCATCCATCATACAGTACTTGGCTAATTCTTTCTTTACAGCCTTGTACTTGTCGTCGTTATTCAGTAGAAGGCCATACTTGGTTGGCGTGCAGCCATCGAGAGGAACCACTAAAAAGACACGACAAAACGCCTTGGAATACACTGTACAGAACAACATGGTGGCTCATACTTTTGCCCACAATCCTATGCGCGTCAAAAAACGTGTACATCAGAATTTATGAGAGAATGGGAATACTCACCAACTATTTCTAGGAAGATAGAGTTGTCCATAGGAAGAGGAAGTGAGAGGAAAGTGAAGGGATCGAACCTAGCGCTAACATAGCCACACTCCACGCAACGAACTTGAGACTTAAGCTGAAAACATAAAAATATTGCAAATTGACGTGAAATGTTGTTCCATGAAAGAGAAACTTTGGCTAGGAAGGAAAGGATGTCTGAGTAAAAATACAACAAGGGATGCAACTTTTATTTAAACAATTAATCCAAGACGGCGTTGCATACAATGCCACCTTGGATTAGGCGTGTGGAACCCTGGTAACGAGGTTGTCAACAGCTGTTGTTTTGAACGATGAGCGCAATGGCATGTCTTTTTGAACAGCGTTTTCCTTCCTGGTGTCACATGCATAATGACGTAATAGGTAACAGCGGTTTAAAATGGTTGGTTTATCATACAGATAGAACATGTTTACATTCAGAAACGTGGATATAAAAGCGCGGGTGCCGGAGACGAGTACAGTAGAAGTAACATTGGAGGAGGCCGATGGTACACTACATTGTAGTTTTACCCCCTTCCACGTCAGAGCTGACAATTGAGGGATTCAAAGCTATTCAAGCTACTCGAATTAACAAATAAGAATCGGTACGGATGTGCTGGACAGGAATCGAACTCAGGACCGCATGCTCAATGTGCCGTGCACTAACCCACTGTGCCACCTCACACCGCGGCAAAACGTCACGCGCATGCGTATTTGCTATTCTTGTCCGCGCGCGGCCGCCCCCAGTTTCCCGCGAAAACTGAAATGAAACAACAGGCACATGCCGTGATTTTAACGTTTCTGCTTAAAAGTATTCATTTGTGAACTGTTTTGTCAAAAACTAAGAAAACTACTTAAAAGCTAAGCCTAAGACTTTAACAGGTTGAAGTTTTCTGAATTTGTAATTCATTGTGAGTTTACTAAGTTATAAAATTATTTACTAAAAAAGTTGAAACTCTCGGTAATTTGTATTTGATAGCAGAGCCTTCGTTCTTTTGGCCAGCGGAGCATACCGTTTTGCCGCGGTGTGGTGCCACCTGCACCTCTTCCTCTTAATTCGTTTTTTGTCAGAGGAATTCAGAGGAAACTCTGCTCACAGGATACTTAAGTAATGGTCCAGATAAGAATTGTAGTGTCTACGGCAAGGAATGTTAAAATGTGTTAATTTTCTATTATTCTTTCTCGTAATTTCATTGGTTGATACTTATAAATTCAATAGAAACCCATCAAAATAATGCATTTTCATGCGAGATTTGTTTGTGGTTTGAATTTATTTTTGATCAAACTAACTATGGTTTAATTTCAAAGAATATCATATTTGGGGAAAGTTCTCAAATTTGCGATTGAAAA
Organism: Actinernus sp. WN-2022; assembly: GCA_030867875.1. Taxonomy (NCBI): domain Eukaryota; kingdom Metazoa; phylum Cnidaria; class Anthozoa; order Actiniaria; family Actinernidae; genus Actinernus; species Actinernus sp. WN-2022. The sequence goes on from JAOWCC010001589.1 coordinate 126,964,342, forward strand.
ATCCTTTGTTTTCTCTATATCCGATTGGCTGGATGGTGGCTTCTCTGCGTTTTCACAGAAAAAAGAGCCAATAGCATAAAAAATACTTTATTTTCGAGATGTAGTTTGGACTGTAGATACCTCCTAAAGCACTTAAGGCATATTCAAGCAAAATCGTATGTGGGAAGGCTCATTGCCGCAGAACAATGGATTCCACTACAGTTCTTATCTGGACCATTACTTAAGTGATTAAAGCAGGAGTTCCCTGTGAGTGGGAGACCTGGTTACCGTACGGCAAACTGTAACATTGAAATGGTTTCCTTTTTCCCCCTTTCTGATCCAACCAAGTTACAGTAGAGCAGATTTCGTATGAGTGGGGCAAATTATGGCCGTACCGTACTGTAACCGTGCTGTACCGTATCTCTGTAATTTGGTTGGATCAGCAGGTCAAAAACAATAGGGAAACCATTTCAATGTCACGGCATGCCGTACAGTAACCGTGCCGTGGTCATTGCCGTGGTCATTGCCGTAGTTTTCCCACTCATACGAAATCCGCTCTATGGCAAAGTTACGGCAAGGTTACGGCGCGGTTACGGCACGGTTACGGTCTTGTATTTCTATCCCACTCATGTGAAATCTGCTCAATGCAGCAACTACCGTAAAAATAGCAAATTTCTAATATTATTCACACGAAGCTTGAGAGAGAAACAGCAGAGAACTGATATCACAGAACAGCAGGCTTGAAAAACAAAACACAAGTTGACCACCAAACCTACCTGTCCTTGGAACAGATCTACAATGATCGACTGGTTTCGCTTGACATGATTATCCCAGGCCTACAATGGAAAGATAGCAAACACCATTTGGTATCCAAGGAGACAAAGATAGACTGTGGTAATAATTACTGGTTATTTCATGGTTTTCTATGGAATATGGAGGAATATTTCACGAGAAATTTGTATTATTTGGTATACGAGCCTTTTAACCATATTATCCTATAAATAACAAATTTGCGGGAATATTTATCACGAAACCAAAGTTACTTGCCGGACGATAGACTGCGAATTTTCTCGCCGGAAAACAAAACTTTCGAGTGGCAGACGCGTCTGCAGACTAATTATGTATTCAAAATCTTGAATTCTTATTGGCTGATAAAGAAAGGGCGCGAAATTGCATGCATTTGATTGGCCTTGATCTAGCCATGAAATACCGCCCTGTATTTCATAGTAAAGCCGAGCTCTGATTGGCTGAAATATAAGATTTATAGGATAATAACAGGCATCCACACTGACCTCCTGAGCAACAATTTCATCAGCTCGACCATCGCTGTCCTTCAGCTCTATATATGGCTTGTCATGAACCCTGCCACGACAACACATAGACAATGTTTTACTAAGGGGTGGACCATTAGAAATCAGGTGGTGATGGGCTCCTGGGGGGTGTAGTAATTTTTTTGTGCACAATATTGTTTGGCCCTTTTAGCTCTGCATGAACACTGTAACTTTTCTGGATCCATCTATGTTCTATTGCACGAACTGATTTTTCTTGTGAACAAGTGATTGCAGGTTTTTGGGGCCCATTTTTCCGTACTCAAATTATTTTTTGAATTGCCAAAACCCTTCCCCCCCCCCCCCCCCCATTTCTAATGATCCACCCCAAAGTTGATTAGAAGTGCTGCTGTAGAACAGTCAGTCAGGTAATAACCATACACCACAGCTATCCCGCAATCAAACTTTCCCGACAAAACAGCCAGAAGAGCTGCCCAACAGGCCAGGCTATCAACGGCATTCATAACTACGTATTCCCGTTTCGATAGTTTATCCATAAGTACAGAAAACATGAACATTGCTACGTGAAAGAGCATCTATATCAGAAGTGATGATCATGTGAAATCATGTGAGTGCTGTAGCTTTATAAGGAGCAATGAAGTTTCAGCCATTTCAAATTCGGAAGAGATTTATATGAGAAAAACAACGGAGACCTTTCAAGCCTCACTTTCATGTATTTTCTACATTTAAAATACGTATATCTCAACAGCAATTCTCCACGTTGCTCTAAAACTGAACACAATGTGGAAGCATAATGTTTCCTTTGTAACTTAAAATCTTCTAAATTATGCAAATGAGGCGGCATCAATTCAATTCATTTTAATTATAAATGTATTTTTAGCGTCCCTAATTAATATGGTTAATACTGTTTTGCAATGTTTCTACTTCACTTTACACTGGCTACGTCACAGAGAAGATTTCGTATGAGTGGGCAAGTAATGGCAATGACTTACGGCACGGTTACTCTACGGCATGCCGTGATTTTGAAACGGTTTCTCTATTGTTTTTGTATTTCTGATCCAATCAAATTACAGAGTTACGGTACAGTACGTTACGGTAATGCTACGGTAATGCTACGGTAATGCTACGGTAATGCCACGGTAATGCCACGGTAATGCCACGGTAATGCCACGGTAATGCCACGGTAATGCCACGGTAATGCCACGGTAATGCCACGGTAATGCCACGGTAATGCCACGGTAATGCCACGGTAATGCCACGGTAATGCCATAGCTTGTCCCACTCATACAAAATCCACTCTAGCTACTATAAATATGGTCATTTAAGTATTATTACATGTACAAATGGGGCACAGTCACATGATTTATTTGATAGCACTTAGTTTACCTGTTCAGATCTTCATGGAGACCATCCAGAAGGAAGGAAAGAAATTCCTAACAAAATAAATAATCAGATTGTAGATTCTTGAACTATGTGGAAATGTAAAACTGAAAATGAGTATTAACAGCAGCCAAGCACAGTGCACTGAATAACTAACCTGCGAGTCATGTTGCTGGAACCCATTAAATCTTGGTGCATATCTCCCTATTGTCCACTGTAGACAAAATAGACAGAATACAGGGCTCGAACTTAACATACTAGCAAATATCTGCTAGTAGGAATGTTCCCACTAGCAAAAAATTAGAGGGTACTGGCCAAAATGAAATGGCACACACCGGTACTCATATTCTATACATTCACAGTATCACTTTTACTTCATCGGAAGTATACTTTGAATACAAGCATATCTTTTATAGAATTAATACACTGCTACTGCACTAGATGCTTTGTACTTTTAGTCATGGCTTGATAAACTCTTGTAAATATGCTTACCTTAAAGTGCCCCTACGATCAAATTTTGACATATCAATGTTTTTGCATATTCATAAAGTAGAGTTCATATATTATTACCAGTTCAAATTGTTTTTCAATACAACGACAGGAAGTCTTATTTTTTTAGCTCCGAATATTGAATCTACACGTCCGCCATTACTGGAAGCCGTGCCCTTTGTTCAGCTTTAAACAAAGGTTTATTCACCGGAAATGATGTCATACACAATACAATACAATACAATAACTTTTATTTAAACACGATATACATTAAAGCGTCGCCGCTTGTGGGGTCGTGTGTAACATAAATATAAAAATTATATACATTGAAAACAGTGGCTAAATCATTTAAAAATCATAAAAATGTCTAAAAAGTTAACAATGCTAAAAATGTAACAATATCATAAAATGTCTAAAAAGTTAAGAATGCTAAAAATGTAACAATATCAATAATATATGTAATCCTTAGTTCCTTTAGTGAGAGTCTGTACTGATGTAAAGTTAAAATCTAAGTTATGTAGTGAATCTATCTTTCTAGTCTTATCCATATATGTGTTTGTAGTACATGTTGCTGCGTCAATGTTCTCAGATATGGTGTTCCATATGATGGCACCTCTGTGAGCCACAGAATGTTTCATGTAGTACGTGTTGAAACGAGGTGTAATAAGCGTGTTCTTACTTCTAAAATTGTACTTATTAATTCGCTTATCAATAATGTGGGACATACTTGGAGGCGTTAACTCGTTATATATTTTAAATATTAATTTACCTATATTTAGCTTATATGTATAAAATAGAGTATCCCACCCGACTTTTGCGAGTACTTCTTGTGAGGGCATATCTCGCGGCAGATTACATATTATTCTTGCTGCTCTACAATGTAGTATTTCAAGTGAATTAAACATATCCTTACAATTAAAACCTCCCCACACTGGCAGTGCATAGGTGACAGAGGGTTGGATTATCTTGAGATAAAGGTCTATTAGCATCTGTCTGGGCAAAAACAACTTCTTTTCAGTAAATTGAGCTTATTTATAAAACCTTTTTTTACTGCCAGAATCTGTTTTGTCCAATTCAGTTTATCGTCAATTATAACTCCTAGTAATCTTGTGTGCGATACCCATCTTAGTCTATTTTCGCCTATATTTAGTGTATTCATAGGTCCAATAAATGTTCCTCTGTACATTATCATGGCTTCACACTTCGTTGAATGTGGCGTAAAGGAATTTACCGTGCACCATGTACTCAGCTCTTTCAGCGCGTTGTTGAGTGACATTGTTACTTGATCGACTGTATCTCCAATACAATAGAGAGTTGTATCGTCAGCGTACATATAAACTGTACCTGACGTAACTGCCGTAGGCATGTCATTTGTGTACAATGTGAATAATGTTGGGCCTAGTACCGACCCTTGGGGAATTCCGCGCGTGACACGCGCTACATCTGATTGTTTACCATTCATGATTGTGTATTGAGTTCTGTCTTTAAGATAGTTCTTGAGCCATGATAATAAAGTACCATTTATGCCAAAGTGGTTTTGTAATTTATACATTAAAGTAGTATGCGAGACACAGTCGAATGCCTTACTAAAGTCGACAAAAGCTACGCCAATCACCAAGTTTGAGTCTAACACCCGTCTCCAACTTTCCGTTAGGTGCACTAGCAATAGTTCCGTTGAATGACCCTTTCGATAGGCCCACTGTTTGTCAGTTATTAAATTATTATCCGTGATCACGTGTTGTACTAATTTGTCTGCGATACAGGATATCATTATTTTACTCGGCACACTGAGGATTGACAGTGGTCTGTAATTGGCTCTCTCCGATTCATCATCTTTTTTAAAGACTGGTGTTAATCGTGCTTTCTTCCATTCGCTAAAAACCAAGGCTGCGTTTGCACTCACCAAGTATAATCTAGTTAGTGGTGCGGTAATTGCAGGGCCTGCTAATTTTAATAACTTGGGAGGTATATTGTCCGGGCCCTGTTGCCTTATTGGGTTTCACTGCCTCAATTTTCTTTCTAATCATTTTATCCGTCAGACTTATACTGCTTATAGTTGGGATCTCTGCTAGACTCTGTTCATCTGTATGGTTTTGGCATTTAGGGAGATTTTTCACTAGATTGTCTCCTACTGTGGTGAAATGGGAATTCATTAAATTTGCTTTTTCTTCATCATCTACTGCTAGACTTCCATCATTGCGTCTCAGCGGGCCAATTACTTTACGTATTTTAGGATTGGTTGTCTTTGTAAGCAATTTCCAGTAGTCAGTAGTTGTCTTCACCTCATCTATTTTCTGCTTAAAAAAGCGCGTCTTAGCTCTTCGAATGTCCGATATAATTTCGTTTCTCAGCTTCTTGTATTTAGTCCATATTTCCTGGTCCTTTGTTTCTACAGCTTTCTTGTATAATTTATATCGCCGGTTCATTTTTAATCGTATATTACAGCTAATCCAGGGTGAAGAGTAGCTTCGCACTTTAATTACTTTACGTGGTGCATGCGTATCACATATCTCTTCAAATACTTTATTCCAGGCCCACAATATGTCATCAGGATCTTCGAAGACATTAGCGATGTGGAAGGGGGCCGATTCAATATCCGCTTGAAAGTCCTTTACATTCATACGCTTGTAGTCCCTTAGTAGTGTTTATGATTTTAGGTAGCGGCCTTTTATTTAACAGGCGTAATGTAGCATACACCAGGTGGTGGTCTGAGATCCCCAAGGGGAAGGTTCCTGATTTGCAAACCAAATCTTTCCTAGTGGTTATGATGAGATCTATTAAGGTGCTTGTTGTTGGTGTTATTCTGGTAGCAGTGGTAATCACATTTTGCATATTGAACATATCAAAAATACGTCGCAGATTATTCGTGTTTGATTGAATTTCTGCATACGACTCATTCATAATATTAGTATAATCGCAGTTAAGATCTCCAAGCACAAATATGTTTGATGTTTTCAACACTTAACGCTCGCCTGCAGAACACAACGCCTGGAGGCATATTTCTACTAAAAACGTCTTCACGTACATAAGAAGAAAGTTATATTTATCTTTGCGAGGTTGGCTACTTTTTTATGCACGCTATTTCGCGCCACGAGGTTGTCGTGTTAAGTGTATGACATCACTTCCGGTGAATAAACCTTTGTTTAAAGCTGAACAAAGGGCACGGCTTCCAGCAATGGCGGACAGGATTTTACCGGTAAACTCTCCTAAAATTTGTGGTTTAAGATGCCCATTTGGGAATATTTTTTACTATTTCGGATATTTCTAATACTGATTGACCTATAGACACTGAAAAAGTGGCAAATCGAAATGGTAAATTTTCGTCATAGTGGCACTTTAAAGGAAGATTGACTCGCAGAAATTTGCTACTGGAAATATTTTTCACTTGCAAATTTAAAAAATCTGTTATCATTAGGCACACGTAAATTTGGAGCCCTGGGATATGGTTACTGCAGTCAAGGCCAATCTAAAAAACTTTCACGGTTAATAGAGAATTGTGTTAAGAATGTCAAACTAGTTTAATAATATGTACATGTAACACTATCAGCTTCTTCACTCTACACTTACCCTTAGTTTTAGTGGTGCCAGACTTCGTGAACTCCCGCTCCATAAATCCTCTACTAGATCACCATAGCGACGTGCTATATGGCCCTTCATACCTAGAGGATTGCTCCTGATAGGAGTACAGCAATACAGTTGGTAAGTTATACAAACACATAGACCTGCGGCCAATTAAATAAAACTTTTACATGTGTACTTTAAACATAGATGGGTAAAAGTTTTATTGCATTGGCCCCAGATCTGAATTAACTTGTACATTGGTTTTTTTAAAGTGTATATCAGGTCAACGTTTTTATCATTGATATCGATTCTGTATCAAGTGAATAGTTGAATGGTGGAATATTTCTCGATCTGAGTGTTGCAGCTAGAAGTTATAGAGGTTTCTATTTCCAATATGCTAATGATGTGATATAAATTTGACGTAAATTAGGGAATTTACTTTCATTTCTTTTTCCTTGTGAATGAAACCGTTTTCTGATTTTGACAAAATATTTGTTAAAATCACTGATATAACCTTCAAATATAACAGATGTTTACAAAAGGTCATTTATCTCTACCAGTATGTTTTTGTATAATAAATGAAGACCAGTTTTACGTCACCAGTTTTATGTCACCAGCTTGAATATACTATAAATATAAACCTCTATAACTTATAGATGAAACACTCAAATCGAGAAATATTCTACTATTCACTTGCTGTAGAATCGATATTAGTGATAACAAATTTTGACCTGATATACACTTTAAATAGCATTTGGGTAGAGTAAGGGTGCATTTTATTTACTTATTCCAGCTATTCTGAAATCAGTATACTTCGAAATCCTGCAGATAACCGTCCTCTGAAATGAAGAAAGTACAAAAATGTAGTTGCTACATCCTTTGGGATATATTTTGTTGACAATTTTTTTTGGTGTACCGTATTCACTCACAGATAAGTCGCACTTGCAGATAAGCCGCACCCCAGTTTAGAAGCTTGAGTTTAGGAAAAAATGTTTTTTGGAAGAATATCAAACATACATACTTCATCGGACTTTCAAACTGGAGAAAATTCCAAAGTTGTAATGCCTGTAATTTCAGCTCTGAAATAGTATAAACTTCATGTCTACATACTTAGATACATGACCTATCTTTCCATAGTATTTGTTTACCGAGATCTTTTCATTCGGGACACTTTTTAGATCGAATTTTACATGTCAACCAAACCAACAACATGCTCACATTCGTCCGTAGCTTAGTGACCAGGCATCTGTTGGAAGAGAGAAAACTGGACACTAGAAGTTTTGTTTTCGCTGAACGAAGTCAAAACAACATGGAGTAGTTTGCTTTTTCATTAGCTGTCTATTGATACATGTATCATGTCTAAAAGGATATCTGGAAGCCATCTATTGGAGAAAAAAAAGTTACTCAAAGAGAGGTGGAAGATCAGTTCGACTAATTTGCTGTGAAAGTTTTGAACAGTGACAACACAGTGGGCCATTAACCATGTGAATACTCAAGGATAGTGTGGTATTTTCTTACTCGTGGAGGAACTATAACCATTGAAGTAACAGGCCAACAACAACACTACAACAAGCTTTGTGGTGGAATGGAGATCCCATGTGTGGTGACATTTAGTTGCTCAAAAAAAGCAACTATAAACCGTGTGTTAAAGATCTTTTGATGAAGAAGGTTTAATGGCAAGAATATAACTCACATCAAAACGGCTCTATTGAGAACCACCAAACTTGCAAAAACAATGACCAGTGCTTAGTTTATTTTGGTTTTGTGTGGTGTTTAGTACTATACCTTAACTCGCTTGAGCTAATAAAAATTATTTCTTTGAAAATTTTTATTTATGTAAATTTACGGAACCTTGTGCGGATGTTCTTGCAGATAAGCCACCCCCCCCCCCCCCCCCCCGATTTCAAATGAAGAATTGGGATAAAAAGGTGTGGCTTATCCGTGAGTGAATATGGTATTCCTTTTTTGGAATGCCTGGAATATGTCCCAAAAATGCATCCCACGTCATGCCATACCTGTTTAATTCGTAGCAGTGGCACCGATGTATAAAGTACTGTTTCAGGGGTTGTGTGTTACTGAGACACTGCAGAGCAGAGTTCATGAAACATGTATTCCCCAGGTTACTCAGGCCTGTTGCTCCCTTCTCTGTTGGTTCTAAAAAGGAATTTTTTTGTTAATATTGTCTTTATTTTAACTGTGAATTTCATGTCTTCCATCAAATAGATGGCAGGACTTTTCTTTTCTAGTATGTAATCTGTAAATCAGCATTGTAGCATTTCCTGAAAAATCTTATGTCACCAGCATTTTTCTGATTTTAGGTGAAATACTGGAGATTGTCTATAATTTTCCGATTATATGCGTGTGTGTGGCGCAATGGGTTGGCTTGTATAGCTTTGAATTCACTTAATTGGGAGCTCTGTCAGAGAAGGGGGTAAAGTTGTGTACTGTCAGCCTCCTGGAAGAGCTTAAATATAGAACTTTACTTTACTTACACTAAAAATACTCCCTGAACACCAAGTTGTGTATTATAGCGATACAAATCTTGATTAAAGTGTAAGACTAATATCAAAACACCAGTTTAATTTTCAAAATGTTGGCCCAACTTTTTCACAATCATACCACTCCCTTGCCATCTGAAACCCCATTAACTTATCTGCAGTTTCACTTTACTTACAAAGAAGCAGCTTTTAACAAAACTAGATTATTATTTTTAAGTTTCTATTAGTTGGAATGTGATTTTGAGCTTTAATTTTCAAAGTGATGCTAAAATAGCTGACAGTCCCTTTAGGTATCAAACTAGAAGTTCTTTGGGGACATGGCCTTCAATTCATGTAAAAACACAACATTTTAAACAATATTTTAATGATACTCAAGTTATTCCAGTGTGTCCTGACTGGATTTCGTTAAATACATTTTAAAAGGTAGAAGGCAAAGCAATCTCATTTTAAATTAGCAAGTTGTGACAGTATTGATAAATGTTACAAACTTTAGGCAGACAGTCTCATCCTACATCAGTTTCCAAATAGAATGAGGAGGAGGAGAAGGTGTAGAAGGTGTAGCAGAAGGTGTAGCAGGAGGAGACGGTATAGCAGGAGGCGGTGTAGCAGGAGGATAAGGTGGAGAATGAGAATGTACAGGATATGGTGGAGAATGAGGTGGTGGAGAATGAGGTGGTGGAGAATGAGATGGCGGAGAATGAGGAGGTGGAGAATGAGGAGGTGGAGAATGAGGAGGTGGAGAATGAGGAGGTGGAGAATGAGGAGGTGGAGATTGAAGAGGTGGAGATTGAAGAGGTGGAGATTGAAGAGGTGGAGATTGAAGAGGTGGAGATTGAAGAGGTGGAGATTGAAGAGGTGGAGATTGAAGAGGTGGAGAATGACGAGGTGGAGAATGACGAGGTGGAGAATGACGAGGTGGAGAATGACGAGGTGGAGAATGACGAGGTGGAGATGACGAGGTGGAGAATGAGGAAAAGGTGCAGGAGGGGGAGGATAAGGTGAAGGAGGAGATGAAGTGAAGAAGGAGGAGATAAAGGTGAAGAAGTAGAAGGAGAATAAGGTGAAGAAAAGGAGAATGTAGAGGAGGTGAAGAAGGAACAGAAGGTGAAGGTGGAGGAAAATATAGAGGAGGAGGAGAATATAGAGGAGGAGCAGAATATAGAGGAGGAGTAGAATATAGAGGAGGGGCAGAAGGAGAAGGTGGAGCAGAAGGAGAAGGTGGAGCAGAAGGTGGAGAAGGAAGAGATGGAGAATAAGGAGGAAAAGGTGGAGGAGGATATGGTGAAAAGTAGGTGGTGAATGGAGAGGTGGAGGTGGAGAATTACGGGAACGTGAGGTGGAGAATTACGGGAACGTGAGGTGGAGAAGAACAAGGTGGAATCTTATCATCATCAGTTTGAGGTCAAGTACATGTATGTTCTTTAGAGGCAGCTTCTTCTCCTCAGTTAGCAAAGATTCCAAGTATTGGTTTCAAACGGAAATAAAACCCACAACCTCTTCATGTGAGATCAACACTATAGCTGAGACAATTAAATTAAAATCAAAATAAACAACTTTATTTATGTGTCTAGTCTTCTAGCTGACCCTAGAAGGGTCTAATAATCCAGAACACGAATGCATTGGTCAAATTAAAATTTAGACTGGTTTGTGTATGTATGAAAGGACGAATGCCAGAGAAAAACCCTCAGAGCAAAGGCGACATACCAACAAACTCAACTCGTATATGGCATTACTGGTTGCAACCCAGGATACAGAGGTGAAGTTCTTATAATTACCACTGCACCACCCAGGCTCTCAGTTACCAGAACTTTGTTTTACTTACTAGTTGGTTTGTACATGCAAGGCTTACCATGATTAAGTTTTTCCCTTAAACTCTTGCTGGAAGCTAAAGATGACATTTCCTCTGGCCAACTCATGTCACGATTTCGAACTGAAGAACAAAATATAACAAGCTACAGTTGTAACTACTTACCACTGGTCAAATTCTAAAATCAGGGATTTTGTTGGACTTTTATGCTATCCGTGTGTATTTTTACGAGTCATACATATTTTGGCACGCCTTTTATAGTCCAGCCAAAATGCGAATGAAAAGTAACAATACACAGCCATATTAGCTGGTCAGCCAACTGATAATTAGTTGTTGATTATATATCTGAAAAGTAACAGCACTATGACAACCTGGAGGCCATTTTAACGTTACTACTCCAATATGTATATTAAAAAAACTGAATTTATAACCTGAAACTACCATGGGGGATGATCAAAGTCAGGACCGACTAATCCTCAGATCGAATTGGAATTTAATCTCATATTTCTTGCATTGTTATGCATACTGCATATGTTCTTTGCAGATTTATATAATAACAACAACACTAATGCTGTGACTATGTGAAGAATAGACAGAAAGATGTCCAACCTTCGAGGAGGAGGGCCATGTTGTCAGTAATACTAAGGTCTCTTAAGGCCAAGACCTCATCTTCCAGAAGGTGTAGCATGTTCTGATTACAGGACAATACATACAACCATGTTAGTACTGTATTATGTGCATGAGATGTTTTACTTTCTCAAGATATTCCAGTCAACTTTTAATACTATTACAAAGGTTACTTTAACACAAATTTATGTGTACATTACACAAAAAATCCAACCACAAGAAATACACTGCACCCAAGATGCATGATTACTGTACAAATAAGCTATTATCAAGTTTACGAATGCAAAGGTCCTTTGCTCATCTGCAATGAACACACATGAACAAAATGAATGCTGCTACAAGCCACGATTTTTTAGCTTTGACATAATTTGATATTGACCCTTTTCCTCATAATTATAATGAACACTAAAAACAACCGTAAGGATGTTCTTATGAAATCAGTGCTCGATACTAACATTTTGAGGTGCTAGTCAATGGGCTGATGTGTCTCAAAAAGTGGCAGCCCATAGACCCATTCGAAAAATGGTGTCACCAAGCTTTGGTTGTAATGAAATGTTGGTACCAAAATAAGCACTGTCACTTCAGAGAGCATGCAAAAATGAGTAGGTTTGTAAAATTTAAGGAGCATAGCACCAAGTGTTGCAAAGTTACCGAGGTTCAAAATAAGAGAGTTTTGTATGAGATTCAGGACGTCAGGACTGACTAGCCTCGTTTTCGTGTTTCTTCAGAGTTTCAAACGTGGATTGCTTTGAAAGGATATATTCTTCTGTTATCAAAGAGCTACATGTTGCTAACATGAACTCGCTCTTTCATATAGGCTAGTTAATTCTTCAGAAAATATTGAATATCAACATTATGCAAATTAGCGGCAGCCATTTTTCGAATGGGTCTATAGTTCGAACATTACTAGTCCAGGAATTTTTCTCTTTCAGAGCTTATTCAGTTCTACTTCTACTTTATTGACTGATAAAACGGTATATCCGTATCACATCAGTATAAATAAAAAAATCCAAATTACAATAATAAAAAAAAATAAATAAATTAAGTAACAATACTACAATTTATATTAAAAAATAATAATAATATAATAAAAAAATTAGGTTAAAATCATTCCCCTAATTCAATAAAATGTTGGTTTACAGCGGTCTTAAATTTGTTAATGTCATTAATATTAGTTACAGTACCGGGAAGCTTATTCCACTCTCGAGTTGACCATGGGAAAAAGCTGTTACTATGTTGGTTACAATTCGAATGAGGTCTTAAAAATAATAATGAGTTACCATTTCTTGAGGTACGAGGCACTGGGGTCAAATACGAGTCCTTCTCGATATCAATGCTTCCATGCACAATACGGTGGAACATTGTCAATCGAGAGAGCCTCCTCCTACTCTCAAGAGATGGCCACTCTAACTCCTTTAACATATTTGTCACGACACCTGGTTCTCTAGAGTAATTATTAAAGCAAGACCTGGCAGCGGAACGTTGTATCATATCTAATTTGTACTTATCTTTTTGTAAGTATGGATACCACGCAGAATTTGCGTATTCTAGTTTAGGTCTAACTAGGCTACAATAAAGTTTGGATTTGCAAACTGCAGATGTATGTCTAAAGTTTCTCTTGATGACTCCGAGGGTTTGTTTAGCACTTGTAGTTACGTGTGAAATGTGATTGGCCCATTTTAGATCCTCGGAAAGTATAATGCCTAGGTATGAGTGATGGTGGACCCTATCTAATGTATTATGGTTCAAGGTGTATGGTGTACTGGTAACATTCTTTGTGGAAAAGCAAATCGTATAACATTTTTCCACATTGAATTGCATCTGCCAATCTTTTTCCCATTTAGACAAGGCATCTAAATCCCCCTGAAGATGTAAACTATCATCCGGGCCAGATATGATACGATACAACAGACAATCGTCTGCAAATAAACGTGTTGTTGATGAGATGCAATGAGGTAGGTCATTAATGTATAAGAGGAATAACAGCGGTCCCAACACTGTGCCTTGTGGGACACCAGAAGTTACATCACGCTGACCAGAAGCGACACCCTCCAAGGTCACTTTCTGTGTTCTCTGAGTAAGGAACACTCTAATCCAGGCCAGCATGTCACCTCTTATACCATAATGACCTAACTTATACAGCAATCTTTCGTGTGGTACCCGATCGAAAGCCTTGGAAAAATCCAATATAAAGGCATCAACCTGGTTACCATTATTAACTGCACTCACTAGGTCATGTAAAGCAACTATAAGCTGGGTTTCGCAGTTCCTACGTTTACGAAAACCATGCTGGAAGTCAGTTAGGATATTATGATCTTCTAAGTGTTCCCAAATATGATGGCAAATAACGTGTTCCAGGACTTTACAAGTTATGCATGTTAATGATATTGGCCTATAGTTACTCGCAAGTGATCTTTTGCCCTTTTTAAAGACTGGTGCTACATTTGCGGATTTCCAGTCATCTGGTAACTCACCCTGATCTAATGACTGCTGGAAAAGTTGTGTCAAAATAGGTGCTAGTTCAAATGATAGTTCTTTTAAGATGCGAGTGGGCAACTTATCAGGACCACCTGCCTTATTCACATTAAGTGAATCCAGCAGTTTTTGAGTACCTGTGGACGATATTGTTATTTGATTTATATCTGGGCAATATAAGTTAGATTCCAGGCTAGGCATGGAACTAATTACTTCCTTAGTAAATATTGAATGAAAATAATTATTGAGTAAATTCGCTTTACCAAGACTATCTGAGACAGTAGCAGCATTTTGTTGTTGTAATGGGTGAACACCGATGCTGTCCTGTCTCTTAGCCTTGACAAAGCTCCAGAATTTCTTAGGCTGTTCGAACATAGAGGCATCCAGTATAGTACTAATATAGTCCCAATATGACTTATTTAGTTTCTGCCTGTATACCTTCCTAGCATGTCTATACTTGGCTCTATCATGCTCTAATCCAGTTAACAAGACTTTCAATGTGTTATCATGGTAGCATGCAATTCACCCTGGTGCATGACTTCATATATGTCCTTTCCTATATACATGTAATTTGGCATCGCTTTGACAATTTTTCCCATTTGGATTACATTTCCTCGAAATTAGTGAAGCTCTACGGACTAGCTCCAGATCAAGCTTGCATAAAAGCATACAAAATACCCAAAAATACTCAACAAAAGAGCAATTTCCACAGGCAATGAATGGAAGCAAACTGTTTTACACAAAACCTACTAGCGCAGGAGGCTAGTATATCAATGTTTTTACTAGCCCACTACAACATTTTACTAGTCCCAGACTTGTGTTAGTGTCGAGCACTGGAAATCACTGCAGTGTGGTGACTTACATCATCTTCCATGATCCATAGTCGTAGATCCTCTGTCCTGATTCTTAGTCGTCCACTTATGTACTCAAGGACCTAAGAAGAAGAAAAGGAATCAGCCATTACAACTGATCCAAGGTACCAGCTCAAGAACTAAACAATTCATGTTGTTGTTTGGTACAGTCATTACTAAAATACTTCTCCAAACACTTGTACAGACCACAATGTATTCAGCCTGTATGGCATGACCTCGAGCCACATATTTTACTGTCCAGCTCTTGTATGCTGTCAATATGTACCTATTATTATGCAATGTTATCGGCCAAACTAATTGAATTCTTCATGCCTGTCCACCCTCCCGCCCTCCCTCCCCATTCTCTCTAGCCAACAGATACATTATGAGATTTTGAATAACTTCTTACACTGTTTATAAAACCTACATCAAGTACATGTATTGAGAGAATCCTGTTTCCTATCAGAAACATGTTAAATGTTTAGAGAGTCCTTTGGACACACCTGTTGCAGGGTATTCATGTAGCTGAACGCTGCCAGATAAGCAAGGTACTTTTTAGGAGGTGCATGGCTGGCTGTAATGGAATTGGTTCCAAACCCAAACCCACTTAAACCAAACCCTACTCCTGTCCATGTTGTAATGCCCCCACGGGTAGGGGGAGGGGAATGCCTGAATATTCTGAGATTAACAGGGAAAAGCTCTAGTTCTGGTGTTGGGTCACCATTTGTTGGGGTAACAACCTGGAAAAGAAAGAGCAATAATTACACTGTACTACATTATACTGTGCAATGCAACTAAGGGCACATTCTGCATGCATTTTCATGTCAACTATTGTATTTTGTTTAATACCACTAATGTTACAGTTTGATAGAAGAATGAATGTAAATTAAACAATTGTTTTGGTAAATGCTACCCAGAATAACTATGACAGCTAATCTAAGCTGGGTAGCATCAAACAGTGTCATGATAAATGTTTATTGTATGCTACTGTAACAAGAGTGGAGGAAGAAAAAGAAAATGGAACGACACAAAAACAAACAACAAATATATGGTGAAACTACAACAACAGACAGACTATGCATCAATCAGTGAGAATTGTTTTATGCCATCGTCCTAGATGTTGCCATCATGGTTTCGTAATAAGGCCCCTAATTGCATGCATTGTAGGGTAGAAATGGCAGAACTGGCTAGTCTGTCCCTAACTAGTTCTTAGAACTGATGCATTCCATTTGAGAACTGGCCGATCAGATCAGTCACTTAGTGCAAATGGAAAGCGCCCTAACACTCAGCGAACACTGGTTGGAAAGTTATCCAAAAATGGTAATAAAAGTTTTAGTTTGGTTTACATTCTCTATTGCAATGGAATAAAGTACTTACAGTTCTTGGAAGGGCAGGTCCTCCCCCGTACCACTGCAATAATGCTCTCCACACTGACTCAGGTAGGATTTCAAAATCTCTACCTCTACTGAGAGGGACTGTACGCTTCAGCTTTCCTCCTTCTCCTGTTAATATCATTACCTAGAGTACAAGAATCATCTGAATCAACCATAAGAGCTGATCAAAGTCAGGACCTGGCTAAAACACAGATCGAATTGGAATTTAGCATGTTGGTTATTGCGGAGAGAGGGAAACCAGATAACCCAGAGAAAAACCCTCTCGCAAAGGCGAGATACCAACAAACTCAACTTGCACATGGCACCACGATCAGGAATTGAACCTGGGCCACAGAGGCGAGAGGCAAAGCACTTTAATACCACTTGCACTAGAATGGCTTGAAAAAGTTTAATGAGAAGGATGATGCAATGTTTCCCATTTCAAGACTTTGGGGAATAAAATAGTATTATTGATTCTTTCTGCTCCAGTTTTTCAGAATCATTTCAAGTCTTTTGATGATTCAACTCTTTGTGGTTCAGTTATATTTCTTCATGAAGGTAAATGAAGCATTAAGAATTAATTCCCCAAAGACTTGAAATGGAAAAACATTGTGTCATACATGTAGTTAAAGAGGTCTATTAAAATTAATATTGTTGAATAATTAATTTGGGGGTTAAGAAATTGCAACCTAAACAGCATGAACCCTGACTAGATTTTACACAACACACATTAGCTACAAGGCAAACTCACCTTTCTTGTCTCTGTTTCTATAAGTGAGGTGTTATCAATCTGGCCAGGACCTGCCAGAACCATCTCTGTTTCCTGGGCACAGCGTCCATTCATAACTCCATGTAATGGAGATACATCAGTGTTATTATAAGGTGGATGAGACTCTCGCCGTACTACTGCTCTTGTTCGGAGAGATTCAGTGCTCCAGGCTGGACTTGTAGAGCTGTTTGTGGAGGAAACCTGATTGGACTTTGTAGGAATGGTGCCATTTCTTTTCATTGAACCAGTTGAGGACCTTCTCGTTGACTAATTTACGGAGGGCAAATGATAACAAACAAAGTTCATATCAATCTAACCTAATCAAGGTATTAAAAGAAAACTGCAAAAACTAGTGTAGGTCTACATTGGAGGGGAAGATAAACACTGGTAAAATCAACTAAGAGGCAATTAAGGTATGCTAATCACTGTGGAAATTATAAGCAAGTGGCAGCAGTGATGTTACAAACATTAGCCCTTTCTGAGAGTGAATGCACAAAATGTCAGCTGCTACTATGTCTTGGTTAGTTTCTTTTTCCAGACAGAATTATTCAAAGAATATCTTCCTTGTTCCTTGGGCTCTACCTTTTACATTTTGACAATTAATTTTCAGTTTACAACTGCTCAGATTCTCGTTTTTTTATTCGCTTAGTGCCATTGGAAATTAGAGTACATCTCATTCTAGACTGGATGATCACTCACACAATATCAATTGCGTGATAGTACATGCTACCGTATTTCCTCACATATAAGCCCAGTGCTCGACCTTAACTTTTTTAATCACTGGTCCTGGGACTAGCCTTTCATGATACACGCATGAGTGAACAAGTCAAAACAAAGATGGCGGCCTTCATGGGAGCTCCTGGGGCTGACTAGTGCCCAGTCCTCGCCTCAGCCTCGTTCAGTCTTCTCAGCCTTTTTGCGATTGTTTTCGGAAGGTTTGCGAAGAACCGCGTTCAAACAACAATCACAGGCAACATGTTTTTGTCCTTATCTTTTATTAAACATTACAAATTATAGAATAGTTACTAGTCCTGTGACTAGTGGCTCTATTTTTTTACTAGTCCAGAAGCATTTCTTACTAGTCCAGGACTAGTGGACTGCCGCTAAAGTCGAGCACTGAAGCCGCACCTCACGTATAAGCCACACCCCTAACTTTGGCCTGATAAACAGGAACCAGGTTTGCAAAAAAAGTCCAAGGAAAAAACTCATAATTTATAAGATGCACCCCAAACTCGGAAAGAATAATCTTTTGTTCAAGTTCATAAATAACTTCTTCACAAGAGATTGTTATTACAAGTCATGCCAACTCCTTTCACAACTTCGGATATGGTTACAACTTACCTTGTCATGTCTGGTATATATTTTAACCTGCTGTCTTTAAATCACTTCAGAATTCTTCTGCTTTTATTCCCCCATTAATTAAAAACATATTTAAGGAACTTCATTCTTTTAAGCGCACAAGAAAGTAAGATTTTCTGGCAAAACTATATGCGCACATGTCAGAGTCTGTGGTCTGCTATCTTGGATTTTCAAAGGGAGGAGCCTGGGGAGAGTGTTTCTCGACCATCCGATTGAGTGTGAGTTCTGAACCTGAACTCAACTTGACGAGACAGATACTTTATTTCAAAATTTGAAGGCTCCCAAGTCAGACCAGTTATGGGCTTTAACAACAATAGGAACCATTCAATGAAGGAGTTAGCAGAGAAGATGACAAGCAAATGGACAGCTAGTATTCTTTGGAAAGTGAAGGAGAGGAGCTAAGTAGAAATCTTGCTGACACTTGTGCTCTGTGAATTATATGCCATTTCTATTATTCATATCGCTTTGTGTACATTCATTGCAAAAAAAGTTTTTTTGAAAACACTCGTGTATAAGCTACACCCACAACTTTCAGGCAATTGTTTGTTACTTTCAAAATCTGAAAGGACAAAAAAGGGGTGGCTTATACATGTACGTGAGGAAATACAGTAGCTAGAATCATTTCAATTTTATTGCCACAATTACCTTTACTTCAGGCCCAGCCCACTTGTCTTTTTTGAAGCTATTTGATAAGCAAATAGCTTCAAAAAAGACAAGTGGGCTTATAAGCAAAATAGCTTCATAGTCAGCGGTTTTTTGTGTGTCTTGGATGGTCATTCCATATTTGGTCATTCCATATTTGGTCATTCCATATTTTTCGTGTTACAAGTTGTCTCAACACGTGACAGGCTTAACCAATCATATTCAACACCGCTCGGGATACTGGCGGATCATCTGAGATGGGGAAAGCAGTCAATGGGGAATGAGGAGGTTGAAATTCAAATCAGCTTTTTACAGAATTCCCTGAAATGACTACAATATATGGCTTGGAAAAGGATCGAACAACACTGAAAGCCCTGGAGTATCGGTGTGAGATCACTGTATACAAGCTAGCTTCCTTTACTCCTCTCTTCCTTTAGGAATCATTGAGAAGCTCTTATTTTGTTGCTTTACTTCTCAATTGTTTTTTCAAAATGTTCTGACTACGGCACAGCCGACTGATCTCGCTCCAAACTCTCTTCAAGTGCCAAGATTTTGAATTATGGTTTTAGTTTCCATGGTCAAAGAGAGCTTCAATACTGTATTCAAAGCTATGACAGGAGTGAAAATAATTTCTTTTTACGTTTGCTTAGATATTATTTCAGCAGCACTTTGAGTTTTTGTGTATTCTAATTTATGCTGTGTTGCACTTGTTTCCTTTCCATTTGCTGGGTCATTTACCCACAGCTGCTCTCAAGGCCAGGGATTATAATTTAAATTATCCTAACTAAATAAAATTTAAAAGGTGTTTGGTATATGCTATCTGAAAAAAAAACCAGTGGAAGAAAGAAGAAAAAAACTAAAAAGAAATGGCTACAGCACGAGGTATTTGTTAAACTAACTGACTTCCTAACCCTATAATTTATGAAGAACTCATTAGCAAACAATACCTGATAGTTAACATGCTCTTTCCAGTTCCTCCACCATGACATGGACACAAGGTACCAGATAGTCCCAGGTTTTAATCCTTGCTGGTTCTCACGCTCAAGCCAGCCTCTGTGAAAACATAATCCATTAGAACTTTATACTAATTTTTGTAAGAACAACCAGTCACAACAAGTGCAACACCTTTTCCAGGGTGTGTCGATGTCCTGGTATAAAATTATGTAATTTCATTAATGCACTATTCTCCACAGCGCCTTTAATGTTTCTATCACAACAACATTGATTTTAAGAGAATTACGGTATACACAGTGTGTGAGTTGTTAGAAAAGAAAAGAAATCATTTTAGTCAAAATTAAGTATTTCTTTGAATGACTGCAAATTCAAATTAATGAGATGACGTCTACCCAGGAATTGAAAAGGTCAATTTTTCACTATTTCAAACAAGCATAGAACATAGAGCATCGTGTTCTTTGTAAAATAAAACTTTCTTCACAGAAGTACTGAAGACATTTAGGTATAAAAATTGTGTGCATGTAAAAAAAGTGATAAAGTTGATAAATAATTATCGCCTAAGACAATGTACACTATCCTGGCCTTAAAACACTCGGCCATTGATAGGTCCATGCAAGAACATTATTTGACTATACTGATTACAATCTTAATTCTCCTATATGGTCTTTACTTTCCAGGGGAGAATTTGGAACTTGATCACAAGTCACTTATGCTTAAAAGTTTCTTGCACAAGCCCCTTCAAACCTGACAATCAAAATTAATGTTGTCAAAATTAATATTCACAAAATAATACATGTAAAAACCCATGGTATTTCTCACCTTATAACTTGTAGCTCTACCTCTCTTGTTGCTGGTTTCAGACCCAACACAATGTGACAAACCTGCAGTGATTGAATACAAATGTACAAAATAGAGCGTATGAGTGGAACAAACTATGGGACAAACTATGGCACTGACTATGGCATGGTTACTGTACGGCACGCTAGACTTTGAAATGGTTTCCCATTGTTTTTGTCTTTCTGATCCAATCAAATTACAGTTTTGGTACAGTAAGTTACAGCATGGTTACGGTAAGCCTATGGACATGCTGTAGTTTGTCCCACTCATACAAAATCAGACTGCTCTCTAGCTAAATTTACATAATTATACAGGATTCAATCAGGGTATTTATTTGAATGGTCAGATGCCAATAACTGGCAAAAAGCATCAACAGTTTCAACTGAATGCTTACCTGCACAAGTAGTTTTGGGAACAGTAAGGAAAAGCGATGAAGACTGGCCCACTCTTGGTATTCTTCCAAGTTAAGTTTACCATCCTGGTGTAACCAATGAGAAATCAAAACTAAAGTACATGATTTATGCTCCATAAACATATCTTTAAATGTTAATAAAGTAATATAAAAACTTAATATACATAATATACCTTAAACACTCACAGATAAGCTTCACCCCAAGTATAGAAGCTCTAATTTGGGGATTTTTGTTGTTGAAGTAAATCAAAAGTTGAGAAAGCTGCAATAAAAATGGACTTCCTTACATGCTTCATTTAATATATCTTTCATTGAACTTTCAAACTGGAGACAAGTCCAAAGTCTTACTCATAATTTCAGCACTGAAATACATGTAGTATATTAAATTTCGTGTTAATATATTTAAATGTATAATACATCTTTCCAATAACTTTTTATCAGCATTTTTCATTCAGCTGACTTTTTCCGTTATATTTTGCATGTCACCAAAAACAAGATAACCTGCTAGTGCTTTGAACTGTCATCTGTAGCTTTAATAGTAACCAGGCATCTGATTGCAAGAGAGAAAACTGGATACTACAAGTTCTTTTCTAGATGTTCTTGCAGATAAGCCACAAACCCTGATTTGAAACTAAGATCTAAGGTAAACAGGTGTTTACGGTATCTCACTGAAAACTGGTTTTCATCCTTTCCTGTACCTTCTCTTTTTCACAGTTGGAGAGGATTTCCTCTGCCATTAAAGATGCATCTTTCTCCCACACCTGACTATTGGATTCCTGGTGGAATTAAACATCAATTATTGTCATTTATGAAATCATCACAATAAGATAATCATAAATTGCATTTCTCTAACTATCAAATGGGTAGAAATAATTATATTTCTTTCAAGATCCACGTCCAGGGGATAGGATTGCTTAGGAGCATAGTACATTAAGGGGAAGGGATTAATACAATTATAAATTATATCTAATACCTGCCCAGTAGTTTTAATTTTAATTTACTACTTTACTTGTACATGTATATCTACACAATGTATTCATATCAGTCTTATTTAATTAAGAAACAACCCCACAAGCTATAAGCTTGAATACTTATAATGGTGTATAAATAAAGTCATTTTATTGTATTGTCCTCAACATGTAGTGTGGAGATCATTTAGTACATCTTTATATATAGACACACAAATAAGAAGCTCGAGTGAATTGAAGTTTAAATACTGATATTATTTTATTGATAAAATCTAACATATATACACAGAAGACTGTACAAACCATATCTCTTAAAGAGGCTGATGTGAAGCAGTATAGAATTTACCAAATTAACCATAATTATTGTGTACCTTCTCTGCAGAATTCTCTTGTCTTATCTCCAGAAGTGCTTTACACATCAGCTCTAACTCATCTCTTGATAAATACCCATCCCCATCAACATCAAACACCCTGAAACAAACTGAACAGCAAATACAGGAAAAATCAGGTCCTGTCTCAGTACCTCACACATAACAACAGCACTTTGCAGTGGCTGAGGTCCTGGCCCACAATAATTATTTAATGTCACTATTGTGGTAACCACAAGTTACTTGTATATTATGTATTCATACGGTACAGTTTGTGCAAAAGTCATGCAAACGTATTTCGACGAATTTCGCTCTTTGTTCCTACGAATGTCGGCAACTTTGCGTTCAAAATTTCGACGAAGAATCGATGATACGCGAAAATTCGAATGCCAAGGCAAAATATCGCCAACCTGCGAGCGACGTGTTCATTGCACAATTTCTTTCACCAGCATTAACGCGTGACAAATTCGAATTCATGACAAACAGTTTAAATTTACAAACATACAGTAAGATGGTTTTGGTAAATACCCTGCATGCCAGAGGCGTCAAAAAGTCAAGATTCTTATGTAATAAAAGTCCCTGTCAATCGTGAACTGTCAGCCAGACGCGTGTCTCATTTCTGACACAAATACTGCGGGCGCAATTCATTTCCATTTACGCGAACTGACTGGTCTGATCCGATGCATTAATTATAAAAGCTCTTTTAAAGTGTATACGAAACGAAAATTAAGTTGATCTTATTTGAAAATCCTTTCGAAATGAGGAAGGATGGCGTTTTCCGTTTGTGAATATCGCATCTCGTTCCAGAGATATTCAGGTTTTTGTAATATGTAAATTATATTACCTGTGACGTCATGACCTTGACACAACCTGGAGCCAAATCACAAAATAAAGAATATCTCTGAAAATAGTGGCTAAAAATAATTGCTACTTTGCACATGTATGGTACTAAGGAAAATACACATCAATGTGTAAATCATGACGTTGCCATGGAAACACTCTTGGCCCCAGGCTCATTTGACATTGAACATAAAATATTATCTGATTTTACTTCATGACTCTGTTCTACAAAACAATTTTATTTAAACCTCGGATATACAATGCCTACATTGTTTGTAATTGTCTGATGCGCCAACAGCAGTAAATTGTACATTACGAAGAAGAAATCAAGGAATTTATTTTTATCATGAAAGTGGCCTGGGGACAAGAGTGTTTCCATGGCAACGTCATTATTTGCACCTTGATGTGTATTTGCCATAGTACCATACATGTGTAAAGTATCAATTATTTTTAGCCACTATTTTCAGAGATTTTCTTTATTTTGTGATCTGTCTCCAGGTTGTGTCAAGGTCATGACGTCACAGTTAATCTAATTTACATACTACAAAAACCTGAATATCTCTGGAACGAGATAAGTTATTCACAAACGGAAAACGCCATCCTTCCTCATTTCGAAAGGACTTTCAAATAAGATCAACTTATTTTTCGTTTCGTATGCACTTTAATTCAAAAGGAATTGCACTTTCCCAGTAGAAGTTTTCTGGTAAGAGTATAGAACTTTTTGCACATTTTCAATATGACAAACGTTGCTTCAAAACTCTGTTGATGTTCTGTAAAAAATCGACTGACACGTTCACGCCTGACTGATTGCACGTGGAAATTCAGAGTTGAGATTTTAATACGCAAACATTTACAATAATTTCTGCCGAAACCTTTTAATACTAGTAACAAGACAAGGATCTGCCGTAAATATGAAACTACACTGAAGCAAAAGTTTATTTGGTGTTATGCTTTGCGCTCAGCGAGTGAGTCAAGCTTTAAAGCGGGCTCGACGCACCGCCGGTCTGGGAACTAAGCAAGCAGCCGTTGTTTTGTTTATTTTACGGCTCACGATATTTCAATAACTGCATGGTCCAAATTTACTTGAAAACTTTATACAATGACTTTTACAAAGATCTGGAAGTCTGACGGATCTGAATATTATTGTGGATACCGTATTTACCCGTGTATAATGCACACTTTTTTGCCCAAAATATGCCCTCTAAAATCACGATGCACATTATACACGGAATGACCTTATTCAGCACGATCTGATTTGCATAACAAAACAAACAAAAGGAAACTTCTCACTGGCTCTTTATATTCAAACTACCAATGAATACTTGACAATTTCGATCCGTGAATAAATCATAACAACTATTTAAGGCATAGTTCAGATTAGTTCTGTTAGTCTTTACCATGGCAACTGTACTTACGAAGCGTCAAAGTTATACTACATCTGAAAAACTTCGAGTCATCAACTTTGCTGAGAAGAATGGGAATCGTGCAGCACAACAAGAGTTTGGAGTTGCTGAGAGCAATGTACGGCTGTGGCGAACAAACAAAGAGAATCTGGAGAAAATGCCTCGACTGAACTCCGACTGAAGCGTGCTGATCGCGGGAGGAAAGCTGCTTGGCCTGCACTGGAGGTTGACCTTGTGGCTTGGATCACTGAGAAACGGAACAACGGTCTTGCCATTCTGCCCTCCTTAGTGAGACTAAAAGCCCTTGATCTTGCAAAGGATGAGAAGTACAGGATACCAGAAGGTGTATTTAAGGCCGGAAACCATTGGTGCCAGCGATTTATGAAGAGGAATGGTCTGTCAATACGACAAAAAACAACATTAGCTCAGCGCCTTCCCGCCGATTACGAAGAGAAGATAGTCAAGTTCCACCAGTATGTGATCAAGCATCGAAAGCAGCACGGATATCCGCTTCATCTGATTGCGAACATGGATGAAACTCCACTAACATTTGACATGCCGCCAAACCGAACGATCAACAACATCGGAGAGAAGACCGTGAAAATCCGTACGACAGGAAATGAGAATCTGAATCGAGTGACAGTTGTATTGACGTGTGCTGCCGATGGCTCAAAACTGAAACCAATGGTGATCTTTAAGAGAAAGACATTGCCGAAGATAAAGAACACTCACAGCATTGTTATTGCTGTTCAGGACAAAGGCTGGATGGATACCGAGCGAATGAAACTGTGGAAGGAGAAAGTTTGGAGAGCACGCTGCGGAGGACTGGGGAGAGAGAGAAGCCTGCTTGTTTTTGACGCTTTTGAGGCCCACATGACAGACCCCGTGAAGCGAGTGCTTCGATCAGAGAACACAGATTTGGCTGTCATTCCGGGAGGTTTAACATCAATTCTTCAGCCTCTAGATGTTTCTCTGAACAAACCATTTAAGGATCGTGTTAAAGCAAAGTGGATGGAGTGGATGGCAGACGGTATTCACGAATTTACTGCTGGGGGAAGACAGAAGAAGCCGACTGAAGAAATGTTCTGTGCGTGGATTGCCGAAGCATGGTGAAGCATTCCACAGGAGATGATCGTGGGAGCTTTTCTGAAGTGTGGAATCTCCAACAAGCTGGATGGAATGGAGGACGACCTCATTTACCAGGGTGAGGACGATGACAATGAAGCCATTGATGATTTTGGTGATTCGTTCGCCAGAGAACTGTTTGAGTCGGACTCTGAATCAGACTTCGAAGGTTTTTGAATTGTTTGCTGTGTACGGTACTGGCTGGTATGAATACTAGGAAACTGTAATTATTTTAGTACTACAAATGTACGTAAAACAAGTGATGTAAATAAAAGCATTTAAAATATATTATATTTGTTGTGTTTTTCATTTTCTCAGCATATCACAAGAAATTCTAAGATACAGGCTGAAAATTGACATGCGCATTATACACGGGCACGCATTAAACACGGGTTAAAAACAATATACGGATAACGTTTACAAAATTGAACACTTCCGAAGTTGGGATGTGCAATTTATAGTTACGCATTCCTTTCGTTTATTACCCTTCCGGCCTTCGATTCAAACCGGGTTCAAAGCATCAGATTTCTATTCTTAGCGGAGCCATTCTTAGCCTGATTATACTGACTGAACTGAAGTAAACTCTACAGCTGTCCTCCTGTACCATTCGAAAGTGAGCCGTAAAGTTCAGTTAGTCAAAGTCCGAATAAAGTTCACAACTCAGGTTGGTCGAATTGATCGAGTGAGCTGGAAAAGGTAACTTCATCTTTGACGGGCAAGGATCGAAATTTCGATCCTTCGAAATTTCGAAGAAGCGAAGTTTCGTGCGAAT
The DNA here is from genome assembly GCA_030867875.1 of Actinernus sp. WN-2022. Taxonomy (NCBI): domain Eukaryota; kingdom Metazoa; phylum Cnidaria; class Anthozoa; order Actiniaria; family Actinernidae; genus Actinernus; species Actinernus sp. WN-2022. Next base: position 126,991,120 of record JAOWCC010001589.1, read on the forward strand.
GTTCGCAGAGTACCAAACGAAATTTCGGAGAGTGCAGCGAATTTTCGTGCTCACCTGTCGCAGAGCACTGCAAAATGTCGCACAGATTAAACAAAAGGCTTAACAATTTTTTGTCAAAATAGCACCAAAATTTCGGGTCGTGAAAATTTTCGTTCATTTTCGCTGTAAAGCCCCGAAATTTGCCGAAAGGTGTTTGCATGACTTTTGCACAATACTGTATGTGCGTAAACTGTATAACTAAGGAAAGTGAAATTTCCCTATAAAATTACACTTCCCAAAAGGGAAATATCACTAAAATTGTAAAAGTGTAATTTCACTTACTTTAGTGAAGTGAAATTTTTCTCTCAAGTGAAATATCCCCAGGGATATTTCACCAATTAGAGTTGAAATCTTTTCTTTCGAACAGTATTGTACATGCTGGTAAGGCTTACATACTAATTCATGGCTTGCAGCAATATCAAAATTCTGAATGTGATTTTATCTTTGATATCTTCTTTGATAAGCCCTTAAAGTGCCTATAACTCAAGCCAAAAATCATTTATTTGGACACAACAAAGTGTTTTTAATCTTGTTCAACCATTTTTTTGGCGATTTATGGTCATAGTATTGCTATAAAAAGCATTACAAATCCTGAAATGATGTCATTTAAGGGATGTTATGCTAATGAGTTGAAAATGAATTGAGTTATAACATTGGATTTCTTCACTTAAACAGTTGTTTTTCAGGTGTCAGACACTTGATACTTACAATATTAGAGAATGATCTTTTAATGAGTGAAGCTGACATAACAACAGAGACTTTCAGCGAGTCTGGTTCATCATAATATACTCATTGTAATTTGATCAGGAATACATCAAGTAATGCTTCGGCTAAGAGCAATACCACTGAATGGCAAGGAATTTAAAAGGTGTTAATTTCCTATTCTTCTTTCCCATAATTTCATTGGGTGATACTCATTAATTCAATAGAAACCATTGAAATAATAAATTTTCATTCAATAATTTTTGAAGTTTTAATTTATTTTTGATCAAACTATTAAAATAAACTATGGTTTAATTTCGAAGACTATCGTATGTGGGGAAAGTTCTCAAATTTGCAACTTAATTATATTTTGCTTTCTCCCTTTCTGATTGGCTGGATGGTGGCTTCTTCGAGTCTTCACAGTAAAAAGAGCCAACAGCATAAAAAAAAACAAGAGGCCCTGAGTGGCCTTAACTCGGGCCACTGATGAATAGGTGAATTCATGTACATGTACATGAAGTTCATTGAGTTCCAGCATATTTTTGTGTCAAACATGATTTGTGTTAGGGGAGCCGGATAATAATTATTGATTCACTATTGATGCTTTCTGACTTGTGCCGGCCAAAGGCCTGGCCCGAGTAATAATAATTTATTTATTTGCTGTGTAAAGTTTGGACTGTAGACATCTCATACAGCACCTAAGGATTAGTCAACCAAAATCATATGTGGGGATATGCCCAATGCTGCAACCTATTGTCTATTGCTATAGTTAATAGCTGAATCATTACTTAATGCATTTCACATTTTCTAAAATTACCAAAAACTTGCCAAAACAGCCTCTGTTTGGGAATATTTTTAGCCAATAATCAAAGACTCTGGCTGAATAAAATCATTTTTGTAAATATCTCCTCAAAAAAATGTCATTTCAGTAGACAGTAAATAAAACAGCTAGGACTTTCAATATCTACAGTACCGGCCGAAATTTTGTTAACATATTTTGCATGTATCGCACGCGTAATGCACGTGTAGTTTGTCAAGTGTACTACACTCATTTGAGTGTAATACACGCACAGAAGTACATGCACCTGTATAACTCATTAACATAATTAAATTTTCCTGGGGAATATACGATTGAGTAATTCGTCTGAAGTTGATTCCTGCCAAGCTCACACTTCAATGCGGTGTCGTTTATTTTGTTTGTGTGTTTAACTTCCAAATAAAGCCTTCCGCGACATCGACTCGTTCGCCAAAGTTTATTGCCGTAAACCTCATGGTTGTTTTTTATTTGATTGTTTGTGTGTTTGACTTCCAAATAAAGCACTCCATGTACGCCGACTAGTTCGCTAATGTTTATTCCTGTAAACCTCACACTTCGATGTGCTATCGTTTCTTAATTGATTTTTGTGTGTTTGACTTCCAAATAAAGCACTCTGTGTACGCCGGCTAGTTCGCTAATATTTATTCCTGTAAACCTCGCACTTCGATGTGCTGTCGTTTCTTATTTGATTGTTTGTGTTTGACTTCCAAATAAAGCACTCCGTGTACGCCGACTAGTTCGCTAATATTTATTCCTGTAAACCTCGCACTTCGATGTGCTGTCGTTTCTTATTTGATTGTTTGTGTTTGACTTCCAAATAAAGCACTCCATGGCGCCGACTAGTTCGCTAAAGTTTATCCCCATAAACCTCGCACTTCGATGTGCTGTTGTTTTTTATTTGATTGTTTGTCGGTTTGACATAAAGCAGTGGCGCCGACTAGTTCGCTAATGTTTATTCCTGTAATTAAACCTCACACTTCGATGTGCTGTCGTCTTTTATTTGATTGTGTGTGTTTGTCTTCCAAATAAGGCACTCCATGGCACCTTCACTAAAGTTTATTCCCATAAAGCTCGCACTTTTCAACGAGGTCGTATTCCTTGGTGTGATTTTGGATGAGCATATGTCTTGGAAACCGCATATTTCACACGTTGCCGGTAAAATCTCTAAACCAGTTGTGACCTGCTGTGACCTTTCTGGCATGCAGTTGGAATGACATTTTAGTCCAAGTCGTCCTTATTTAAAGCTAAGTGAAGGTCTCCCTCTCTAAGATAGGATCTGGGTCGAGAGGCGACAAAGGCCTCCGTTGCTTTTCTCATACAAATCTCTCTAATTTAAAATGGCTGTAACTTCATTGCTTTTTAAGCTGCCACTCAAATTTCACAAGATCACTTAAATGTTGACATGCCCTTTCACATGGCAATGTTCATGTTTTCTGCACATGTGAATAAACTATTGAAACGACAATATGCATTAATGAAAGTACATGTACTCTGAACAAATATGCCTTACACTGGTGTCTCTCTGTACTGGAGCCTCTACAGCATGCTGATATCCCACATGCTATCTCCCTGAAATCAATATGGCCATCCCTGTTCTCATCAAATGCATGGAACACACCTGGAAGAAAAGGCAATTTTAATGACATAACACAAGAAATCTTATCACTTCTAGAAATACCAGTGATGGAAGCACATTTGAAGGGATGTGTGCAAAAAGGGTTAAGTGACTCCTGATCACATTCTAAATTCTCCTTCAATTTCTTTGTTTTCCAAGGGAGAATTTAGAATCAAGAGTCACTTACACACTTTTTGCACACAGCCCTTCATTTGTTATTATTGTTTTCATTGAAGTTGTGTTTTCAAGGCTTACATGTATGTGAAGAATGCAAAAATTATCAAATGTACAAGCCACACTTGTAATTTAGTGTCCCTGAATCAACAAAAAGTTGAAATGAAACTTATACATGATAAAATGCACTGGGGGTATCTGAATCTCTAAAAGCTATTTAAGAATATAAATAATTTAATTAAAAGTTAAGTTGTATCTAAAGGTTAATCTGTTAATGAAACTATTCTTACATTGTTCAGTATTAACATTAGACCTCTGACTGTGATAACGTCTTAAGTTGTACATGACTGGTTTTTTGACTGGTAGTATGGATCTTAATGGATGGTGATTAATGTGAATTATCTTTTGAAATAATTTTCTGTCACACTTTTCAAGGAGATTGTGTACATTGTGTATATTAGAAGTGTACTTTCTTTTATGACAGAAGAAACTTGAGCCCTTCATTTTATGGCTCAGTGGTATATAACTGATCAAGTCAAACATTTACTGAGGGGGGAGAGTTCAGTTAGCACTCTGGATTTCACTAATTTAACCTAAATTGGCCCATGCCAGCAGACAAAGGGTTAACTGAATTTAATGACCAAGGTAGGGATAACCGCCTCACTGGTTAGCTCAGTTGGTAGAGCACAGTCTAGAGTGCGGGAGGTCAGGGGTTTGAATCCTGGTTGCATCCTTGGGCAGGGATGTTTAAAAGCCATTGGCCTTGTCTCCTTCTACTTCTAATCAGTATTTGAAGGGGATATTAAAGAACCAGATTGTACTACTTGAAAAAGAGAAGGTGATTGTCACCCGGTACAGCAGCCTGGCCATTGCACTAACCACACACTCAACATTGTAAACTGCATGGCAGCCATTAGCGCTGTAAAAAGCAGTCCGAAAAATATGTCATTAATATACGTAAAGCGCCATGAGACTGGTATATAACGCTTTATAAATATGGCCATTATTATTGTTTATTATTATTATTTACAATGTAACATAATGGGCTGGTCATCCCATTGTATCAAGGGCCCTCTTGGTGGGATTTTCCAAAGATAGACAGCTTAAAATAATTTACTACATTTTTCATTGATAGCATGCACATTTTAAAGTGCTTATAAAACCAAATTCTATTTTATTGCAGAATAATAAAGTTCATTCTTTTCTGATTATCAAGAGTATATTTATTTTTCAGTTCCGCCTTTGGAAAGGTCTCTTTTTCGCCATTCAAATTGACTACTTTATGCTAAAAACTGTCCGGGCCTGGAACCGTCGAATCTGCCATTACGATGACATCACTGTGAGGACTCGCAAGTGACAATCCCTTTGTATGATCATGTAGGACGACATGCATTTCTACAAAATAATACAATAGAATAAAACAACAATACAATTCAATACGAAAAATGAAATACAATAGAACACAACACAATACTTACAGTACCGCCTGGAACTATAGGTACATTTATTGCAAGCAAATCGCGATGAGATTGCGATCAATGACCGCGGTCTGCTCACACCTTGCTCGCGATCTGCTCGCACCTTGCTCGCAATCTGAACGCACCTTGTTCCAGGCGGTACTGTAACAAATAAAAGATGGTTCTCCTTGTTCTATAAAAAAATATTGCATGGTCTTGAAAAACTGCAAACGTGAAAAACTGCGAACGTGTAGCTTTCGAGGCTCAGTTAGACTGTTTTATCGTCCGTTTTTCATTCACGAACATTCTGGATCCCTCTTAAATGAATTTCTACATGAAACCAGAGAAACCCTATATTGTATTATTTGCCATTCACTGTTCTGGCTTCATCATAAAAGTACAGGAGTATTAAAGTTATCGTTGAGTTCTTAGCGAGTCATTTCTTATAGTATGTTGTGTTGTATCAAACTATGAATGAGTAATTTAATAACACTGTATTAGAATGTGGACATTGGCTATTGCTTTTCTCAACTTCAATGTCCATTGTATTTTGCCGTAGGATAAAGTTAAATACGGGAAGAAAACCAAGGCCACCAGCGACACAATATCTTCCACCTCCTCGCTTATTTAGTAGCTTTCTCTGAAACTTTCTCGCTGGAGTCTGCCATGTTTATAACAATGAGTCCTCACAGTGACGTCACACAGCTCATTTGGCCATGTGGCAAAACAGGACAGTGTTTAGCATAAAGTATGTAATCAATTTGAATGGCGAAAAAGAGACCTTTCCGAAGGCGGAACTGAAAAATAAATATACTCTTGATAATAAAAAAAGAATGAACTTTATTATTCTGCAATAAAATAAAGATGTAAAATTTGGTTTCACAAACACTTTTATTAAGCACTTGTTGATTGTACTGGATGGTATACACATATTACAAACAAGGTCACCACAGAAAAAAGGCAAACAACATGCCCAGCTAATTAATAAGCAGACCAATCACCAAAATTATGTTGAGGGATCCAAGTTGAGGAATCTAAGTTGGAGGTTCAGTGCCCAGAACAGAGTATAAGGTAGTGCTTGAAAGCTTGGTCACCAGGAAACCCTGGCAAACAAACAGCCCAAGTAAGACCAGGTCAAGACAAACAAGAACTGTCCGCAGCCTGGAGCACTGTAGACCTTCCATGCTGCGTTCGCAGCAACATGCAACTGGCAGTGAACTCCAAACCACGAGCAATAACAACCACTAAAAGTCCTGGATGAAAACCAAGCCGGGGCCCCAAGCACACCACAACACCCACAATAGTCGATGGATATTTAACCATGTCTAAATTACATTATTTTATGACTGTCCAGTCCCGAATAAACTATTCGATTTGAAGGAAACCATTAATATTCGTTTTTCAGCTACAACAACAATCCATTTTGGTCTCACTAGGAATGTCCTTCGCATTTGTCTGTGACAACCTTTTTTAAATAGGTGTATATGTTGTAGTTGAAATTGACCATTCAGTTCAATTTGACCATGGGTCAAAACAAACTAGTTCAATTTGATCCAGTCAATTCAAACTAGGTCAATTTGACCCAGTCAAAACAAACTACTGTAGTTTAATTTGACTCAAACAAATTAGCGAGCACACATTGTTGACGGTTAGGTTTTTAAAAATTTGGATTAGTTCACATGATTATTGATTGTTTGAAGCAAACTAAAGCAAAACAAAATTTGGAGTTTCATGACAGATTCCATGTGGGTTACTACTTCATGTAAGTGTTGACTTGTTGACCCGAGGATCTGGGTTCTGGTTTAAGTTACTTATATAATAAATGTTGCTTCCAAATCAACAAGAGCCCATCTGGGCTTTCACTCGGGCCACATGAGATTGAAGATGAAATTACACTTTCATTTGAAATCCTCTAGTAATAACCGAAGGGAAGAATTATTAGCTGAATTTAGCAGTCTTTAGGAGTGGCTGGTAGCGCGGTGACATTCATTCTCTGCTCCCCTAGTATATATATATATGTAATTTAATATTTTTGTTTTTCTCGTGTATGTAAATTAAAGAAGTTGACCTCTACTTTAATATTCATGTTCATGTTACGCACGCTTATAGCAGAGCGCGGTAATTACGTCACAAGTCTAGACCCCCCGCCAAGACTCAGACAAACAAACCGCTTTTCTTGTATCAACTTACAAGAATTGACTAGCACTTCAGTTCGTCCTCTGTCTATTCTACCAGAAATGACTGCTTTCCTGGACCATATTTTGAAAGGGAACCTGATGATTATACTGTCGAACAGCTTAAACTTTGGCTGAAATACAGAGGATTGAAACAAAGCGACAAACGTTGATCTTGTCAAGCGAGTTTTGCATCTTCGCTGGCCAACCAACGAGACATGCTTACTATATAGACTGTCAATTTCTTATTTAAACTGTATCCCAAACTCATCTTTTCCCATGCAATATCGTTGTAAGACTTCACCTAAACATCGAAAAGTTACAAAGGTCAGGTTTTCCTGTATTAAGGCAAAAACAAAAGAATGTAGCCGCATGCCGAGTGCAATCATCTTCTTCAATAAAACTCATCGGAGACCAAAGCTGTTATGGCTGGAAGAGCATATACATTAAAACTATGAACTGATAGCATCCAAAAATTTGGCAATCTTGCTTATGTTGGTGTGCTCTTTCAAACCATTATGTTATTGTTTGCATTTATCGAGTTTTCAAATTTAATACCTGCAGCTCCGAAAGAAATTAACTTCATTTGTGCTCAGAAAATAAATCAAAGCATTGTAGATGTAGGCTTTGCTTCCAAAATTTATTTAGAATCCACTGATAAATTCAAGTAAACTTAATGGTTGAACAGTAGTTCCTTCTCATTGTTTACTGGTGGATACATAGTCAGGGTTTCAGTAATTTATAGCCACTTACGTTTCATTGCCAGACCCAGTCTCTTTGTTCTGTGCTTTTAAGGTCTCTTGTACAAACATTTATCCAATGCTGACATTTCTCACTGAATTTGCTGTAAAGGTTTTGGAACAGAAAAGCTCCTCCTGTGAGTGATCGAAAAGGCCGAGAAAAGATGAGAAACCTGATCTACTAGCGGTGTAATGAACAATGCTTCATTCTCCGAGACATATCTCTTTGAGCGCCGGATTCACTCTTACATCTCCCCCAGCAACAATGCTTGGTATAGTCACCATTACTGATATGACTAGGAATCTTACTGAAGCAGCTGAAGGCATTGATTCTTTTTTTTTATCGAAAAAAATACGAATTCGGTCCTAATTTAGTCTGCTGTTCTGCAGGTTCAGAGTACTAATAGATGAGTGTCTCAAATTTATGTTTATATTTGTCCCATATTATAAGTTGTATCCTGTCCACCTATGATGGAGCTATCACTGTATTTCTCTACTGTTCTTTCTACCCTGCGGCTCTTTGATCGCGTCCATATCGGTATTTGTTGGACTAAAGATTATTAACTGAAATGCCCGTTTTGTTTATCTCTATTTAAAAGCTTTTACCCTCCTTCCCAAAACTGCAGTCTGCTCATTATATTACAGAACTATAAAGGGAACTGTTGGAAGCCTTTAATTTCTCGAACCAAAATCTTGGCCGTGAGAGGAGTCTTGTTTACCGTGAGAGTTGAATAACTGCTTCGGTCATCATATTCTGTGCCGAGTGAGTGTTTATTACCTACGAAACGTACCTCCAACAAGAGCGCCAGTTGAAATATCCTGAGCCTGTTGGGAGTGTTGGAAGGCTTTCGCACGAGTGAACTTAAATAAAACATTAAACTGCTTACATTTGAGAGATGGGACTCCAAATTTGAGAGAAAATTCCTCGCGCCGTCGTCCACCATCTTGATTTACTGTATTTAATTATGTAAATACATTAACCTGGCGATTGTTGCGTGACAAGCACAGTGCAATCTGATTGGTTTGAATTTGACCTTTAACGCATGCGCAGAACCCGTGCGACATGAAATTTAAAAAATTAAAACAAATAATAACAACTTGCATTTTAAGACTCGGCGCTGCCACAGGCAGCCCGAGTAATAAGTGCTTGTGTGGCGCAGTGTGTTAAGTCAGTGGAAAACTGGGTGTGTCAAGGCAGAGCTGCTGAGTTCAAATCCCTCTGAGTTCAGTACGTGGTATTACATCTGAATGAAAGGTAAGTGTAAGTATATGGGAGGGGAGAGAGAGGAAGGAAGGGTAGTTAGGGAGGGAGGGAGGGCAGGGTGAATATTTTTTAGAATCATTGATAGCGAAACCTGGGTTGAATTGACCAGGGTCAATTTGACCTAGGTTGGTTTGACCGGGTCAAATTGAACTAGTTGAATATGACCGATGGTCAAATTGAACTAGTTTGTTTTGACTCGTGCTCAAATTGAACTGAATGATCAATTTCAACTGCAACATAATACAATGAAATTCATTTTACACATACCTTTACAAACCAGTTTTGGTATGGGTGGGGAGACATGAATTGTGAAGGTCTCTAGGTCAAACTTCCCAGTCTTTGAGGCAGACTTCAGATACCAATACTTCTTCTCAAGTTCAATAATGTCAAGTTCTTGTACTACATTGAAAAAAAAAACATTATCTTAATTCAAGTTAGAGCTACATGTACAACTGTAAATTAATGTAATAGAGAACGCTTTATGAATGCCTTAACAGCTTGGAGTTACAATGTCAAATAAAGGTATTTCTGATAACATGCGAATCTGGTAGACAGCGTTTTGCACGTGTACTGCGAATCATTATACCCTTCATCCAACAAGCACCCCCTTTTGTAACAAAAATACCAGTCTTAACTAGCTTATGCCAATAACATTCCATTGAGAACCTTCCTATATGGTTTCCCATACCTGACACCGCCTCACTGGTTAGCTCAGTTGATATCAGAGCATGGTCTAGAGTGTGGGAGGTCAGGGATTCGAATCTCGGTCATGTCCGTGGGCAGGGATACTTATAAGCTGTTGGCCTTGTCTTCTTCTACTTCTATATAATCAGTGTTTGAAGGAGACATAAAAGATCCTGTTGTATTACTCGAAAAAGAGAACGGGATTGTCACCTGGCACAGAACTACACACAACGTTGTAAATGGCATGGCAGCCATTAGTGCCAAAAAAGCAGTCTTAAAACATTCACTGATGGGATATGTCAGTAATATGTAAAGCGGCATGAGACTGTGGTGATATGACGCTCTATAAATGTCATTATTATTATTATCATCATAACAATCAAGCGACCTCGGATGCCGTAAAATGGAAAATTGTGTCACACCATGCAAAATCGAAATGGCAGCTGCACCTTTCAAACATTCTGGCTGTCATACCCACAGGTAGCCTAAATATGATTACATGTGTAGATAATTATTATCTCATGTTTACAAAATACATAATTTGTATTAGGCAGCGTACCACTCAATCTCGTACCCAGACGCCATTTGTTTCTTACTGCGCATGCTCGCCGAAAAAAATAGGGCTCTGGAAGAATCCGATTTTTGTGTATTCTGATTGGCTGTTCTGAACAATGCAATTTCACCAAAAGTCAAACATAAAGTAATTTATTTGGACAAATGCATTGAAAATTGGGGGTATCTAAACGCTAAAAACCGTTGGATTTTACCTAAATGGTTGTCGATCTCTTCAGGGATGCTTAGATATCTGATTGCATCCTTCCGGGAGTTCAAATATTCAAATCGCATACAGTACATGAATTCGAAAATCGAACCCAACCAGCAGTAACAGTTGATATAGCCGAGGGATTTACCGTAACAGATAGGTAATAATACGCATTCCCATATTAACAACATGTTCGTAAGTGCTCTATAGGCAGAAATCTCTTAAACTTGTGAACTGGCACCGATCGCTTAAATATAAGCGTTTGTACTGATGAGAATGCAACGAACTCCAGCCTTCAAGGAGCTAAATACGAGAGAATCGCAAGTACAAATGCCTTGACTTGCTTCTATGGTGTATTCAGTTGCTGTTTGTGTGGTCATCGGGCTCAGGTAAGGCAATTTCAGCGATCAGGAATCCTCTTCACGTGTACTGGAAATCTGTTATGTCTGATGAATCCACCGATACAGATGCATGAAAATAAAGCCTTAAACTCCAAACTAAAAATGGCAGAAGATGAAAGAGACTCCCTAAGGCTTGCCCTGACACTAGCAAGCAAAATATCACTATCAAAATACCGGGCGAACTGAGCGAGAATCGAACCCGAAGAAACAACTTCTCAGGTGATGTAATGATAAGCATGCGCAGAATTGCCGGAAGTCCGTGATTCGCGGACTTCCGGAATCGGATTCTTCCAGAGCCCTATTTTTTCGTCGAGCATGCGCAGTAAGAAACAAATGGGATCTGGGTACGAGATTGCGTACCACTATCTTGGATTAGGCATGCGAAGGCCTTTAGTATTGCACTTACAATGAGTTACAGTGGATAATGTCTGGTAGAATGTTGGTGTCTCGCTATTGTCAGTCAGCTGTAGGCTACATCCACTGCTTACAATGAGCAACCATCTTGTTAACGTTGTCACATCAGGATACCTTACAACCCACTGGGTAAACTCATCAAATGTCATACGGTCAACCTGAGAAAGAAAAGCAATGTAATTTGAATTAATCTAGCAATCACTGACAAGTTTGGGGTTATTTGGTACATCATGTAAGTTACTTGTTCATGTGACAATTAAGTACCAGCAATAAACATAAAATTATTTCAGTTTGTGGTAGAGAGAATGCATTTTTACAAAAAAAATCTAAAACCTCAAAAATGACAGATGAGTAAACAAGTGTAGCGAAGTGCACAAAGGAAGAGAAATTATTTCCTAATGGATAGGAAGCACTGTCTGTTGTTTGTGCTGTCAAGTGCCAGCCAATCAGATCTCACTAGATTAGTTGAATATGTAATGAGCAGCTTGTTTATAAGGGCAAGTGCTGGGATTATTCATTTACATGTATCTTAATCGGTTTTGATCTCACTCAAAATAATGTCTAATTTTAGGGAAGCTGGATATAAAGTAAATAAAGTACAAACTGGGGCTAGCTGATTAGAACCATTCCACCACATATGCTTGTGTGTTGATCTTAAGATTGGGAACTATATACCAGTAATTTAAAAAAAGACGAGACAATCTTCTAGAATTATTGAATGCTTCAATTTTACAGCTTATACCTTAATCCACTCCAACAGTATCATGTGCTGGCCATCTTGGCACAATAGATTTCCCATGCGTACCTTGCACTGAGCAGTTTCGGAATGAGTTTAGATGGGGGACACAAAGGTTTTTATTCTCCTGGGATTAAACTTGGCCTCCATTGTAGGTCACATGTAAAGTTGTTTCTATGCTTCTTGTTATTTATTTCTGATAATTTTTATATTTATAGTACTGGTACATGTACACCAAAGCATGATCGTAAGCTTTGCTACCAGGGATTGGTAGCTACAAACAGAAAATTCACACCTCCTGTCAATGTCATCATTTATTTTCTCAATCTGACCTATCGTGCACTCAAGCAGCTGTGCATGTGTGGTGTTTGTGGTTTCTAAGTCATTTCTACCTCTCCTTGGACAATATTGTGAACATTTAATAAATAAGTACAGAATTGGCAACCATGTTTATACCATACAAACACTTATCAAAAACAATGAAAATATGAGTTTGGGGTCAATGCTAATTCCATGTTTTGTCACTAATCTTACATGCAGCATGACTATATGAATGTTTTGTTTTACTATACTGTATACAGGTATGTGCAAACAAACCATTTGTATTTTGACTTCTCAATTTCAAAGTTGCCAATTTAACGTAATGGGATTAAGATGCAAATTCATGGTCCAACAGTCTAATATTGAATAGGTAACTGGTTTTAACATACAGTAATACGTTTGTAACGGGTTTACCAACTGCTTTGCAGAGTCATGTACATGTACTCAGCTATCAAAACCGAACGGTTTTTTTTACATTTTTTTTCTGACTGACAACCAATTGAATTATTGAACGTGAGAATGACGGCAAGTGTGAACTTCAAGCGAGTCGAGATGTGTTTTGATGCTCTTTTATGGGTGATCAGTTTAGTCAAAGCCAACACGATCTAAAACCCGGAAGAGGGGTTTCCAATTTCGTCAAAAGGAAATTAATAAAATACAGGTACACAGGACAATTGAACCCGATGCAAGCTTCAAATGTCACGAACTTGGAACTGCGTTTGATCCTAAATCTTTTATCACTCGTGCCTCGTGGATTTTTAAGCCATTGGAATAGTATTGTACTTGATGTGAACACGAACAAGTTCAGAGACTCACCTGTGAAAAACAGTCAGTGACTGGCTGAGGAATATTACCTCCATCGCAGGCCAAAATGAGACTTTCTAGGCTATCCTTAGTTACGTATGTACAATCGGCAGAGTAAACATTGAATATGACTGCATAGGAAATAGGAGAAGACATGTTAGCTTAGTTTAACGTTAAGGTTTTCAAAGTGATATTTGCAATCCATAGATGAACTTCATGATTTATTTAATTTTAATCAGACCAAAACATTCGCTCACATTTTATCTTTTCTTCACGTGTCCCCCTGGTCAGTAGCACCAAACCACATAACAAATCCCGAAAAGTTATCCCTTTATTCGTGCCCCCAAAGGCCGCATAGATTTGCTGTGGACACAGAATATCACAATCAAAATATTAGCAACTAGTGAACCAGTAATCCCTTCAACGGCGTGAACCCACTGCGACATACATACAAAATTATATACAGTAACACCGTTTCACTCTTACTACCTCGCAAACTTTCGCTGGTACTCCATCTCCTAGAACTTCTCGAGCAAACATCGCTTGTGGCATTAATCCACTGACCCCGGAGGCTCGTTTGAATGCAAGACGAAGTCGTTGCATCTCATCTTCAGTGACTACAAATATACAATTGAAATAGAACCAAAACAGCGATCAAGTTCAACAGTTTCCAGCATCGAAACCTCAGTTTAACGGGACTTGTTCGTACCTCGTTTTACCGCCTCCTCATAAGGGAGGAAGCAAAGTTTTGACTCCCTCAGGCCCATCGCGGATTCCACACTGATATGCTACATGTCTAAAGAATTGTTAAGCCGCCACTGATGATACTTTTGCCAGAACATTTACGAGACAACGCCACCTTGCTGTCCGTCAGTCGCTTCCTCCTTTCGATCAGGCGCGTGACGTTTGGGCCTCGACCTCGTAATGACCGTTTTTTCGTTCAAAAAGAAGACTGGGTATACCCTATGGAGTTGGAGAAGAAGCCTTTGCCATGTTTTATTTGCGCAGCGAGCGAAGCAGCAGTTAATATTCTGTACGGGAGGAAAAATCACGATTCATTTTCGACCACCATGCCATGCGCGAAGAGGTTTTTTCCCCTCCCCACTGTGTAATATTTTTGCAGCCAATGTTTCAATAAGTGGGCTCCGCGTAACGGCGTTGGTCGACGATTAATAACATGTATAAATATATGTTTTGGGCTTTTGTATTCTCCATCATTTTGCTAAAGCTTCCTTCTTCAGGAAATGTGCTGGTACAATTATAATTTTCACTGGGGAGGGGAGAGTAATTCGTTGTCAGGTTGTTGGGTGCGTAATCCGACCACAATACTTTGCGGGTGGTGATAAGCTTGAAGATATCTCTTCCTTTCGCCAAAAGTTTCTGGTTCGAAGACGTTCTGGTAAGTGACATAACTTATGATTTTCAGTATTTATGACTCGGGCCAGGCCTTTGGCCTGCACGAGTCAGAAATCGCAATTTTTTGTGTCGAGGTATTTCGCCGTCAACCAATCAGAAAGCACTGTGCACGGGACACTGATAGACTTCGCAAATACGACGTGTTTGAATGCGAGCAAAGACGAAAGTGTTTTGGGCCATTTGTAGCTATTATTTTGCTAAAACCAAAAGTTTCTTCGACTGAAATGCTAAGATGTTGAGTTTTTCTAGGGCTGACAAAAGTTTTACGGACTTTCGAGGGAAATTTCGCAATTTTTTGTCGTAATACGACAAGATAACTGGCGCTCCTGAACGCACGTCAGACGTGGACCAGTAATAATCGACATATGTAAGTAAACAAATGGTATAAACTTTACCAGCTTGTAGTAGTGTCGTGTTTATTCGTGCCTTTTAAAAGTAATGGCTTAAAATATATAGTAAATGATCTAATTTTTCAGTTCGGATCATGTTTACGATCTAAGCTTATACATCGTATAGTTACGACTCCATCGTCAAATGGTGTTGTAAACTTGACATGATCCCTCGTCAGTTCTTTGATCTGAAGCCAGCTCGGTACCTCCTCTCGGTAAGCGTCAGGAGTACTTTTAAATATTGATATGAGCATCTTCTTGTTTAATATTCGTTTCTGTTAAAAGTAATGGCATAAAATATAGCCGTAAATATACTGTAAATAGCCCGATTCCTGTTGTTGTAGGCCATGGCCAGCGTCGGTATTTTCACTCGGTCACTTCATGACAGTAAGAATTCAGGAAAATTATGTTTCGTTATAAATTTCAGCCTTCTGCAAGATGTAGAAAATGAACACTAGCCCTAATATTAGAAAAGTCACCACTATGACTTTATTTCACATTTAGAATGACCATCCCTAAATATTCACAAGGGATATAGCTTGTGAATATTGACAGGGATACTTACCGGGCTCAGCGTGGTATCGATTGGCGGTGTGCCCCTTGCGCCGACTTGGAGATATTGATTCCCGTCCCAGCAAGTACTTACTTTTCGTAAGTACCGCGCAATAAAACAATAACCGAAAATACGGTGTATGTATGGATTCATATGTATTAACTTTTTCTCCTTTTCTCTTTATATCTCCAGCTGCCCCATCCTCACCACCGACATTGGAGCCGCCTTCCTCATATGTGTTATTTCCAGAGAGTTCTTTGGGTGAGTTTTTCAGAATTTGCTCGTCAAAGAAATACCAAAGCTATGGATTCAAGGCTATCATAGCTATGAAATTATTGATTAATTATCAAAATCTTTATATCATTTCAGATGACACCCCCCCCCCCCCCCCCCCCCGATCGTCGGTGATGTTGTAGTGGACCAGCCCGACCCTGTTATCTACCAGCTAGTTGAGGAGGGAACGAAGCGGAGGAGAACCAAGCTTGTTGACAGCCTTGGTTTCACATACAACATCCAGTCGAAGCGGTCCTACGCAACCTACTAGCAGTGCACAGTCCGCCCCAAAGGAAATGTATGCAAGGGTTCGGTGATACAGAGGGACGATACTTTCCAGGCAGGGAAGTCCATGCACAACCACCCAGTGGAGGCTGTGGCCTTTACAGCGGCCAAGATCATAACAGCAGTGAAAGCAAAGGCAATGGAGGAAAAGTTTAAACCGGCTTCAGCAATAGTCGAGGAGGTAATTCACTCTTTTCACCTAGTAGCCATCTTGAATTCAAAGCGAGGCAATCCTTTGTTCTTGCCAGGTAGCCTCGCAGTGAGGGATAGTCAAAACGAGGCTAACCTGGCAAAAACAAAGGATTGCCTCGCTTTGAATCCAAGATGGCCACCAGGTGAAAAGAGGTGAATTGTAGTTTAACGGAGCTGTGTCATGGTGAGGGACACGCCTTTGTGTTCCTAGCTGGAACAAAATTATTTTCAGCAGTTCTGATATAAAATGATGACCCTAACACACGTGGGGGATGGATGAAATCAAAGTAAATCTACAAAAATGATGAACAAACTATTACCAATCGAACAGACATGCGCAAAGCTTTGACACAGCTCCTTTAAGAAGAAAAACTTACGATAACTTACATGTGTAACAGCTACTGAAATGAATCCACTGAAGAACCTCCACTGAAACTAACAATTTTCCTTTCATTTTTTATTGTAGTTGGTCCTGCTAGAAGAATTGAATGATGTTCCCTGCCCTGCACTTTCCAAGCCTGTACACATGGCTCGAGCAGCTAAACCGCCTTCGCCAGAAACTCTGCCCTGAAGATCCCAAGGATCTCGACTTCGAGCTCGATGAAGACTGTATCCTCCCTGGCTTCTTCCAGTCTGACGTGCGAGTGAAGGACAGACGGCACCTTATCTTCGCGAGAGAGGAGCAGCTCACCACCCTTGCCAGTGCCATGTCCTGGTACGTGGACGGCACCTTTAAGTTGGTGTGCCACCCTTTCAAGCAGCTGCTGACTGTAAATGCCTTTGTGCGATCTGGAGACTACGCAAAACAAGTGCCGCTGGCATTTGTATTGATGTCAAACAGGAAGGAGAAGGACTACAAAAATAATAGTGAAATCCGATATAGCTAACTTAATATTTTGTAGGGAGTCAAAAAATAGAAAATTGTGTTGGAAGTCAAAAATGGAAAAGAATGACATAACAGCGATCGATTATGAATGTTTTCCCTTTTGTCTCGCCTTAGGTCTTGAAGAAGCTCATCCATCTGCTACCCGTCCAACCCTCAGTCCAGTGGGTCACCTTAGATTTCGAGACGGCCCTGTGGAAAGCCCTCAGGTCTGTTCTGCCAGCAGTGCAGCTTCAGGGCTGCGTTTTCCACTGGACTCAGGCACTGTGGAGGAAGGTTAGTTATCTGACATCATAAATTCATAAAAGGAGAGAACATAATAACATGGCGAAGTTGTTAGTACTAAATGAAAACGTACTAAATTATAGCTATTTTCTTGTAAATAGGTGCAAGAACTTGGCCTACAGGTTGCATACACTGACGACAACGCCGTGTACCAATACATTCGAAAGCTGCATATGGCCCTCCCATTTCTTCCACATCACGAGATTTCGCAGACGTTCGTGCGGTTCAGCCTACAGGCACAGAGTGAACCGCTCCGCGACCTCTTAAAATATGTAAAGCGCCAATGGATTGAGAGTAGCATCTTCTCCCCCAAGGACTGGAGTGTCTATAAGCAGCCGATACGCACCAATAACGACATAGAAGGGTGGCACAATGCGCTCAACAGACGAGCTGGTGGCCGATGCAGACTACCCCTTTACTCAATGATCGAGCTTCTCGACCGTGAGGCACGACCGACCGCGGTCAACATCAGGCTGGTTTCAGATCATAAATGATATTGTTGGGCGAAAACAGCAAGAGAGTTCAATTAATGAGGTTAAATTGGGAGACTGTTCTGTTACATCGTCAGAGGATATAGCTGAACATTTTAATGAATATTTTACGAATATAGGCCCAAAGCTTGCTGAAACTATAGACACCAATGGTTCTAACCATAAAGATTTCATTAAAGAAGTTAAAAGCAAGTTTTATTTTAGAGCCATTGGTACATCTAAAGTTTTCAAGCTGTTTAATTCCCTATATCTGTATCCAAAGCCACTGGAATGGATAACATTTCGGCTGAAGTACTCCGATTAGCAGCCCCAGTAATTTCACAACCACTCATGAAAATTTTCAACAAATCCATTATATCACAAACTGTTCCATCAGAATGGAAATTAGCTAGGGTGATTCCACTCCACAAAAAAGGGCCTCGAAATATGCTTGATAATTATAGGCCAATCTCAATACTTCCAGTAATAAGCAAAATATATGAAAATATCTTATATGAGCAATTAATGGAATATATAACTGCGCAGGATCTATTGTCTGAACATCAATTCGGATTCCGACGGTTCAATTCTACTGCGTCTGCGTTGCTGGACTGTACTAATGAATGGTATATCAACATGGATCGAGGCCTTTACAACCTTGTAATCTTTCTTGATCTAAAAAAGGCGTTTGATACCGTAAATCATGAGATCCTCTTGGATAAACTCATGGCTTACGGTATCAAAGGACATGCCTTAGGCCTTATGAAATCAGTCTTACTTAAACAATAGAGAGCAAACTTGCCAGGTTAACGGCAGGCTCTCTGGTCATAGAAAAGTAACCTGTGGAATTCCTCAAGGGTCAATTCAGTCTCGGTCCACTTCTGTTCATACTATATATTAATGATTTGCCAAACTGTCTCGAGCATACTACCCCTAGGTTGTTTGCAGATGATACGAGCCTAACGGCTGTTGGCAAGTCAGTTAGTGAAGCTGAAGTGGTCCTGAATCATGACCTTAGTAATGTTAAAAATGGCTATCAGCTAACAAATTAAGCCTGAATATAGCCAAAACAGAGTACACCTTGATTGGATCAAGACCCAAAATACAAAATCTTGCCGCAGAACCTAATGTTCTTATTGGCGTTGACCCAGTCAAACGAGTCAATGATTGCAAGATACTCGGCGGTGTACGCATAGACGAATTTCTAACGTGGGAAAAACACATTGATGACATAGCCAAGAAAGTCTAATCGGGAATTGGGGCAATAAAAAAGCTCAGGGAATTTGTAGACCGTATTACGCTAGTATGCGTTTACAATGCCCTTGTGCAACCCCACTTCGACTATTGTTGCGAGGTGTGGGACTCATTGGGAAGCATACTATCACAGCGTCTGCAGAAACTTCAAAACAGGTGCCTAGGGTGATTATGAAGCGTCCGAACGAAGCTGGGCAATCTGAAATAGCTCTCCGCTCATTGGGTTGGATCACACTTGAGGAGCGGAGAGCTAAAATTAAGGCTGGACTCATGTTCAAAATAATCAACAATTTGGCACCTCAACGGCTCTCTAGCATCTTCAGTGACTCGTATGCAGTCTACAGGCCCTTTGCAGCTTACAGTCACGTGCTGATATAATACTTCGTTAACGAATGAATTGAGCTCGTTATCCCCATGGGAAAAGCGTTGGCATGGATGCTGGAGAGCAAGCTATCTTAAAAAACGTTGTTTTAGAAAGATCGACAATCGATTGGACTTGGAAAATAGCATTTACAAACAGGTTTTGCTAATATCAATACCGATCTCGTACAAGACCTTTAAATAAATGAAGTCAGATTTTTTTTGCTCTCCAGTACAACCACGTGATTTATCAGCTGCAAAGGGCCTATTGCAACTACGACTTGCGGAATACACGTAAAAAAGTTTCCGTTCTTCTTCCTAAAACTGAATTCCTAAAAAGAGCCTTAGTTACAATGGAGCCAAAATATGGAATGAATTACCTACAGAATTAAGAACCTCTGAGTCATTAGCCCAGTTTCGCTCAAAGATTTCCCCCAGCCTATTAGCGTAATTATATGCATTAGTATCTAAATATAGTAGTTAGCAGCTTTTAGTAGTATTTATAGTAGTATTTATCATAGATTGACATGTATTAGGTTAGTTTTTAGCTTAGAGCATTATTTTATTTATACGAGTATAGTGTACGCCCCTTCTGGAAATCAGCTTCTAGTTGTGAGGGTGCTGCGTGTGTGTTTAAATAAAGTTGATAAACTGAAACGTATCCAAAGGAAAAAATACCGACAGCTGCAAGCCAAGCTGTTCGGGCAGTGGGAAATGTATGAAAATCGAGAAAAAACCGCTGCTCAACTTCTGAAGTTCTGCTCACGCCTCAATGGACCAGTACGAACACAGTGACTTAGCAAAATATAAATATAGCAACATATAAATGTGCTTGTAAATATTTTAAAATTCTAATAAAGAAGTTGGAAAAATATATTATTCCTTAGTTTTGTATTTAATAGTTATCTATACAAAGACTTAATACTTAGGCGAATCGACTTAATACGTAGGCGAATCGACCTTAAATACGTAGGCGAATCGACTTAAGACGTAGGCGAACTGACCGTAGGCGAAACGACTCGTAGGCGAAACGACCGCAATTCATTATTAGCTAAAGGAACATATATGCTATAATATAATAGCACCTGTGCTTGGACAGTGAAGTTAGAAATAATATTATCAGTCCATTAATCCTACTGAAAAGCATTGATTTCTAAGAATGTTGAAAAGCATGGGTTGGTAAACCCTGCTAAAAATAATTGTTTTCTAAAATACAAAAAACAACTCAATTAATATTTGGCCGGATGTCACAAGCTCAATTCATTCGTTCACGAAGCACATGACTGTCTCCTGCAAAAGGCCTATCACATGTTTGACTCAAGGTATAACAAAAAGTAACGCCAGAAGATAAATAACATTGCCAAAAACATTTTGCTAAAAAGCAATGTTTTGTAAAACGGAGAAAATTAAAGAAAAGAAAGAGTTTATTTTGCGACTTTTCTGAGCACCAGCCAAAACACACCAAAGCCAAGACAAACTCACCAGCCAAAACGCACCTGAACTCACCTGAAAACGTTTTCCAGAATCAAAAGAAGGTAATAAAACATACCTGAAATTTAGCTGAACCTGCTACTTTGTCGGCTCTTCAAAAATAATTATTTAGGAAACGGCGAAGTTCGAGCCAAGCTATCTCACCACAGGAATCCTAATGCCGTGGGGGTGGTAATTATTATCGGACTTTGTAAAAGCGAACTGAGTTTTATGCGTAAACTATCTCGAAAATGTAATATCTTTCTAAAAGAATGTCTTACTATTAAATATATATACTTCACTGACCTTGTGTTGTTGTTTTTGACTCTGTTTGCGATGCTTTGGGGCTGTTTTAAGCCTTTCAAAAACCGATTCCTTTAATGAAGGCTATGCAGAAGCCCTGATGTTGCTGCGAGACCGGTACGGGCACCCAACCGTCCTTCAAGCTGCGCATTTGCAGGCAGTCAAACAGTTGGCGCCCATCAGTGCAAAAGACGGAGAAGACGTCGCAGCGAACTTCCAGTCCTTTGTCGACCGTGCGAGAAGCCATCTGTCCGTCCTGAAGAGGTACAGCAAGGGCGAGTCACCGTTTGTAGCTTCTCTGATCCATGAGCTAACCGCGAAGTTGCCCCAGGAAGATGCGAAAGCCTGGCGCTGCAAGGTAGACGAGGGCCTTGCTACTATGACCTTAGAACCGTTTAGCACTTGGCTTGGAGCGCGAGAGCGATCCTACTGGGGAGTACTACCCCCACCACACCACTCCAGCCCAAGGTACGCAGGTGGCGGCCACGGACAGAGACACCACCGACAGAGAGCCCACACAAACAATACCCAGTCGCGCCCGAACGCTAACCAGCCAGCAAAAAACTACAAGTGTGCAAAATGTGGCGGAGGTCACAAGATGAAGAACTGTGGTCAGTTCAAAGAATTGCAACCAGACGAGCGAATGAAGCTTGTCGTTGATAACAGGCTCTGCTTTAGTTGTCTTGGCGTGTCGCATAGCTCAAGGAACTGTCGTGACAGGAAGGAATGCGAATTTTCGAACTGCAAACTAAATCATCATCCGCTAATACACCAGGAACGGGAAGGCGGAAACTCCCAGCCAAGCATAGACGTACAGTCAACAACCGCTAAACAACCGCGGTCAGGAGTAGCGTTTGGTGTGCTAGAAGTATTCGCAGTCAATGCTGGCGGCCGTGAGATAAAAGGAAACCTGCTGCTGGATGACGGCTCAGATACGACGCTGATTTCCGAATCCTTCATGAAGAAGTTAGGGCTGCGCGGCATGAAAGCCACACTTCAGATTTCTGGTGTGGAAGGCAAGGGAGGACAAAGACTCTCATCTCAAGTGACCGTGCGTGTTAGGACTCCGGAGAGTAATGCAGCTCACGTAGATCTCAAGGCTTGGAGTCTCCCGTAAATCTGTCGCCCCGTCCAAACAGTCGCTTGGCCGAAAATAAAGGACAAGTGGAATCACCTGAAAGATCTTGATCTCAAGACAGTTGGTGGTGAGATTGATATCTTGCTTGGTTTGGACCATGCTGAGCTTCTTGTGCCACTCGAAGTAGAGACAGGAAAGGCCAAGGAACCAGTAGCTAAGAAATTGTGCTTTGGCTGGACGGCTGCTGGTGTCATCGGCAATGTCACAGGCCAGATCCATAACCACTACGTCACCCAACCAAATTCAGAGCCACTCGATGAGGCATTTGAGCGATTTTGGGACAGCGAGTCGTTCGGAACGAAGCCGATAAGTCAGCCCGTCTACTCCAAGGAAGAGCAATACGCCCTAGAAGTACTGGAGCGAGGTACGAAGAAGCTTGAAATAGGGTATGAAGTTCCACTCCTATGGAAAGAGGAGGAGCCTAATTTGCAGAATAATTACGAAGTCGCGAAGAAAAGACTCGAAGGCCTGCAGAGAAGATTTGACAGGGATCCTGATTACGAGGCCGATTACCGAAAGGCAATCCAGAAATACGTCGATGAAGGTTACGCACACAAAGTCGAGGAAGGAGAAGAGAACTTTCACGGGCCTAACCAGTTTACCTCCCGCACCACGGAGTGTACAAGAAGTCGTCTTCAAGGAAGAAGATACGTGTTGTCTTCGACTCCGCAGCTAAGTTCCGAGGGAAAAGTTTGAACGACACCCTATTGTCGGATCCAACTCTCCAGAATGAGCTATCGCAAGTTTTACGAAATTCCGTGAAGGTGACATAGCATTCGGAGCCGATATTGAAGCCATGTTCAGCCGAGTTAGCCTTCGAGAAGAAGACTCCAGGTATCACCGCTTTCAATGGAAAGACAAAGCTAATGATGAACCCAATGTTTACCAGATGGATCGGTTGACTTTTGGAGACACTTCTTCGCCGCGCGAAGCGATATACGTCACTCGACGCACCGCCCAAGACTACGGAAGCGGAAGGGAAGAAGCCGTGAAGGCTATACACGAGAAGTTTTACGTAGACGACTACCTCGACTCGGCCGAGTCTAAGGAAGAGGCAGTAGAAAGAGGCCGACAAGTAAGCGAAATCCTCGCACAAGGCGATTTCCACCTGAGAAAGTGGGTGTCAAATGTCCAGGAAGTAACAGCTGCCCTTGAGGGGACGCAAACCAAAATCGATAATGGTAACACAGTTGCAGATCTTGCGAATCCCGAGTCAGAAATAAAGATCTTAGGTGTGAAATGGAACACAGAACGGGACGAATTCACATTTTCGGTGTCAGATGTCGGCAATGTTACCTACACGCGTAGAGGTCTTCTAAGCAAGTTGGCTGGGGTATTTGATCCCCTCGGTTTTGCGAGTCCTTTCATTGTAAAAGCAAAGATATTGATGCAACAACTATGTCTCCTGGGTCTGGATTGGGACGATCCTATCCCAACATCTCACTTGACCAAATGGAAGAGTTGGCTCGTAAGGCTGCAAGACCTGGAAGTAGTTCGCATCTCACGGTGTGTGCAACCGAACAAGGCCAAAGTGATGACAGCAGAGCTACACACATTCTGCGACGCTTCGGAAGAGGCATTTGCTGCTGCGGTATATCTGCGCAGTCTCTATGTCGACGGAAAAGTAGTCTGCGCCCTGATGATGGCTAAGTCCAAGGTAGCACCCAAGACTGAAGCAATTAGTGTAGCCAGGCTCGAGCTACAAGCTGCGTTGCTCGGAGCGCGTCTTGCAACCTATGTAAAAGAAGCTATGACACGCAAAGTAGATCGAATGGTGTTCTGGACAGACAGCAAATGTGTTACGGGATGGGTGCGATCCACTGCTGTCTGGTACAAGCCATTTGTTGCCCATCGCGTCGGTGAGATCCAGAGTTTAACAGAACCGAGGTGTTGGCGCCATGTTCCCGGTCGGCTTAATGTGAGCGACTGCGCCACCCGATCAAGATTCGACTCATCGACTGACGCTATTCCAGCTGAGCGTTGGATCAGAGGCCCAGAATTCCTTCTACTAGGAGAAGACCGCTGGCCGAAAGAGATACCAATTGAGAAGATCAATCAGACAGAAGAAATTAAGCCAAGCAAAGTGTTTGTAATGAATGGAGAACCAGAGTGTGAAGAACGCTATGCCGACGTTGACTTGAAGAGATGTTCTTCACTGTGGAGAGCTCAAAGAGTAGCAGCTCAAGTGAATAGATTCGTTGACATCTGTAAAGGGAGAAGGCCAAAAGGTGGTCCAGTAACGGTCCAGGAAGTCCGGCGTGCAATCAATACATTGGTTCGTCAATGCGAGCGTCAAGCCTATCCGGATGAGTTTGAATCACTACTGAAGGCCAACAGTGTTGAGCGGCGCTCTAACCTACTATCCCTGACGCCTTACTTGGACGCCGACCATGTGATCCGAGTTGGCGGACGCCTTGATCGAACGGCGCTCCCTTACGAAGTACGTCATCCTATTATACTCCCGCAGAAACACCGTCTGACAGAGTTGGTAGTGGAAGCTTATCACCGGCTGGAAAACCATGGAGGAGCTGACCATGTTTTAGCCGCTATTCGTCAGAAATTTTGGATAATTCACGGGAGAGAAGAAGTGAAACGCCACAAACGCCAGTGCCACAAGTGCAAGATTGAACGCGTCAAGCCTTGCACGCAGCTCATGAGCGAGCTTCCAGCTGAAAGAATGAAAGCCATGGAGCCAGCGTTCTACCACACATCAGTGGACTACTTTCGACCGCTGACCGTAAAGCTTACACGCAACACGACAGCCAAACGGTATGGCGCCTTATTTACATGCATGACCACTAGATGCGTTCAACTGGAGGTTGCTGAGTCATTGTCAGCTGCAGACTTCTTGCAAGCTCTACACAGGATGATGGCCAGGCGTGGTGAACCTCACACCATGTACAGTGATAATGGAACTAACTTCGTCGGAGCCGAGCGCGAGCTGAAGGCAATGGTCGAAGGACTGGGGCATAGCGAAGATCTCAGAAACCAACTAGCGAGAATTTGGGGAAGGAATAACGTGGAAATTCCAGCCCCCGGCCAGCCCTCACTGTGGGGGAGGTCAAGAAAGCCTGGTGAAGTCAGTAAAACGAGCACTCTACCGCACACTGAGCTCAGACGGAACCATCAGAGGAGTCCATCCGACTGATCAACAGCTGTCGGCTCTTCTAACCGAAGTTGAGAGATTTGTAAACTCCCGCCCCATTACATATGTAAGCTCAGATCCTGCGGATCCAGAAGCACTGACACCTTACCACTTCTGGCTACAACGGCGATCAACAACGTTAACTGCGCCGCTTGGCGACTACAGTCGGCCGAATCCACGTGATCGTTTTAAACAGACCCAGCATCTAGCAAACATGGTGTGGAATCAATGGGTGAAGCTATACCTGCCGTCCCTCATTGCTCGCAAGAAATGGCAGACGGAGCAGAGACATCTCTCAACGGGCGACATAGTACTTGTAGCTGAACCTAAGTCTCCCTCGCGGGCAGTGGCAGGTGGGGCGAGTGGTTGAGACCTATCCTGGCAGGGATGGCAGACCAAGAGCGGCTAAGGTGAAGACTGCACGCGGTGGAGAAAAGGTGCGGCCAATCACCAAGCTCTGCCTCATGGAGGAAAACTAATCGTCGCCTGTGACACCCCCCAGACGAACGATGGGGAGGAGGAGATGGAGCGACGAGCGTGACAATTGGCAATAAAACTTGCCTGATACTCACAACGAAGTAATGAGATACTCTAGTTTAGCATGAGTGACGAATGACGTGTGCGTGTGGCGTGAATGAGCGTAGTTTAAACACCTATTGTACTAGTGTATATTGCGGAGCAGTAGAAAACGTGGAAGGATTCAACTCCCTGGAAGAGGAGTTAGGGAACATAACCGAACGCTTTGAAATAAACCGTTCAAAACTGGAACATTGTGTACTTCTTGGTCTATAATATATACAGTCCCAGCATAGGAAGACGTGTTTAGTTCGTTCGACCTTAATCAGTAACGAGGACTATTCGCGAGAACAGAAGCGGTGCACTTCACATTTCACTGTGAACTATATGATAGATAATTAGAAAGCAATTATTTGAAGACATATGTCAGAAATATAAACACTTTAGAAACTTAGATATAAAAGAAAATACATTATTTTTATTCAACAATATTGACCCTCTTGTTTGCAAAAAAACTGGACATTTCATTTTTGAAGCCTTTCAGTTACGGAATCAGTTAATTACACCAAAAACAGTTTAAAATAAACAATCGCTCTTGTTCAATCATTTACTATTATCTTATTATTGTAATTAGTTTATGATTAAGTTTATTATATATATGATTATATATGTAATGTAGCGGCAATACATTTTATATGTACATGGGAATGCTAATAATAAATTGTTGTTATTGTTGTTGTTATTAGAAGGGCGTTTTTCTCTACTTGAGCTATATTTTAATCTAGGGTTCTCGCACAATCCTGTAAGTACCATGATAAAGTTTCCAGTGACTATATTGATAAATAACGAATGAAAAGTCCGAAGACTACAGCAAAGCTGATATACAACGTAAAATTCCAACACAAAGCACTACGGTTAGCTAGGCCTGACATGAAAAGCGCTCGGACTAGATTGCAGCCATAGACAGCTGTTTCGTTCTTATCAGTTAGAACTCGTCAGTATGGCATAGCAAACAGAACACAGGCTTCGGTGCCAATGCACTACCGACCCGGGACTGAGCTAAAGAGCATCTAGTTTCGAGCCCACAGATATGTTTGGTTATCGGGTCACACGTCATTACGTGTGGCGAAAAGCCAAAAACCAAACAAATCTGAACCTAACATGTCAGTGCCTTGTGAGACATAGTTCAGTATGCTGGCCAGACCAGCTTTATAAATGATGACAATAACAGGAATATTCGGATCCATATAAGACCTACGGTACAAAAATCCATAATAGAAAAAACACAAGCAAATACCGTGAACAAACATACTGTAAAAATACGTTGGATCCGTTGAATATTGATGTCTTTGTTTTATTTATCTGTTACATTAGCTAGCTGTTCTTTATACTCGTTAGAGTTGAGTAACTCTATTATTTTGTCTTTTACATCTTCCCTCCACAGCATTTTTTATGCTGAGTTACTTTATAGGAGTGGCCGGTCTGATGTAGTGTAGGTTTGGAAATCTTAAACATGAAAGAGATGTGACAGTGCTCAGAAGTATGCGGCCTGAGAGGATTTACCTTTATTAAATAACAGGCAAGAGGTATCATATCCGCACTATAGCTATTACATAGTCTACCAAACTAGAGCCGTTGTACTTGTGACGGGTCTTTTTGCCTCTGTTGTCATCTGCAACTCTACCATTCAGAATTCTAAGGTTGTTTCCCGTGCAGGTTTCTATTATAAATAACCTCCCTCTTAGGTCGATTTTGTCCTCGTCCTCTGAATATCGCTAGCTTATCATTGATATCTAGCTGATAGTCTTCCGGAAGATCTATATACCTGTTTTCATCCAGAAGAACGAATTCTTGCAGTTCGTGCATTCAGGTCGCCCTGCAGAACAACTCTACCTTTACTTGAGAAATGATGTAAAATGTCTTCCTCTAATTGCCCTATATCATTATGACGTCACGGCTTGTTTATGAGGGGGACAGAATCGACATGAACAATATAATTTTGAACTAAATCTGCTCTGTTGACGAAAATTTAACTTTGAATTGTCTGGTTTCCAGATATCAGCTGTATCAATATTTATCCCATAATATTTACCGTATTTGGTGGCTGTTACCGCTATTCTACGAATCTACGTTGTACAAAATGCATTTGATAGCGATTTTCTTTGTGTTGTTGCTGTTTTGTCCCCCTCCCACGACCGTGATCCTTAGCGTTTAAACAATAGATTGTTTTGATTTGACGTCATAATGATATAGGGCAATCCATTCAAGAGGTCTTCATCATTATATTTTTTAACATCTGCCTACCCTGATCAGGATATGAGGGGGAGGGGGGGGGGGGGGGGGATGTGCTGAGCCTCTCACAGTTTTTTGGCCCGATCAAGAACAAAAACAAAAAGCCTTATTTTTACTGTTGGTGACTTTTTTTGTATAAAGTATTTATAGTCAAGCCTATAAGCTTATAACAGGAGCCCTTTGCTCCTGCCAAGAGGCCATTAATAATGTGTATTGCTCATGCCTATATAAAGAAATTCCTTTTTTCCCCAACCCAGGGGTCTTTGCGTGCATTGTTACTGCTTAGTCACTGTGGTCCAGGCCCTTGGCGCAGTTCTATCACGATCGGCGCGAAAACACTGTTCTGTTAGGTAAGTTGAAGTGTAAATTATAAAGATCTTAGTTAAACGTAAACCGATTGTTGCATGGATTAAGTATTTCAGAAGTAATCGGAATAGATTTTGATCAGTTTACATGCAACTATAAGTGAGTTAACTACATGTGTAACTGTTATGATTACAAGCTATTATATTGTCTATTCTACATGTAAATACTCGCTCTAAGACTCTAATCGAACTATGATTTATAGTCAGTTAATGAATATTTATACGTAAGTTCTTATTTCTCTTTTTCAGAACGAATTTATACGTAAGCTTATCATTCGTGCTCGATGGGCTCGGTGTTCTAATTGTTATTCATAGGGCATTAAATATTGGCATTATAAAAGACCGGTTGCTCAATAGAGAATTGAATTGCTCATTATAATTATGCAAGGTTTTAACTGTATACGACCCCGGCCGTGACCGACATACCAAAGTCACGGAGCTCTGATTCCCTTTCCCACAGCGAAAGTAAAGTCTGTATTATGACAAACAATGTTTTGGAATCCTGAAATACAAGCTGTATTCGATTCCATGCTGTAAATTAATACTTTAATTAATAAGTTTCAGAAGCCCAGCAGTTATAGCGATGTTTCGTGTTGATAAACATTGCAATTGTCATGCTAATGTGCCAACCATGATTTGTAAAGCCCGCTTTGTGTTAGGAACCAATGGATCTCTGGTTGGCACATTAATGACAATAGATGACGACACACGAAACATCGCTATACACAAGCAGAATATAGTGCACATGCACCAGGGTTTAAGGCTAAATTACAGAATACAGGGCCATTTCTCAATATGTCCTGAAGAGCCACTGGCTCGGCAGTGACTTCCGAGCCACTGAATATATACACATCACTTCATTGCATATTCATAAGTGAACACGACTACAGAGCCACCAAGCCACTAATTAAAATATAGACCCCAAGATACATTGAATATTCATATGGAGATGCTTTGTTCTTTAAAGAGGCAGATACTAGGCATATTCATAAGTGAATGCGACTTCCGAGCCACCGGTGGATGGATTAAGATCATCGACTACCGAGCCACCGAGCCAATGAGAGAAATATACGAAGCTTCAAAAATGGCCCTGCATTCTGTAATTGCTCCGGGTTTAATGCATTAGGTAATTCTAGCAATGCTCATCCCTCCCCCCTTTTCAGAACTCGAATTTTATTTTTCCTACCTCGATCATCTCAGACTTATTAGGTTACAAGGAGATAACCCTAGCACTGGGTCATTTCCTCTTAATTATTTTTAGCGATGTGTTAATTTGCAAGCAGGTGGGACAACTCAACTCGGCTGCCCAGCTGGTTACCCTAGTGCTAGCTAGGGTTACCCTGTCTGAGAGCTAGGGTGACCCGCTAGCACTAGGGCTATGTTTTGCCCTTGTAAACGATTTGCTAGGGTATTACCTGCCTACCTGGGTCAACTCTATTCTAGAGCCAAATTTTACATTGCAAGTTTCCAAAGTTCTCTAGCAATTAGTAGGTAACATATATAACAACATTCTAGGATACTAGACAGCTGCAATAAAGTGCACCACACAAAGAAGAATCAACGTTAATCCACCAAAACCCACCAAAACTCTACTTGTGTCTGCCATGTTGTTTTCTATGCTTGAATGATTTTGATGGCAAGCCTAGCGGTTCACAGGCTACCAAAGAATCAGTAAAATCAAAATCACTTCCACATGCAGATCTGTTTGAACCAGATAAAAATGAAAGAAAAGTGGAAGAATAATATTAGTAGCACATATTTTCATTCATTAGTATGACATTTTATATAAAGAAACAACTTTTCAAATGAAGAATATACCGGTATTTGTAAAAGACTTTAAACTGGCTTGTGTTGAGTTGACCCAACTATATAGGCAGTAGCTAGGTAACCCTACCTGAATCATTTTGCTTATAAATCCGGGCTATATATGTTTGACCCTAGTGCTAGCTAAGGGTAATCCTATCTCCTTTTAAACAGGCCCTAAAGGGTTAAATTTGGTTCCCCATTTCAGTTCAGAAACTTAAATTTTCCCAAAAACTGCTGGGAAGTTATAATTATGGGCTCCTGTAAAAAAAGAGAGAAAAAGCCAAAATATTGCATTTAAAATTTGTTCAAACAGAGAATTCGAATGTGTACCCCATCTCAGACCTAGAAGGTCAAACACCAGACCCCATCCAGCAGTACATAACTGTATAGCGCCATAGGGCATGCAACAGCATTATGAGACAGATAAAAGACACCAAGAATTTTACCCAATGTAACATGGTTGTGATTGCATTGTAAGACAGTTTCAAGAAAAGTACAAATGCCTTCTCTTTTTCATGAAACTGCGCAACACAAAAAAGTTTCATAAGCTATACCTATAGCTATATAATGGATTGTGCTTCAGTTCACAAACCAATCAGAACCAGTAAGGTCATGTCACATATTTGTATGCTCCTCAATTGAGGGCACAACAAAAAATATGGAACAAAAAAAATATGGAGCAACAAAAAATAAACGGGAAAAAATAGATTGAGATGAAACCTAATGAATATTCATGATAAATATGCAATCTGGTGGCCAACTTGACCCATAGAAAATAAAAAGAGTTATGGGTCATTTGACACATTGAGCAAAATACCTAGCCAGATGCTGATAACCTATTTTTTCTTGTTAGTAAACTGGTGTTAACAAGATGGCACACAATGTAAATTCTACAGAGAGGGGAGATGGCAAGGAGGCCGGGAAGGAAGGGAGAGATAACAGGCCCAGCTACTACACATTACCATCCCAACGCTTCACCACTTACATGCAAACCATCATCTTCCTTGACCTCGTATCCTCAATAGCTCTGTGGCTTTGTGGTGGCAATACAGAATATATGGAGGACAAAGTCATGAAGTTTACAATCAGGAAAAGTGTTTTTGATCTTGCCGTGCTGTCATTTGTTAGATGCAGCTTGCTATTCTTTGTCTATGCATGGCTTGAGGGTATAACATTGAAGCAAATCGACAGTCCTTATGAACCAGTTCTAGCAGCCAGGAAGAGGCTTTGTCACTTTATTATTGTGTTCTTTAGTGTTGGCTCTCTAGCTTACAGCATCACCAAAGGTGAGATATACACTTGCATGGAGATTAGGTTAATTATTGAACTTATTCATAAAGGCATCAAAGCGAGGCCAGTTGTCCCAATTTGTCACAGGAAGATAAATATCTACAGTCCATGGCTGAAAATAATGTAATTTCCTTATGACATAAAAGAACGCAACAGTGTAGTACGCCAAACA
This sequence comes from Actinernus sp. WN-2022, assembly GCA_030867875.1. NCBI lineage: Eukaryota > Metazoa > Cnidaria > Anthozoa > Actiniaria > Actinernidae > Actinernus > Actinernus sp. WN-2022. The sequence goes on from JAOWCC010001589.1 coordinate 127,023,082, forward strand.
CTAAGAAATTTCTGACAGACTCCAATTTTGCAATCTTTGGGGCAACTGGCCTTGCTCTGATGATACCATTGAACATTACCAGTCAGACTACTTTCCAGTCAGGCATGAGATATGAATAAGGTGTGCACACATACAATTAAGCACATTGCAATTGCTTTGATGCTGATGGTTGACGTCAGAAACTAGACTGTATAGCAGACCTCTGCTTTTTGTTTTCCCAGCAAATTTTGATCATTTGAGTTGAGCACAAAGCACGATCAAGCCTCTGGGGCGAAGCGTTACCGACCTTACTTTCATATTAATATCCCAGTTCCCCATGCTCATCATAATTATAGCCAGGAGAAACTAAGACTGCCACAAAATAATAAGAGGGTTGCTATGCAGGTTATTAGCAGATGAAACGCCCCTGGATCTTCAAGCATCCAGTACTTTATAATATGTGATAAACTTTGAATTGTAGAATATTTTATTTTTTATTTATTACAGTTGTAATTCCAAGTTTTATTTCAAGGTCCACTGGTAATCTTGTTTTTCTCTTTTTTTTTTAGGCATCTTTATCTACAAAGTGAGGTCAGACAATACATATCATATGCACCCAACCTACTATGCCCTTGTTATTAGTGCCATCTGTTTTTGCTTCTTTGAGTCTGTTGGTGCTGTGATGAGTTTTAGTGCCATGAAAAAACTCAAGCTTCAGCGCATTCTCCACACACCAAATGATGAGCAGAAGGAGAATATACCAAAAAAGAAAGTAAACCTGCGTCGATTGGTAACCCTTGCAAGGCCTGTAAGTATATGAAATAATTAGGCTATTCCAGTAAAATGTTTTGTTTACCATTGCCTGACCTACCCAATTTTATAGAAAAGTAAAAAAAAGTGAAGAACAATTTCATAACTGCACCTGGTTCACAGTCACTTTATGTGGTTTGTGATATGTAGTGCATGACTGCAGATTTTATTTTTATTTCTAAATGCAAACAGGAGACATAAACAGGCAGTAGGGGGGGGGGGGGGGGGCTAATTTCTGCCCAGGTTCAGTTGTGGAATTCAGATAATGGATTACCCATGAAAACAACAGACATAAACAGGCAGTGGGGGGGGGGGAGGGGCTAATTTCTGCCCAGGTTCAGCTGTGGAATTCAGGTAACGGATTACTCATGAAAACAACATACATAACTTAGCCTCACTTTTGCACAACATTTCCTCTCAACACAAAAGTGAGGCTTGGTAATGATCACAAAAGCATAAGGCCTATTAGCCAGTAACACATGCTAATTTTAACATGCTCTATCATGTGATGAACTTCATTTTAGAATAGGCCATTTTGACGATGTTGCGCGCGCATTGAGAACAATATACATGCAATCAAGAAAACAAAAGATTGTCATGCAACATTGAGTTTTGGCGGGCCACATTCTGGTTTTTGGCGGGCCACATTCTGGTTTTTGGCGGGCCACATGCTTTTGTTTTCAATTGCGTGCGCAACATCGTCAAAATGGCCTATTAGAGTAATTCTGATAAACTCAACAGCTAATCAATCCTGATATCTTAGAGCCTGTGTTAGTCACAAGATGGTAATCCACAGATGGTAATCATTAAGTAATGATCCGGCTAAGAACGACAGCACAGAACGACAAGGAATGTAAACATGGGTTAATTTTCTATTCTTCTTTCTCGTAATTTCATTGGTTGATACTCATAAATTCAATAGAAGACCATCGAAGTGATGCACCTTTTGAAGTTTTAATTTAGTTTTGATTAAACTATGGTTTGATTTCAATAAAAATCAACCGTGAGGAAAGTTCTCATAATTATGTATGATTCAAATATCTTTTGTCTTCCCCCTTTCCTATTGGCTGGATGGTGTTTTCTTTAAGTTTTCTAACAGGACACAGTTTCCTTTATTTTCCGCTTGTAACTTTGACGGAGGACACCTCACACAACAATTAAGACACATTAAGGTAAAATCGTCCGAGAGGTCATACTCATTGCCGCAGTCTATTTTCTTTTCCTATAGACATAGTTCTTACGCGAATCATTACTTAACACGTTGACAGCGGCGGGTGTAAAGTACAGGTCAGGTCACAGGTCAGATCACAGGTCAGATCACAGGTCAGATCACAGGTCAGATCACAGGTCAGATCACAGGTGAACCCTAGCTCTAGGTGAGTGAGAACCCGTCCAATGGTTAGGGTTAGGTTTGTAGTTAGGGTTAGGATTTGTCTCAGAATTAACAATAATTATAAGACAAATCCTAACTCGAACCACAAACCTAACCCTAATCATGGGACGAGTTCATGGGTAAACGATGGGTTCTCACTCACCTAGAGTTAGTGTTCACAGGTAAACAAGAAAAGATAAACGAGAGAAAAACTTTTTTTGAGCGCTCCTGCTCAGGCTCGAACTCGTAATCCTTTGCGTGTACTGTGAACTGACCTGTGACCTGTACTTTACACCCGCCGCCCTGACAGGATCAATAAAAGGTCATACATAAGTGACAGACATGAACCGTCACACTACTCCCTCCTGTGAGAGGACGTGACCTCACGTTCAAGGTAAGAAAAGGAAAACAACAGACAATAACAAAAAGTGACTCCAGTCGAAAAGTCCAATCAACCAAAATCGTAAGCTGTAGCCCATGTGGGAGGTCTTCTGGTGCAGCATGGTCTGGTGGAACTGCAGGGATGTTGGAAGATCTATCTGGTTCACTCACGCTTTGGTCAGGTTCTGTCAGCCCAGTCCGGTACATTGATGCCCTCGTATGCTTTCAAGCGATTATGGTGCACAATCTTGGCCTTCGACTTCAGTCCCTTTTGTATCCTGTAGGTGAGGTTGTCAATTCAGCCAATCACTAGAAACGCTCCCTCGTACACGTTGTTTTGCAACTTTGGGATGACACCCTTCCTCCGCTTCGGGTTGTGTAACCATACTGGATCCCTGTAGTTAAAAAGGTGTTGTGATGCACTCCGCAATGGTTGTAGTAGCGTTCCTGCCAGTCAGCGTTTCTGCACAAGGGTCGCACCTTTGACACCAGTCCTTTACGTCCTGTATGCTTCCATACCAGTAAAACCATCTGCCTCATGACGTCCTCTCTTAATCTCTCTGGCAGTACCAGCTGCCACTGTACTGTGTCTCCTGCTTCGGACTCCCATCGCCGGTAGAGTACGCCGTCCTTCACTTCCAATCGGTCCCACTGACTCCAGTATGCGTTAACTGCACCGTTCTCAGGGGAGATTACTTGCCACCCCGGTCGAACCTTGGTAGGCTCTTTCTAGTCGATTATCTGTGCCAAGTCAGTCGGAGTTCTTTGTTGGTCTGTCCTCGTACCCAGGCTCCGGCCTCTGGTGTTGTTATCTAACTCTTCTTTAGCCGCAAGGTTCGGACTTCCAAGGCTGGGTCGCAGGGTTCCCGTTGCTGATCCTTTTCCGGACAGAGATTCTCAACCCGTTCCATTGCCAATTCAACTTCTGAATCTGATTGTCGTTGAAAGAAATCCTCCTTTCCTGCATGTTCGCAGTACCTAGATAGGGCATCAGCGTTTCTATGGTTCTTTCCGCTACGGTGTTAAATAACAAAATCGTAAGTCCCCAACTGTTCGAGCCACCTTGCCAGCTGGTTTTCAGGGTTCTTAAAATTCGCTAGCCACTTCAACGCACCATAGTCCGTTCGAATTCTGAAGGGTCTACCGTAGAGATAGTGGTGGAAGCGCTTAACCGATTTCACTGCCGCTAGTAGCTCCTTCCTGGTAACACAGTAGTTTATTTCGCTTTTGGTCAGGCTACTACTGAAGAACGCCACCACCCTCTCCTCTCCACATTAGACTTGTGAAAGCACAGTGCCTATTCCATCAATGCTAGCGTCGGTATGCAGGATAAAGACGTCCACACTTGTTGGATACGCTAACACTGGCGCAGTGGTAAGCACCACTTTCAGCTTCTTGAAGGACTCGTCACATTCCTTTGTCCATAGAAATCTCTTCCCTTTTTCCGTCAACCGGTGAAGGACTTCACGAACCTCCTGTAGTATGAACAGAGTCCGTGGAAATTGCGTAGCTCTGTCACTCCGGATGGTACTGGACATTCGCGCACTGCTTTCAACTTTTCTGGATCAGTGGAGATCCCTGTGCCACTGATGATGTGCCTAAGAGTGTAACAGATTCCTGGAACAGATGACACTTCTTGGTACTCAATTTCAGTCCAGCCGACCTCGGGGGCTTCAAGACTTCACACAATCTCAGTTTCTCGTCTTCTGGATGATGATGTCATCAAGATATGCCAAGCAAATGTCCCATGTTAGACCGGATAGCACTCTCTCCATTAGCCTTTCGAAGGTAGCGGAGACATTACAGAGCCCAAAAGGCATTACTGTAAACTGGTAGAGACCACTGCTACCAGTGTCTTCTGTTTGTCGGCGCTGCCCATCTCGACTTGCTAGTAGTCCAGAATACAGAACCAACCAGACCCTGTCAGTTCATCAAAGCAAGAGTCAGTTCTTGGTAGGGGGTATGAGTCTTTGACGGTCACCTCACTAAGCTTCCTGTAGTCCACACAGAATCTGGTAGTGCCATCTTTCTTCTTGCCGAGCACAATGGGTGACGCCCACGGACTCGAAGAAAGCTCTGCTATTCCGTCTTTCAGCATCTGTTGCACGTGGGTCTCTGCTTCACTTCGTCTGTGCAAAGGTAGTCGGTGGGCCGGCTGTCAGATTGGTTTTGCATCTCCTGTGTTGATTTGGTGCTGCATAAGATTCGTGTGTCCTAGGTCGCTGAATGAAGAGGCGAAAATGTTCGAGTACTGGAGTAATAGGGAGCTAAGTTCGTCACATTGGTGTTTGATTAGCTGTCGACTACTGCACTCCAGCAAGTCTGTCAAGTACTCGGGAATTGCATCCTGACTCCTCAGAAGCGAGGCATACTGCCACTGCATCAGTCCTTCGCTTTCACTGGTTGACTTCCATGACAGGCTATGAGATATGCACTGCTCTCGTTGGTCATAGGCGCTGTTTTTAGGCACTGATGAATGCTTCAAGTTCTACTGCTACGTTGAGGGCTTCATTTAGATTCTTTGGCCGGGCCTGACAAATTTTCCAGCGCATTTCGGGTCCACCAAGGACGTCTATAAAAGATCATGAGCCAGTGTTTCACGCAGGTCTGCCGGTGTGCTTGGGTGCGGGTCGTGCTGGCTGCCCTGAATATCTCCGTTCTGTTTTCCGTGCCGAATCTTGTTGACAAAGTGGAGGTTATGCATTCATAATTCCGTCAATTTGAGCTGCTACGGTTGAATACTGCCTGGGCTTGGCATGTGAGGCTGACAGCCAGGTAGGTGGCTTTTGTCGTGCTATCCCATTCGTTCAGGTCAGCTATTAATTCGAATTGGGCTTAAGTTTGTAATCTTCCCAGGATGCTGACCCGCCGAACACAGCAGGACGCACGCATGGTTTTCCACTGCGATGTTGATTTGTTGAGCTGCCGCCCCCTTTGTTTGTTTGGCCATCGCCCCCTTGCTTGGTTGGACCAGCTCTCCCTTAGTTCTCCTTTTCAATGCTTCAATTTTAGCCAGAGCATTAAATAGTTTGTTTTCCTTCCGAGTCTATGAGGCCGGTATTTACTTCACGCTGCTGGATTGGAGTTGTCTGTTTACGTGATTGACCTAATTCTTCCATGCATGGTCTTGAATCGCTCCGTGAGTTCGCCCAGCCGTTCGTCAAATCGGCTATTCTGCGTGTTGATCATCTTTGCTAGAGACTCGACTGCTGTGATTATGCTCTTTATTTCGGGAATAGCTTGTGGCTTAGTCGGTAGCGGCGTTGACATTCTCCACATCTCTGAGCAAGCTCTCTCGATTTCATCGGGGTTCATGTTGATTAAAGTTCCAAATCGCACTTCTAAATGACTTGCCATAATAATTCAAATCCCACCACTTGCCACCAGTTGTAATGGACCAAGTTGTAATACACCAGACGGTAATTTAGATGAAAGAAATGTATTCCTTGATAGAGAGAGAGACGCGTTCTCTTGCTCAACAGCTAATCAATCCTGATATCTGAGAGCCTGTGTTAGTCACAAGACTCTTTACAATTCCATAGATGGTAATCATTAACACCCTGACAGGGTCAATAAAAGATCATACATAATACGAGCTAGTCTAAAACATTTACATAGTTAGTGACATGAACCATCACACTAATCCAGACTTTTTGCTGGCGTATTATTATATGTGCATGAAAACGAGATTCATACAGACCTGGGCCGGGTTGTTCAAAGCCCGATTAGTGTTAATCCTGGATTAACTCTGCACAGAACCTATTGGTTGTCATGGAAATTAACCCTGGATTAGCACTAATCGGGCTTTGAACAACCCGGCCCTGGTCCAGAGATTGAATTTTTGTCATCTTGCTTGCAAAACTCCAACTGCCTTTGGCGGTCGCTTTAAATACCATTTGCCAACAAAGGGCAAAACATGTTAAAACCTCTGGAACCCAGGGTACAGATAGCCTGATTTTCAGATGGTACAAGGTCCTCCACTCTCCCTTCCTAGGGGGAGGAAGTGAGAGCGGAGGACCTTGTACCTTCTGAAAATCATGCTAGGGTACAGCTGACAACAATATGAACTTAAATTTTGAATCCTTAAATTTCAGGAAGCTTCCATCTTATTTGTTGCCTCAATTGCCCTAATGCTATCAGCTGGCTCTCAGATAGCGGCACCATACTTTTTTGGTCAAGTCATTGAAGCAGCAATGCAACCAGGAATGAGTAAGTTACATCTAACAATCAGTATTATATCTCTATCGATGCTTTAGAAAGACCAAATTAGCCAACACCTAAAATGCACAGTGGTTCCCATATTACTTACCGGTAATTAATATTTAGAACTGCCAGTAACTTAAAAAACCTGGACCTTTGTAAGGTACAGGTGGTGCTCCTTTTGGGGGGCACAATTCTGATAAGTATTGCGTCAGCACATTGCATCATGATCAGTCACAAGACAAAGATGTGCTGATGAACTTCAACAAAGGATCTTTTAAAGCTTTGGTCAAATGGTTTCAATATCGGCTCAACATCGGTCCAACATTTGAAGAGCTCAGTGCAAAAACTGATCAAGTGACGATTTGAGTCGCTCGATTTCGTTTTTACTTTTACGGTCGTGTTTAGGTTTTTTTATGCAGGATAAAGTCGAATTTTACGACGTTCGTGTATGTGAAAATGCCGATCATGGTAAAAAAATATTTGGAGAGAAAAAGTATTTCGGGCATGACATCGTTTAGACCCGAGACCCGTTGGCTCCCTTTCGGACTTAACACGGGCCGAAAGGAATTATGGGTACACAGCAACAATTTTGACAGGGAAACTCTATACAGGCCCGTTTACACAGGCGATTTTTTTTGCAATTTTTGTCGCGATTTCCACTGCAATTTTTCTCGCCGCAAATTTGCATCAAGTTGCATCAGTTTCGAACATGCTCGAAATCAGTGTGATTTGGTGGCGACAAAAATCGCATCAAAATCGCCGCTAGTTTACACGCGCGATTTGAAAATGCAACTTCGCTTGCGAGCAAAATTGCAGTGGAAATCGCGATAAAAATTGCAAAAAAAAATCGCCTGTGTAAACGGGCCTTACGGTTTCGTCTTAACAATCTTTTATAAGTCCCCAGGCGAAGCACAAACCAGGCCTGACACGACTATCTTTGGAAAGCTCAGACCACGAAACTTACCGAAATGGCCTTCTTAGCTCCAAAATATTCACAGTTTGCTTCGCCTGAAGACGCGACTCTATGTAAATCTCCAGCGATAACAAACCGCCTTTTAGTCAAACAGTTCTTCGTTCAACCATGAGTTAAGTCCAACGACTTAATCATGTCCAATAACAGCTCTTTTCGCTGTAGAAATGATTCGATGGCTTGCTAAGTTTGTTTATTCATTCGTTTATTTGAGATTTCAAGTGATATCCTAACATTCTAGATTAGAAATTACGGGTTTTCTTAATCAAAAAGCGCAGTTGGCTATCAAGAGTTTTCAAATGGTCACTTGATCACTTTTTGCACACAGCCCTTCATTTGTCACATCATGTTGAAGGATGTTGAAAGTATGGGTATCAAATGGTTTCAACATCGATTCAACAATGTTGCCAGGTGAATAGGGCAAAGAGATCTAAAGGAATGAGAATCAGTTTGCTCTCATCCACCCTGCCACACACACCGCGGCAAAACGGTATGCTCCGCTGGCCAAAATAACGAAGGCTCTGCTATCAAATACAAATTACCGAGGGTTTCAACTTTTTTAGTAAATAATTTTATAACTTAGTAAACTCACAGTGAATCACAAATTAAGAAAACTTCAACCTGTTAAAGTCTTAGGCTTAGCTTTTAAGTATTTTTCTTATTTTTTGAGAAAACAGTTCACAAATGGATACTTTTAAGCAGAAATTTTAAAATCACGGCATTTGCCTGTTGTTTCATTTCAGTTTTCGCGGGAAACTGGGGGCGGCCGCGCGCCGACAAGATATAGCAAATATGCATGCGCATGACGTTTTGCCGCGGTGTGCCCTGCCACCATATATAGGTGCGTGCCCGTATTCAACAAATATCAAATGAAGCAGTCAAATGGTTTCAACATTAAGTATTTCAGAGAACAGTAGCAGTTAATTAAATGTTGGAGAGATGTTGAATCAAAGTTTAAACTTATTCAAATTCTATTCTATATGGTTTCAAAACCTTCCAACAACCATGTCAAATGGTTTCAACCATTTCAACTGTTGAAACCATTTGACCAAGGCTTAATAAATTGTTAAATTTTATGTTTTCATCATCGTTCTTGTCAGATCAGCTGAACAAGACCATCCTAATACTGTTGGGGGTATACATTGTTGGTGCCTTGGCAGCTATGGTTAGATCCTGGCTCTACACACTAGCTGGACAAAAACTTGTTGCAAGAATACGAACGGAGGTATAGATGTGATGTAATACGTCTCTATTAGTTTTGATATCTGTTAGTCATTACAGTCAACCTGTATATAACGGTCACCCTCGGGAAATGGCCAACTGACTATATACAGGTTTCCTTTATTAAGCCTACTGGAAGTTAATAATTAATTTGCAATGCGGAATAAGGGACCACACGCAACAGCTGACAACATGACCGTGAGTATAATAAACAGGGTAGTAGTCTTATCAGCTTTATATAATATGCAGATTAGTAGCTACAATTTAATGAGTTGTTGAATGAAGCTTGACACGATTCGCTAATTGTTTGAGGGAAAGCCGACATTGTAATCCAATTTGGTGACCGTTTTATACAGGTGAAACATAATACAATTGTCCATACGGGAAGTCTAAAGGGTGACCTCATCTGCTATATAGAGGTGACCGCTTAACACAGGTCAAGTTTACAGTAAATATAAGGAGCGATTTTTGGGAAGTTGTTCGGTGACCGCTATATACAGGGTGACCGCTTTATACAGGGCCGTTATATACAGGTTTGACTGTATCTATTAATTGTCAAGGCTTAATATTTAATATATTCACATTCATATTCATATTCATTTTGAGCACTAGCCCTTTAGAGCAAATTAAGGACTTTTGATCTGAGGATGGGCTTAAACGAAATAATAATGCTAATTGGAATGACAGCTGCTATATACTCTCATCTCACAGTGGTTGGCATAGTACCTTATTCAACATTTAGTTGATTATGCCAGTGTTTAACTTCCCTCCTGATTCTGACCAACACTATAGTTTTTACAGTAACTATATAATCATCCATTGTATATTCTGAGTATTTGTATCCTATATTCGTGTTTAAAGCTGTTCAATTCAATCGTGAAGCAAGAGGTGGCATTCTTTGATACAAACAGGTTGGTAAACTGGTACTGACTATATGACTTGGATATTTTAACTTTCAGAAATGCTTTAAAACACAGACTACAATAATTGTACATATTAATGGCGTCCGTATTAAAGTGCCTATAAATATATGAGGGTAAATATTTTATTATAAAAATGGAATCTACTTCAATGAAATAGTTGAATGGTAAACATTTCTTGATTTGAGCGTTGCATCTATCAGTTATGAAGGTTTATGTTTCGAATATGCTAATAGCATATATATATATAACATCAAACAGGGCATTTACTGCCATTTCATTCTCCTTTTGAATGAACTTCTGATTTAGACAAAATATTTGGTAAAATTATTGATATAAGCTTCAAATATAACATGGTTGTTTATAAGAGATTATTTATCTCTACCAGCAAGTATTTTTATAATAAATTATTTTTATAATATATTAATATATATAGGGAAGAGGTCAAAACAATGGTACTCTGGCGGGACCCAATTTTGATGGAAGGGGGGTTGTATCCGGAACCCACCACCTATTTTTGCCACAAATATCTTCTTGAATAAAATACTTATTGAAGAAGTAACTACATTTCTAGTTTCTACAGGCAGAGAAGAACGTGTGTCTGCATTAAAATCAGGTATCCCTATTTTACAACGCGAGAAAATCACCCTCGAAAAAAGGGGTAGGGGGTATTACCCGCCACCCACCACCTCCCCTGACAAAATTGGGTCCCATTCGAAATCCATTGTTTTGACCTCTTCCCTTAAAGAGATTGGTTATCGCTACCAGCAAGTTTTTTTAAATAAATTATTTCCTGTTTGATGTCACATCATTGACATATTCAAAATATAAACCTGTAGAACTCCTACACGTAGATGCAACACTTGTATTAAGAAATATTTTACTGTTCAACTAATTACGTACGTTGTGTATTTAATCAATTTTAATAATAAAGAAATGGGGTTCAATGGGCTGCACTTTAAGTGGGTTTTTAAAAATAAGTTTAAGACAAAATGTATATCTAGGCTTTTAGTCATATGGAACCCACACCACAGCAAAACGTTGTGCTCTGCTGGCCAAAAGGCTCTGGTTTCAAATACAAATTTCCGTGGGCTTAAACCTTTTAGTAAATAATTTCATAACTTTATGGTCAACTCACAGTGAATTACAAATTAAGAAAACTTCAACCTAGCCGTTAGTCTTAGGCATGCTTAGCTTTTAAGTAGTTTTCTTGTGTTTTTTTTTGCGAAACATTGCACATTTGTACCAATAATTAGAAACAGGGGTGATTGCCTCTGTTTTCTTTTAGTTTCGGCGGGAAACTGGGGAGATGCGCGCGCGTCCGGCTCATCAAAAGCGCATGCGCGTGACGTTTTGCCATGGCGTGTACAGGACCAAAAGAACCAAATTGGGGTGTCCATATAATTATTTAAAGGAGTACATGTCCATATAAATAAAGCATGCATGGTTTGACTGTACCATTGATATTTTATGTTTATACCAACAGGACAGGAGAGCTGATAAACAGATTGTCATCAGATACTCAAGTGATACAGAATGCCGTAACAGTAAGTATATATTGACAGTTCATTATGCACGAATCAAGCCGGAGTGGGGGGGGGGGGGGGGGGGGGGGGTCGGGCAGATGTGCGGCATTTGACTTTTTTCGAGAAATTCCCCCACCCCGGGGAAAGAAAAAAATGGTCAATTGTGATCAAATTGCCCCACCTGGGGCAACGAAATTCCTCCTTAAACTATATATATATACAGCTGAGACAATGGGGGAACTGGAGGTGATCCCAAATCAATGTGAAGCGTTCTTTTTAACTTAATGAAAACAGATGAAAACGCATTTTTGAAATTCATACCTTCCAACTGATCCAAGATGGCGACTCGGGAAACAAGAGACTAGGACACATACCTCAAGCGGTCTAATTCAAATGTCCACACCCTGGGGCAAAGCTTGTAATCAAATTCCCCAGGGTGGGCACGCGAAGATTGATCAAATGCCGCACATCTGCCCGAGACCCCCCCCCCCCCCCTGCGGCTTAACATTGATTCATGCATTAGTAGGTAAGCCATATAGTTACCCAGTACTCTTTAACCGGAATTGTGTAGCTTGGGGTCCAATGACCCACACACAAAATAATTATGGGACATTTCACAGACACAATGAGTTATTATCATAGGATTTTCATTAGCAATTGAAGAGATTTTTATTCAATTTCACAACTTTTTCTACCGTTGTTTTCCTTTACCTTATTACACTTTATTTTCACGACACTTTAATTTCGCCATTTGGGGATGGTCATATTTCACGACACTTTATTTTCGCGATTTCGTAAAATTTATAGTAGAAACTGAGTCACTTAATTTTCGCGATTGCGTCGATAACTCAATCATTAAATACCTTCGCTATTTGAGTTAAAAATGAAAATAAACCAGACTACCGTATACAATTTCTGTTTTTTGATTTGTATTTCTCTTATGCTCGTAATCATGGCACACCGGTTGGTAAAAACCTGCAAGTTACAATGTCCAGTGTTAAAAAATAGCGATTACCTACAACTGCAACGAAACTATAACTTGGGCAAGATAAAGGAGGTGTAACTTCCCGGTAGTCCAATGAGCGAAACGTTGAATGGTAATAAACTGTCTTACCACAAGAAACTTCAATGGCTATTTACAGTCATTTATGCCCTACAATGTCCAGTGTTAAAAAATAGCGATTACCTACAACTGCAACGAAACTGTAACTTGGGCAAGATATTCCCGGTAGTCCAATGAGCGAAACGTTAAATGGTAATAAACTGTCTTACCACAAGAAACTTCAATGGCTATTTACAGTCATTTATGCCCCACAAGATTTGCAAAGGCACCTAGGAACTAAATGGTTCATGAATAAATGCATTGGTATGGGTCAATTGGTGATAGAGAAGAACAGTCAAGCCGTTGAAAGGTTCAAGTCTTTGGTTGAACTCAGTTATAAAGAGCCCGTAAATGGCAATTTCAACGACTGTACGAGCGAAATACTCAAAGAACTTGTTGCAGAGGAGTTGATGATGAGGACGACGAAAATATTGAATAAGTGGACTCAGAATGATTATTAAAGGACTAATATTTCACTTAAAGCTTATATGTATGGTCACTTAATTTTCGCGCATGCAAATTTTCGCGACACTAATTTTTCGCGACATCAAATTTTCGCAAAATCGCGAAAATCGCGAAATTAAAGTGTCGCGAAAATAAAGTGTAACAAGGTAGAACTAATTTCAACAGCTAGTTTTTCTGCTTTGCACCCTAAGGGCTCTCAAGTTTATTTTGTGTGTGTTAATTTGAAAATAAATGTGAGAATCCTGCAATGGTACTGTCTGTTGAGAACATTGTATACCAGTACGTAACATCATCCTGAAAGTTTCTCAAACCAAGTGTTTAACTCTGCAGGTTAATATTTCCATGTTGTTGAGGTACATCGTCCAGATAATTGGTTCTCTGGTGTTCATGTTTACCCTGAGTGCCAAGCTGACTGGTGTTCTCATCTCCGTCATACCAATTGTTGCTATTGGTGCACAACAGTATGGTTAGTACATTTACAAATTTAACAGCTATATTACTGTTCATTATTATTTTTATGGCAAGATACAGCAAGGCTAAAGTGAACAAGTTGCACCATAAATATGTGGTTGGTATTATTAAAAGTGGTCAGCTGACCACTTAATTACTGACAACAAATTTCAAGTTCAACTTGTTCAATTTAGCCCAACATAGTCTTGAGATCAAATCACCAGACTGATGTGTGGTAGACTGGGTTCAAAACCCTGAGGAGGGAGGAAAACCGAAGAACCTTTGAAACAAGGCATTGTGATAGAACCCTGGCCACAGCAGTGAGAGGTGAAGCGCTAATTACCACATGTTACCACCAAATATTGCCACCAAATATTGGACAACTTCAACTCCTTTAATAACTCCGTTGGCTCTTCATACTATTCAGTTAGAGAAATTCACAAGGACAGACAGACATTGATCTATTAGAGTTTCTGCCACATAAAATATCTGATAAAATACAAATATAATCCACCATATACAGAAAAAGATGGCTCGTACTTTTATCCACAATCCTTTGCGCACGAAAACCTTGAAATCCGTTATAGAATCGCGGTAGAGTTTTTAAATCTCAAAAACAAGCCAGTACAAGTGCTGTTGCCAATACACTGCCACTGAAAAAACTAGAGGATTTTTACATGTTTCTTTTATTGTGAGGTTCGCAAGGGATTGCCGCGATCTTTTTCGGTCTGGTGGATTATTGTGGGTGTATTTTCTTGGCTTATATTTGCATACAATTTTTTCAAAAACAACTACATTTTCCTTTTTTTTTCCAACACATTTTCAATTTAGACCATACAATTTGTTCCAACAGCCGGCCGGTTTCCTTTAAATGATTGATTGGCTGGTGCAAATAAAGTTAATTCTTCTACCCTTTGATCATAGTCAGTGTACCTGATTCAACCTGAGATTCCTTCTTTTGAAAGGAAATTATCCCATTTTGTATTACAGGAAAATTTGTCCAGGGCCTTCGTAAAAACTTCCAAGATGAACTGGCTAATGCGTCTACAGTGGCAGAGGAATCAGTTGGCAACATCCGAACCGTCCGGTCTTTCTCTCAGGAGAAGAAAACCATGACTCAATATGGTGATTCCATTCACAAGAGTTACGTTATTGGAGCTAAGCTTGCCATTGCTTCAGGTATGGCTGCAAGCAAAATAAAAGGAAAACTAGGATTGACATTATTCATAAAGCCACCAAATCAAGGCCAGTTGTCCGAGCATTGTTACCAGACTTCCCAATTTTCCACAAAATAATATTGGTAGTTAATCATAATGACATGTGTTGAGTTGAAGTGGCCCTCATTTTTCAATAGTTTTCTTGAAAGGAAGCAAGATCAACAGCAATTTTCAACTCCTGTGGCATCTCTTAAAGTGCCCCTACGATCAAATTTTGACATATCAATTTTTTCTCATATTCGTAAAGTAGAGTGGCTATATTATTACCAGTTCAAACCGTTTTTTCGATACGACGACGGGAAGTCTTATTTTTTGAACTCCGAATCTTGAATTTAACGCGGTCCGCCATTACGCGAACCCGTTCCTGTGGGCGAGGAATGCCTGGTCATTTTTTAGCGTACGTGACGTCATACACTTAAGGTTATCGTATACCTTCAGGGTACTGTTCCGGATAAAATTAAGTAGCGTCTCGAATATTCGTCGTATTTAGATCAATTATACCTCATTTGAAGCTTATAAAATTGGCTACAATGATATACCTAAGGTTTGTAATTTTGATAAAAGTGCGATTTTTAAATAAACTTATTTTCCGAACAAGCGAGATGGTTTCCAAGAGCTCCAACTCCACGGCAATTTAATGAATTTAAGATCTGTTTGCTTTTCTGGACTCCCACAGACCTTGTTTACGAAACCATGTCGGCAATTGTGAAAATTCGAAGCCGTTCTGAAGATATTTTGGTCTTCGTGAAACTGCTGACGCGCAATCCAAGTATAGATGCGGGAATCGCTCTCAGCGCCTCTCTTTTAAAAATTTAAAAAATCGCCGACATAAATTTTTAGCTGATATAAATTGCGAACAATTTGTGAAAATTTGAAGTAATTCGCAAAAAATCGCGTCGAGTTGGAGCTTTTTTCAAACTATGTTTAGAACGAAAATAGAAAGTCAAGAAAGCGCTCTGAAAAGTTTTAGCCGGCCGGCGAGACTGATTCTTTCAACCAGTGACTGGGAAATGTCAGTCAAAACTTCCCACAACAACACGTGTGGCTACTTTTCCCATACAAACCTTCACGCGAACTAACATATGTAGCAAGAAAGTGTACCATTTTCCCGCTTTGAAAAGCAAACAAAACGTTTTGAATAGAAATAATCGTTCAAGTTTGTGCATTGTACAGGACTGTAGCAATTTAACGAACCACAAAGCTGGCATTTCGCTACATTCAAGCCTTCTAGTTGCATGAGTACCAATAATACGGTTTGTAATTCTCTCAAGCCTCATGCAAAGATGGTTTGTGTACGTTTTGAGGACAGAAGCTTCTCCATAATTGTTTGTATCACATGGAATAGCCGGTAAGACCGTACTAGTATAGATTGACCGAAAAATAAGCGGCTACGTTTGCTGAGAACATAGTTTATCATAAATAACCCATATTGCTGTTTCCTATAAACAGATAAACCTATCGATGTAGTTATGCCTTTTAATTTACTGCTAATTTTATTTTCAAGACAATAAACCACAGAAGAAACCACCAATATTATTTC
The DNA here is from genome assembly GCA_030867875.1 of Actinernus sp. WN-2022. NCBI lineage: Eukaryota > Metazoa > Cnidaria > Anthozoa > Actiniaria > Actinernidae > Actinernus > Actinernus sp. WN-2022. The sequence goes on from JAOWCC010001589.1 coordinate 127,039,238, forward strand.
ATGAAGACACATTACTATGTTCTGAAGAATCTGATGCAGATTTTAGGTCGTTATTTACTAAACCACAGCAAAATTCGCAGTGTGAGTTTGTAGACAATATAAGAAGAAATGTATGGGTTCGAAGCAACTTGAGAACGATGCGTTAAGTGTATGACGTCACATACGCTAAAAAATGACTAGGCATTCCTCGCCCACGGTAACGGATTCGCGTAATGGCGGACGTGATTTTGACGGTAAACTCTCTTTAAAATGTGTGGTCTAATTGGCCCCTTTGTAAACTTTTTTCACTGATTTGGATATTTCTGCCACTGTTTGTTCTTATGGAATATAGAAAAGTGGCACTTTAAGGTGTCTCGATTGAAACTCCAACCCTAACTCGTGAGTTTAAATGAGTCAACCCGGAGGTGTTTAATACGCATGCGTATGTGCTTATGTTGCTGCTGTCCCTCACTACTTTGTGCTTATGCGTGTGTTTATGTCGTTCATGTCCACACTAGGTAAAATAGCACGAGCAGAAGCAGAACAGAATGTTTTGATTTTCGTGTGCTTATGTCGCTAGTGAGGACCAGGTTTTACAAGGGCCTGTTGACATGAAGGGAGGTGCTAGTACTTGGTGTATCACTAGGGTCAACAGACCCTAAGAGTAATATACCAATTACTATCGCCGAAAAGAATGTAGAACTGATCAGTGGAGAAATGATTTTTCAGAGAGAATCATATATTGAAGAAATCGCATGAAAGCGAATGCTACACGGGATTAATAGGCACTGAGTGATTAAGGCTCGTGCAATTATTAGAACTTTCAAAATATCACTCAGTGCCTATAAATCAAGTGTAGCACGAGAAGTTCATGCGATTTTTTGTTTATAATATACTGAGCAAACATTTGCTGAGAGCATGCGCCTCTGCACTCAATAACCAAAAGATGCACTCGTCATTGACCAATCAGAATCCAGGTATTTTGTTGAGTATGTTAAATGGTTTTGCGTTTGCTTGGCTTTTCTATTGGCTGTGAAAATGTTTTGTAATTATCTGTCAATCAAGTTCTAGCCAATGAATCTTCGTTTTAGCAAGAATTATCCACGATTGAGTTTACTTTTCCTCGTGATTGGTTCAAGTAAAACCATTCGCGAATTACTTCAGTTCGTGATTGGCTCATTGCGTTTTTACTTGCTCCCGTGATTGGCTCTGCAATTACTTTGGCTTTGGGTTTACGATACTTAATCGAAATCTACTATAATTATAATTATTGTTATGTTTTAAGGAGCCTTCAGTGGTGTGGTGATGACAATTGGACAGGTAAGCCTTTCTGTCTCAACATAGTTAATAGAGTGGAATGGTTATGAAACCCAGCGACCTTCTTTGTTATATGTCTTTGTTAGCTTTTTTCAACCACTACCCTGCACAACACACAATAGAAATTCCAATGTGTTAATCAATCAGCCAATAGAAACGTGTGAGTTCAGTCGTTCAGGGGACGCTAATGAACTATGACCCTGCATGCACAATCTTTTGTCTTGCCCCCTTCCAACATAAATCGCAGCGCCTTTGTTAGCCCCTTTGAAGTTTGCCGGGTTTCATAACCATTCCACTCTATTAACTATGGTCTCAACCTCCTCCAAAGAAACACATGATCTCAAAATCATATTTGGAATGTCCTGGAAACTGAAATCGCAATAAAAACTATTTATTTTGCAATGCTGATCACGAGAGCTAACTGGCGTCATCAATACTATTGCGCATTTAAAATGTGCAGAAATTTGTGTCGCTTTAGTTTGTACTTTCAGGGAACCCTACAAATTCGGGTTTCTTACACCGAGAAAATACTCATTAAGTGTTTTGTTATATAGACGTAAGTTTTACTACCTGATACAAGCGAGGTTTGTCGTCTTCTCTTGCATGCTGCCAGCGTGACTACGGCATTTTAGTAGCGTTTAGTTTGTTTCATTCATCTTAGCTACCAATTTATTTCTCTCACGCTTGATAAAGATGTAAATTGTTTCTTTGGAGCTGGTTCCATTTTAAACGCTTTCTTTCAACGAAAAAGGTAAGCTTTTGATGAAGATCTAGATGTTTTGGTAAACAAATATTTCCCGCCTTTAGCTAGCCAGTTATCGCGATGTGATCACGTGGTGCATGGGCAACAACTGGGAATTGTTTCCCGCGTTAGCAACAGTTTGCTTTGTAACTTGTTAGGTGACCATACATCAACCAATGAGGGAGCACGTTATATCTGGAAAACCTATGGCTATCTAACAATCTTGTTTGTTTAATAATGCTAGGCAGCAGTAGTGCTGGTGCTGTGGTATGGAGGCAAACTGGTTAACGAAAAGGAGCTGAATGTTGGTATTTTGACGGGTACGTACTTGTACATGTGCGCATGCGTGTTGTATGCATACGTACATGTGCGCATGCGTGTGTTTACGATTAATTAAAAATATAGAAGATGGTTTATTTATTTACTTCGGTCATTATAAAACATACGAAATAAAGTAAAGTAAAATATTCAACAAACAAAATATAGAGGACAGGGGAACCAACATAGCGTTAGCCAATTACGTTGGTTTCCTGTGAAATAATTGTATTAATTAGAATACTTAAGTAGCATTTAAGAGGTGCGGTTAACTGTCTTGCCTCGTGACATTTCAAACATATACAGACCGGCTTCCAAGACCTACGGTTCTCGATGTCAAATACAGAAGTGATGGCAGACAAGTAATATATAGTAAAGACCATGTTCTATTAAGAATATGGAAGGGTTAGTTACTCGATTTTGATGCCCGAGGGCATCGCTTAGTCACCTCGGAACAAGTAACTAACCATCTTAGTTCATCGTTAGGAAGGTTATCTAAACAAAAAAAACGGAATGCCTACCATGAGCTCAAAACCAAAGTATTTTCGATCATAATTCCCCTGGTAAATCGCAAAACAATTAATAGCTGTTTGAAAGGTCCACTGTTAACGTTTTACCGCAAGGATTTTGGTTTTTAGTTTGTTCTAAAGTTTCGATAACTGGAATTAATAGAACAGTCGGGTAAGGGAAGTGACAGAGTTCGAGAGGTCCACGGTTCGAGTAGCCTCCTTTGCATCCTTTCTTAGTGTCGGTCCCTCCCCTCCCCACGAACGTTCGTGGGGAGGGAAGGGACCGACACTAAGAAAGGATGCAAAGGAGGCAACGGTTCGAGTCCAGCTAAGTGCAATCAAAAACAATTATGTCATAAGCTTTGTTCCCGTCTATGAACTCATGAATTATATAATGTCCTGGGTTGTTATATATCATCCCAGGGTTGATATATAATGTATGGATTTATTCTATAAGACACTGGATGTTAGGAGTAATTCAGCTGGATGGATGACCACGGCACATCAAAGATAACCGACCTAACTATGAACCAAGTGATTTTACCGGTTGTATGTCTAGTGTAAGTGATTTTACCGGCTGTATGTCTGGTACATGTAAGTGATTTTACTGTCTGTACCTTTGCAGCTTTCATGTTGTACACACTAAATGTCGCCATGGCCTTCGCATTCTTATCTTCTCTCTATGGAGATTTCATGCAGGTAAGATATATATATATATGCTAGTGCCGTTTGCCATTTTCATTTTCTAAAAACAATGATATCACGCTATTTGTGAGTTGAACTAATTAAAGTAAAGCCTGAGAAAACCATAAAAGAGTTGATACTCTTTTCTCTTTTATGATACTCTACTTAAGATCTTGATTAAACCCTAGCCCTAATCCCTCCGGCTCAGAGATGCAGCGAAACAAGAAGCGCGAAGCCAACAAGCGCGGGAAAAACCTACCAATCACAAGCGACTTTGGTGAACTTTTCCATAATCAGGATTAAATTATTCAGAAATCTAGATGCAGTTTGTGCGATGGCCATTTGCCATTTACTATTAGTCATTTCCCCTTTGCCGTTTTGTCATTTCCCATTTACGATTTGTCATTTCCAATTTGCCGTTATCCATTTACAACTCGCTATTTTCCATTGCAATGGGTCCTTTGCAGGAATGCAATCACGTGGACGTGATGCATGGCAAGAAAAATCTGACTTCATTTATTTAAAGGCACTTTTATGTGATCGGCAGTGTTATTGGCAGAACTTGTTTGTAAATGCTATTTTCCACCTCCAATCGATTGTCGATCTTTCTAAAACTGCGTTTTTAAAGATAGCTTGCCATGCAGCATCCATGGCAACGCCTTTCCCATGGGGATCACGAGCTCAATTCATTCGTTAATGAAGTATTATATCAGCACGTGACTGTATCCTGCAAAGGGCCTATTCCCCGTTTGCAATGCTTCTGCCATTTCCTCGACCTGACATTTGCTATTTGGATGCCAGTCGGTTATCGGTCATCGTTCCTTGTCGTTATCGCATTCGTTGCCAGTCGGCGTAGTGTTGTGAGCTAAGTTTGTGTACTTCTTGTATAACGCAGGCCGTGGGAGCGTCGTTTCGTATGTTTGAGCTGATGGATCGTAAGCCTGCGATCGCTATCGAAGGAGGAGTCAAATTACAATCTATAAGTGACGGTATGGCATACTTCGCTTTTTCCAACAAACGCGTACTTCACTTATTTCTCATGTCACCATTGCTTTCTGTTACCAACATATGGGGTGCTGAGAGAAAACAAGATAAAAAAGATTCTTTTTTATCGTGAGTGTTCCTCCAAAGTCCCAAGAGTGTGCAACAGAGAACAAACACTTGGAATATGATTTTTATTGCTTTGATAAAATACCGTGCAAGTTTTTTGTTATGAAACCTTTCAGCAATATGTTTTAAATTGAAGAGAACTCGTCTTGTTTTTAGGTTATAGTAAGAGAGGGAATGTCTAATAATTCTATTTTTAGTAACCGGAAGCAGTTGAGGTTGGAGCAAGTGCGCGACAACAATTTCATGGCGGCAAAATATTTTCGCGCCATGAGACTGTTGTCGAGCGCTCGCGCACATTGTTCAGCTGCTTCCGGTTAAAAAAATTATTCGACACTGTCATCGCACTCCGCGCGCTACAAGATTCCCTCTCTTATTTATGTTCTTGGTTATACATCATTTGTATTTTGGATCATTCCTATTACAATTAACAAGCTTGTTTGTAATACTTCGCAGCGATTGTCTTCGACGAGGTTTGGTTTCACTATCCATCTAGAGAAGATACGGACGTGTTGAAGGTGAGAGGTTTGCTCCATTCTCTCCACCGTACTTAAAGTGTATATCAGGTCAACATTTTTTATCATTAATATCGATTCTGTATCAAGTGAATAGTTGAATAATAAATATTTCTTGATTTGAGTGTTGCGTCTATGGGTTATAGCAGGAGCCCATTACCAGGAGCGTCCATCTCCAATACTACAATTGAAGCTCTGTCAGCGTATGACCGGATTTAGCTATATTTAGAACAGATCTCACGGGAGTTCACGTGCCCACACTTTGGGAATCCAATCAAACTATAGTCAGGACAATGCAGCGTTAGTAAAATCACCTCAAAGAACAATAGATTATTCTTGATCTCGGTAAATACGGCAAGCATATGCACGATCGCAGCAGAGTCAGAAGGTAGTTATCCGGGAAACATGTTCTAAATATAGCTCAAACCGGTCATACGCTGACTCACGGTTATAGCAGGAGCCAATAAAGCATAACCAGGAGCGTCCATCCCGCATACTAGACATATTTCACAGCGTCCAACCCGCATACTAGACCTATGTCACAGCGTCCATCCCGCATACTAGGCCTATGTCACAGCGTCCATCTCGCATACTAGACCTATGTCACAGCGTCCATCCCGCATACTAGACATATGTCACAGCGTCCATCCCGCATACTAGACCTATGTCACAGCGTCCATCCCGCATACTAGGCCTATGTCACAGCATCCATCTCGCATACTAGACCTATGTCACAGCGTCCATCCCGCATACTAGGCCTATGTCACAGCGTTTTCACAAGTTAGGTTATTTTAATTTTAGAACGCTTTTCCGCTGTTCTAGTTTGCAATCATTCCTAAGGGAATAAAATCACAAAAGCGTAGCAGTCATGTGTGTTGTTGGTATAACAAAAGTAGCTAATTAGGCATCTTTTGTTCCGCCACTTATACAGCCCAGTAATTGACGGGATGATCTAAAAATAGCTCAAGATTTGGATCCTCCTGGTTATGGGCTCCTGGTAAAAGAGGTTTTTATTTCCAATATGCTAATGATGTGAAGACTAGTTTTACGTCACCGGCTTGAATATATGATAAATATAAACCTCTAACTCGTGGATACGCTCAAATCGAGGAATATTCTATTAATTAACTATTCACTTGAACTGAGAATCGATATTAGTGATAAAAATGTTTGACCTGATATACACTTTAATGGGGCTAGAGTGGTTTTCAATTGAGTGTCGAAACGTCAGTTAAATTTGATTGGTTAGTTATCCATGTTTGTGTTTACTTTGCCTCGTGATTGGTTGAAGTAAAACCAATCGTGAATTACTTCAGTTTGTGATTGGTTAATTGCGTTTTTACTTGCTCCTGATTGGTTCATTGATGTTTTTACTTGCTGTGATTGGCTCAGGTTTTGGTTTTACGACACAATTCAAGAAAAGGTCTAATTGGCTGCTAGTTTTTTTGTTCTGTAGTCTCTGGTATTCGGCATACATATGCAATATTTTCCTTGAAGACTAGATCTGCGTACAGTTTGTTAATCATTTTTGCACGTTTACTTTGATTTTATTCATCCCACACGTGTGCTAGGATAGTCAGTTTATACGAAAATCACTAAAATAATGTTGTTCCGGCCCGGAACGTAAAGGCGTGTCCCCCACCGCGACACAGCTCCTTTAAGATATAGTGACGTCACTGAGGCAGTTGCCTTACATTTGCACGATTACGTAAGTAGTTTAAAAATCTGAAAAAGAAATAGAATTTGAAAAAGGATTCTAGCAACCTCGTTCCCCGCTCCTACTGACACAAGATGGCGTCGAAAGTATGCCTGGTTCAGGCTGGTGGGATTCGGCCGCTAATTGGCTAGACGTTTCGCGCGCCCTGATTGAAGAATTTCTAATAGTGATTTAAAAAATATACTGTTGCTGTCGTCATTTTTGTAGACTAGCATTGTAAAGTTTTGTACTTTGTCACTGTAAGTGTTAATTACTTCCTAATAAATATATAAAAAAGATGGCGGATGCTCCCTGAGGGGTACGTACTTTCGACGCCAACTTGGATTAGGCTTAGAAAGACCCTTGGGAACGAGGTTGGGATTCTGGTAGCTGTAGTTAACTGACGTCCTATTGGCCCCTATATCTTTTTGAATCTCTGCTGTTTTGGCTCTTCGACTATCAGTTCGTATTCCCTGTATCTATGTGAGCGATTTCAGAGCCGTATACCTGAAAATAATACCGTGATGTTTTTTAGGGTCTGTCGTTTAGGATTGAGCCTGGTGAGACAGTAGCACTCGTTGGGCCGTCAGGTGGTGGTAAATCCACTGTCATCAGTTTGATAGAGAGGTTTTATGATCCTATCCGAGGTAATATAAAGATTGGTGACGTGGGGATTTCTACGTTGGACCTATGTTGGTACAGACAGAAGATCGCTCTCGTCAGCCAGGAACCGGTGTTGTTTGCCGCCACAATTGCTGAAAATATTGCGTACGGCAGAACAGCTACACCACAAGAGGTCAGTACGAAGACAATCAGCTTCAGGTGTAATTCATAATTCAGATAATGCATAACTAAAGTACCTTTGTTAAGACTCAACTAAAGTGTTCATGAGTATCGTCAGACTAGCTCTCGAGGGGGGGGGGGGAGTTATGGTTTGTAGGTATGGTATGGTATGTACCAATGTAGTGCAAAGAGCTAATGAAATAAAGTATGTCTGTCTGTCTGGTATGGTATGTGTGTTGGTATGGTATGTGTGTTGGTATGGTATGTGTGTTGGTATGGTATGTGTGTTGGTATGGTATGTGTGTAGATATGGTATGGGTGTAGATATGGTATGGTATGGGTGTAGGTATGGTATGGGTGTAGGTATGGTATGGGTGTAGGTATGGTATGGGTGTAGATATGGTATGGTATGGGTGTAGTTATGGTATGGTATGGGTGTAGATATGGTACTCCTTGTCTGTTCTGTAGTGTTCTATAAGAACACTGGTTGTTTATACCATCACATTCTTCGGAGAACTTGACCCCAAGGATGGAACGCCTTCTCTTAACTCTGTTTCTCTTCTTCCCAATTCAAGATTGAGGAAGCAGCTCGTCAGGCCAACGCACACGAGTTCATTACGACGTTTGAGGTAAGTGCAGGCGCGTTCAAGACGTGTATTATGATCTATAAAGCTCGTATGGCCTGGCACCGACTTTCATTTTAGATATGCTCCATGTCAGAGACACTAACCAATTATTGGATGAGGTTGAGCATGATAGCGAAAATTATCAAGACAGAGGTCTGTGTTATCTGCCGAAGCCGAAGGTTGATAACACAGACCGAGGTCTTGATAATTTTCGCTATCATGCGAAAACCGAATTCAGCCATTATTTTATTATACATTTTAAGCAAACGTTTAAGCAAAAAGAAAGCTAGCAAAAACGAAGCTCAGTGAAACGCCGTAAAATGGTTTGTTTACGATTGAATTTCAAGATGTTTTGTTTGTTACTCGAGCTACAAAATGTTTAGGGGAAAAGAAAGTCTGGAACATAGCTGAGAGCTTAAAGTAGCAAAATGGCAGAAAAAAGTGAAATAATGTCTCTACTTTTTAGCGTAAATGGTCGTACTTTCTTAACGAGTGCTATCTACAGATAATACCTATACAGACAGTAGCAGTGTGACGTCACAACCATACATACAGATAATATTGTACGCATGCGCAGTCAATGCTATAGCCAGCTATCGAGAATTAGCTGTGTGTTCTCAGCCAATCAGATTTGAGAGAGTAAAATGTACAATAATAGCACTTATAACCTTCGAGAAACCCTCAAATTACGTTTACTAAATATAGATACAACTAAATTCGGTTTGATTGGTTTCAAATACCACGGCGCAAAATATAATACATACGTAGGTGGTTTGTGACCGTCAAATTTGCTTACAAATTAGTGTCTTTGCCTTCGAGCATGCTAGAAAGCCTGATAATTGTACATCGGTCATGACAGGTATAGTACTTAGCCGCGTCATTCTGGAGGTTTAAATTTTTTTTTCAGGAAGGATATGAGACTCAGGTTGGGGAACGTGGTGTCAAATTGTCTGGTGGCCAGAAGCAGCGAGTGGCTATCGCCAGAGCTTTGTTAATGGACCCAGAGATACTGCTCCTCGACGAGGTGAACCATCATATTAAAGGAAACCTCCACTGAAGAACAGTGTTTGTTGTTATGGATGCCTAAATCTAATGTGTTTGTTTCCTGTGAATTGTACACCAGATGTCAATTATGGACTGATTTTCTGGTCCGTAAAACTCATTTGAATTTCCCAGGCGCTGCTATCTTGGACCTCATGACGTCACACTCTTGCCCCTATTGTTACACAACAAAAGAGCTATTGTTTTCTGACAATAGGGGCAACACTGTGACGTCATGAGATCAAGATGGTGTTGCGCAGGAAATTCCGTCCATGACTGACATCTAGTGTACAATTTACAGGAAACAAACACAGCATTAGATTTAGGTATCCATAACAAACACAGCATTAGATATCCATGACAAACACAGTATTAGATATCCATAACAAACACAGCATTAGATCATAGTTAATAGAGTGGAATGGTTAGGAAACACAGGGACCTTCTTTGTTATATGTCTTTGTTAGCTTTTTTCAACCACTACCGTGCACAAAACACAACTGATAGAAATTCCAACATGTTAATCAATCAGCCAATAGAAACGTGTGAGTTCAGTCGTTCAGGGAACGCTAATGAACTATGATCGTGCACAATCTTTTGTCTTACCCCTTCCAACCTAAACGCAGCGCCTTTGTTAGCCCTTTTGAAGTTTGCCGGGTTTCCTAACCATTCCACCCTATTAACTATGATTAGATTTAGGTATCCATAACAAACATTTGAGAGCGAACATTGTTTTTCAGTGGAGGTTTGAAGTCATGGTTACTTCATTTGGGCACGTGCCTGATTGGGCCATAACAGTGGGAACGATTATCTGGACAATAAATGTAACAGGTTGCATCGAAAACAGTTGATTGGTAACTCGGTCGGTAGACCGACCAATCACCAGAGAATTGCAATTAAAATAAGACAAAGATGCACTTAGACTCTTACTACAGCATTGTCGACTCACTTTAGAATGATATCTCAACTCCAGATACCGACCACATAACAACATGCTCGCTTATATCTATGTATACCTTGGCTGCCATTCAGATAAAATGTAAATATGCCGGATCACCACTTAGGATCTTAAAATAACTGGGAGAAGGTGCTGCCTTTGCTCTGACATCTGCAAATGGATAGACCTTCGCGTTTTCTCGGATCAGAACGCAAATAAATCTCTGGCAGTGACCTTCCTCAGTGGATGTAGCCATATACATATAGTTTATTAAAACAGTGTCCCCAATTATCAATACCATGCTAAATACATTGTCACTCAAATAAAGTCTATCATCAGTTGTTAATGAGTTTTGTCTGTGTGCCTACGTGCTGTGCTCAACCAAGAGAGTATAAGTAAGAGAGGGAATCTCGTAGTGTGTGAGTGTGTGGCGTGCGATGATAGTGTCGAGTAAAATCTGTTTTTAGTAACCGCGCGCGCATCCACTTTGCTTCAACTGCTTCCAGTTACTAAAAATAGATTTTATTCTTAATTCTCATCGCGCAGGCGCGCGTATCGGATATTGTGTCTCGTACTTATGCTCTCTCGGCTCAACTCATTCTTACCTTCTTAACTGTACTTACTGCCATGACAAATGCTGTCCTTTTCAGGCAACAAGTGCTCTTGACGCCGAGAGCGAGCATTTCGTAAAGGAAGCCATTGACCGCGCTATGATCGACAGGACTGTGCTCGTCATCGCCCACAGGCTCTCTACTGTGCGCAACGCCAACCTTGTAAGTAAGGGACTGGGACCCAGTATCACAAATTAATCTGATTAAGAAGTGAAGTCCATCACAACAAAGATCACATTAAAATTAGTAAGTTTACCGAGTTTGAGAACGTCTGGATAAATATGAACTGAATAACAAGCTTTCAAAAATCGCAAAAGTAAAACAACGTATGTTCTTGGAGGACGCCATACATTTCTCTTATTTTTGCGATTTATGAAGCTCGCCACATTTTTGTTATCAAACCAATCTTCCTCAAGAGAAATATCAAGGGAAATATCACACCCATGAAGTGCATACAAAGCGATTCTGTTTTACTTCTGTTTTACTTCTGTTTTACTTCTGTTTTACCTGCCACTTGTCCCCGAAAGTTGCAATATTTTCAAGAGCGAAGTATTGAACCTTTACTGCTTCTTCGAATTATTCCTATAGTGTTCAATCAAAACGTACGTGCTACTACAATAGGACTTTTGCAGGAAACAGTCACGTACTGATACACCTATTTCAAAAACGGTTGGCCTGGGCAAATGGCAAGCGACATTCCAAGACCGAAAGGTTATAACTGAAAGTCTGGTGAATTCGTTTGTTTTTGGGTCAAAAACGAATATTAATGGTCTCCTGCAAATCAAAAACGCTGGTCAATAACGAATATTAATGGCTCCTGCAAATCGATCTTCGAATCACACTGTTACATTATTCTTTTTGCAAAGCTGGACCCGAGTTATCACCACAATCCATTTCAGACTGGGGATGTCGCTGGTCGTGCATCCGGGACAATCGTTTTTGAAATAGCTGCATATCACTTCAATACTGATGAATTGAGCTCGTCATCCCATGGGAAAGGCTTTACTGGATGGCAAACAATATTCAAAAACGCTGATTTATCGAGATTTACAAAGATTTACAAACAAGTTTCAGTTTTGCTACGTATAGGTTAGATCGCACCCACAAAGGAATTCATACATAGTGTGTACTTAGAGACTACTAATAAGCCTTATTGGTATTCTCTAAGTACTTAGAGCATACTAATTTAGTTTCCATGGGATTAAGAGCGAGCAAATGCTGGACTCGGATTGGCTGAGTAGGTCACGTGACCATATTCTACTGATCTGGTAGAAGTGCTTTAAATAAATGAAGTCAGAATTATTTGCCACACTGTATGACCACGTGATTGTATCCTGCATTCCTTTAACACTTGGTCATTTCTGTTCTAGATGCTCGTGTCCACGCACTCCTTTAACACTTGGTCATTTCTGTTCTAGGTGCTCGTGTCCACGCACTCCTTTAACACTTGGTAATTTCTGTTCTAGATGCTCGTGTTCCTTTAACACTTGGTCATTTCTGTTCTAGGTGCTCGTGTCCACGCACTCCTTTAACACTTGGTCATTTCTGTTCTAGATGCTCGTGTTCCTTTAACACTTGGTCATTTCTGTTCTAGGTGCTTGTGTCCACGCACTCCTTTAACACTTGGTCATTTCTGTTCTAGATGCTCGTGTCCACGCACTCCTTTAACACTTGGTCATTTCTGTTCTAGATGCTCGTGTTCCTTTAACACTTGGTCATTTCTGTTCTAGGTGCTTGTGTCCACGCAATCCTTTAACACTTGGTCATTTCTGTTCTAGATGCTCGTGTCCACGCACTCCTTTAACACTTGGTCATTTCTGTTCTAGATGCGCGTGTCCACGCACTCCTTTAACACTTGGTCATTTCTGTTCTAGATGCTCGTGTCCACGCACTCCTTTAACACTTGGTCATTTCTGTTCTAGATGCTCGTGTCCACGCACTCCTTTAACACTTGGTCATTTCTGTTCTAGATGCTCGTGTCCACGCACTCCTTTAACACTTGGTCATTTCTGTTCTAGGTGCTTGTGTCCACGCACTCCTTTAACACTTGGTCATTTCTGTTCTCGATGCTCGTGTCCACGCACTCCTTTAACACTTGGTCATTTCTGTCCCAGATGCTCGTGTCCACGCACTCCTTTAACACTTGGTAATTTCTGTTCTAGGTGCTCGTGTCCACGCACTCCTTTAACACTTGGTCATTTCTGTTCTAGATGCTCGTGTTCCTTTAACACTTGGTCATTTCTGTTCTAGGTGCTCGTGTCCACGCACTCCTTTAACACTTGGTCATTTCTGTTCTAGATGCTCGTGTTCCTTTAACACTTGGTCATTTCTGTTCTAGGTGCTTGTGTCCACGCACTCCTTTAACACTTGGTCATTTCTGTTCTAGATGCTCGTGTCCACGCACTCCTTTAACACTTGGTCATTTCTGTTCTAGATGCTCGTGTTCCTTTAACACTTGGTCATTTCTGTTCTAGGTGCTTGTGTCCACGCAATCCTTTAACACTTGGTCATTTCTGTTCTAGATGCTCGTGTCCACGCACTCCTTTAACACTTGGTCATTTCTGTTCTAGATGCTCGTGTCCACGCACTCCTTTAACACTTGGTCATTTCTGTTCTAGATGCTCGTGTCCACGCACTCCTTTAACACTTGGTCATTTCTGTTCTAGATGCTCGTGTCCACGCACTCCTTTAACACTTGGTCATGCTGTTCTAGATGCTCGTATCCACGCACTCCTTTAACACTTGGTCATTTCTGTTCTAGATGCTCGTGTCCACGCACTCCTTTAACACTTGGTCATTTCTGTTCTAGCTGCTCGCGTTCACGCACTCCTTTAACACTTGGTCATTTCTGTTCTAGATGCTCGTGTCCACGCACTCCTTTAACACTTGGTCATTTCTGTTCTTGGTGCTCGTGTCCACGCACTCCTTTAACACTTGGTCATTTCTGTTCTAGATGCTCGTGTCCACGCACTCCTTTAACACTTGGTCATTTCTGTTCTAGGTGCTCGTGTCCACGCACCCCTTTAACACTTGGTCATTTCTGTTCTAGGTGCTTGTGATGGACAAGGGTTGTATAGTAGAGCGCGGTGACCACTCGTCTCTCCTCGCCAAGGCCGGTGTGTACAAAAAGCTCGTCCTTAGACAGCTCAGTGCCTCGAAAATAGAGCGAGCGTCGATTGAAGTACCAGCTTTTGACGCCAGTCTGCTGTCAGCAAGTGAAACCATCCAAGAAGAAGACAGAATGGAAGCATCAGATGACAGTGGCGAAGTTTCATAATGACAGAGACATTTTGTTTAAACTAATCACCAGTTGCACTTACTACTGACAGGTCTGCTGCGCATGTCCAGTCAGCGGTAGGAATCGCGGGAGCAACTCTAAATGTTCCTAAATCGTTTCGACACATCGCAGAAAAAAGACCGGATATTAGGGAGCGGTCATTAATTACTGGGGGGGGGGGGGGGGGGGGGGGGGGGTGGGGGGGGGGGGGGGGGGGGGAGACCCAAAAATGTTGGCCCTCCCCAAAACATCAGCCCAAAAAATCTTGGCGCTCCCAAAAACATAAAAAAATGACGTCTTTATTTAACAAAAGAGGAAATCATTTCTTTTGTTTTACTCCTGAAAACCTCGTTATCAAGCAGAATGTTTGAGGTCTCGAACGTTGCCCATTAGCAGCATCCAGCACGCGCTGATTGCTGGTTAAGGGACATTTCCAAGGTGGAGCTGAATGGTCGATTGAAGTAGCCTAAAAATATTGTAAAAGTTTCATTGTTAAAACAGGCGCCCAAAAATTTGTGACCCTCCCCCAAATCGAAGCCCAAAAAATCTTAGCCGTCCCCCCAAATTTACCCCCCCCCCCGGTAATTAATGACCGCTCCCTTAGGGGGAAACTCGCGAATTAAGCACCTATCAATGTTATTCCCAAGTGGGCCGGGGAGGGGTGGCATGGGGTAGGGATGACATTTTTGCACAAAAAAGGTCAAAGTCGACGCTCTTGGGACAATATCTTTGGTCAAAAGTATCAAAATTCCCCATCTCACTGCCCAAACTTCCTTACTTTACCTACAAATAACCCCACCCTGGGGCGGGAATACTATGTCAAAATCCTCTAACTCTGGGTAACCAACTCACTATCAAGTCTCCACCGCTTGCCATCCCCCCTTCCCCCTTCCCCCTTCCCCCTTCCCCCTTCCCCCTTTCGGTATTGACATTGATAGGTAGATTAAGAGTTATTAGTTGAGTGGTCAAGCCAATTAAATTTGGGGTCTCGTTCATAAGTACTTCAAAATCGTAGCTTGTACTCTTTAGTAACAACGCTTTGAAGTGCAATTTCAACCAGAATCGCGTTGTCTTAGCTGAATCTAGACTTGCTCCAAGTCGAACTCGCTTAGTCACTGGGTAAGCGATTACTGGGTCAAAAACTTTGAGAAAGTCTAAGCTGAATCACACGAGTGCATTTGCGAAATCAGACGCTGATTGGCTGAAAGGAGTGGTGATTCAGAGTGGAATCACCACTGTAGACTACGCGCGCTATTTATAACTTAGCAAAATATCAACAAAAGTATAAATCTTCAAGTAATTCATTGGACTTTGCGATTCAAGGAAAATCACATGCCTATTTTCCTATAAAGTGACGAGTACAAGCGTGATTTCCCGGGTGAAATTCAGGCAAGCGCAGGCGTTTTGCAGACCTGTCCTCAAGGCGCTTTCATTTTATCTGACCGGTATGGACTGGTTCTCGTTGTACAAAAGGAAAGGTCAACTTTCTTTAAACTTTCACACCCGCCAAGTTGTGTGCGACTGACTGGCTGCGTGCATTTTCACGTGCAGTTATTGTATTTTGTAATTAAGACTTGTTTATGCCGTCGTCCTACATGTTTCCGTCGTGGTTTCTTAATTAAGTCCCTAATTGTATTCATTAGGATTGTATGCATCGTACGATAGAACTAGAAGAACTGTGTATGTTCCATTTGAGAACTGGCCGATCAGATCAGTATATGATCAGACAAATATGCCCATTTCGGAACTATTTCATAAATATGTAGAGGAAATCGCATGAACTGCTCGTGCTATACGGGATTTATTGGTACCGAGTAATATTTTGAAAGTTATAATAATTGCACGAGCCTTTAGGAGAGTACAATTTGTGAACTTTCAAAATATCACTCAGTCATGCGATTTGTTTGTTTATAGTATACTGAACGCCATTTTTCCGAGAACATGCGACTGTGCACTCAATAACCTTTAGATGCACTCGTCATTGACCAATCAGAATCCAGATATTTTGTTGAGTGTGTCATGACATGTTTGCATACTGTAAGAGCGTGGGTCTTTATAAAGGTTGTTTAATCTAGTGTCCCTCGTAGGACAGAAAACCGAGGTGATCATGGTATACATAAATAATGTATGAAATTATATTTTTTAAATTGCAAATTTGTGGTTTAATTGTTTTGGTAAAGATATTGAATGTAGCCGAAATATTAGATGTTTTAAAAATAAATTGTATATGAAACTGCTCGCCGAGTCTTGTTACCACACGGCTCTTGTGAAGAGCACTGATTTTTCTGTAATTGACAAGTTTCCGTGTCTAAATAAAAATCAGCCACTTACTCACTTGTGTTGTTACCCATATATCGTGATTGGATCAATACCATATCCGATCTCATATCGTGATGTGATAAATCCCATATCCCACTGAATTACGTATGCAAGTGGCCATAACTAGTTATCTCCACTTGCATACAAATCAGTGGTAAAACTCTTTCTGGGTTAGGGAGTGTTCATTATTTATGGCTAGAGAGGGGGGGGGGGCAAAAAGTAGGGGGGTCATCAAAGATTTTACCTACTCCTTTGGGGGGTCATCAACGTTTTGACGTACCTGACATGTAATGAAATTGTTGTTGTAATGCTAAGCCAATATTTAGACTCCAGAACACAGGAAACCAGTGTTTTAGAAAGCAGTAAGTTAATCTTTTCTTACGTATATTTCAGAAACTGCTTTCTTCAAAATCTACTTTCTTTTCAGAATTTAAATATCACTACTGAAATGACCGAAAATGGAATATTTTGCGTACCTGAACGTGAGTTAAATACCCGGATAGTCCTTCCGCTCCTAATTGTTACTGCGCGAAGAAAAATCATTTTGTCTTCGTTGTCACTCTCTAGAATTGTAGGTTCGCATTCAGAACGAGTGCCTGGTCGTGCTCCAACCTTTCCCCTAAGATATCTAACTGTACCTAGTCTTCTTGGTTTTTGTCAGCAGGAGGTTGCGCAGAGCTTCTATCTAACCTTATCTTCTCCTTTGGTACAACAGACGTAGCATACATGTTTAATGGTAGTGTACCTGCTTTAAACATCGTTGTTTCCTGGCGTACCGTCCGTTGCCGGACAGCTTTACCATTATTTAATGCCCACCCTAGCATGACATCTCGCTCTCTGTCATTAAGGTTTCTCGTTGGCTTCACATGGCTCATTCTAGGAAGTGCATCGAGAGGCGATGCCTGCGGAACCACTGGGTAATATGACCTCGTGGGTATAGTAATATTTAGGCAGCCCAATGACCAACCCTCTTGATACTCTCATACACCGCCGCGTGTTCGCCAAATTGCGGGCATACTGTAACAAAGTCGGAAACTGGTCCTTGAAGTGACCAGTTCTCGAGTTGAACAGTTAAACAGGTATGTAAGTCTACTTGGGTTAAGTTTCTTGATTTGCTGACTGAGATCTCGCAAACCCTTATGTATCGTGCTCTTTCAGAAAGTTGTCTACGATCTCCAGGTTCTCAATGGCTTCATTCAACGACAGCGTTGACCAGTACTGTTTGGTGCGTTAAATTGAAAGAGAATGCCTTATACAGAAGTCCCAAATGGCCCATGCTCAGGAACTGTGCCATATCTTTGATCGTAGTGGTTAACTTAGTTTGATAGATCCGGTTTGCGCATCCGTTACAAAAATGTTCTTGTCGAACTCAGCTCAACGCAAATATCCATAGGCTGCGAAAAGGATGCGTTTTCGGCTTTTCCGTTCGAGTTTCCTTCTTTTCCACTTCCAGCGATAACGGTAACCTCTTCGCTAGGAATCTTTGCCTTTATCTGGTAACCTTCTATGTCAACAAAAACAATACCGTTTCTGTATGGAGCAACATGGGCACTTTCGGTGCAATGCAAGGTACCATTCCTTAGAACCACATTAGCCTTTAAGTCCGGAGTCTGACATGTGTATGTCAGCCACACCACCAGGCATTCCTTTATGAGAAACAGAGGATGTTATTGCTAATGCACATGGAAATAACCTCGCAGCCATTTGGATAGTCGGAGAAAAAGGTAACATTTCCCTTAACTACTACTCCATCCATCTCCACCATGATCATAAATATGGCGTGTTCCATATCACTGGAGGTCACCAGAATAGTATCACTTGCCTTAGCAATACCAGTAGGTTCGATGTTGGGAGATGTACCTTTGTCAGATCAACCTTCTGGTCTCTATATGACTTTTCTAAATTATTCAAATATTTGTCTAGCCTGTCTTGAAGCACTTGGACTGTACCTTGAGAAGAAAGCCGTCCTCAGTCTCTGCCGTAGCTCACTAATAAGCTCGGCTTTCTTCGAGTTCTTCACTTTAAGTTGAAGCTTCCTCGCTATCGGAACGGCTTGAATGCCCGAGGGCTGACAAAGAAAAGCTATGCCATCCACGTATACCATGGATGTGGCACCTAAATACTCTCCCAGGACCTTGACGTCTGCAGGAACATGCAGCCTTACTTCCAACAGCCTTGAGGAGTTTTTCATTGGTGCGTAATCCAAGACGAGAATTTCGCCATGCTCTCCAACACAGACTAATTGGATGAGGATACATGCTAACTTTATTGGTTTCAGAGATCTTATAACTGTCGGGAACTATGGAATGGACCACGTGACCAATTCTGTCCAAATTAGACAAAACGTCACCCTTTGCCAAATGCAGAACAGTCTACATCCATTCGATATTTGTTTACCACACTATCTCGTGGAAGTATTTTCTTGAGGAGGGGATCCGAGTCTCTAATTGTGTGAAGCATACTTAGGCAGGCCCTTTCATTAAGCAATAGCAGCATCCAGTTGGCAAAATTGCACTTTAGACTTTTGCCTACATGTACAGCATCAGGGAGGCATATGAATATAAACTGAGCTTTCAATGTTCCTTTATCCCTACTCTCTGCGATCAGTTCAAATGCTTTCTTGTTTCCCGATTCACAATCTGTGGCGACAATGAGCACAACAGCTCTCACGCATTGCTGGCCTCCTTCTAAACTTCTTTGACACGCTCTAAGTGAGGATCGACACACTCGGATTCTGCGGTTATACAATTGTCGCAAGAGCTGCAATTGGCAGCTTCCTTTTCAAGAACGTGTTCCTTTGACGCCGCTAAGCTACGTTAATACAACAGCGGCAGGTTTGAAGAACGTCGACCTCGTGGAGAAACTGTTCCTTCATGTCTTCACCGCTTTTTCCGGTCTTGGGCATATACCGCCATTGTGGTTTGTTAATCGTCACGCGCTATCACAGGTAGCCCAAACTTACGATTCGTATGAGAATTTAACTTTAACAAGAGCCCATCTGGGCTTTCACTCGGGCCACATGAGATCGAAGATGAAATACACTTTCATTTGAAATCCTCTTAGTAACAAGTCGTGCTTTAATTCGCCAGTGAGAACGTCATAAAACATCTTGTCAAAAATTGCTTTTATGACATGACTATGATAACGCAGGATTTGAACAACAGCTAGAATACTGGCAATTCAAGTGTATAAATGCAATACTTTGAATTTGATTGAAAATAGATAAAAAAATCGGGGAAATGTCCGGCTAAAACTGTATGAATAAATGTGAAATGAAACATAAATTTCATAGCAAGAAAAAAAATGTAATTCCTAATGAGAAAGCTCTTCTAAGTCCGCTTCTCAAATTCACAGACTGTTTTACAAAAACGTTTGCGCTTGTCGACACAAGAGTTCACTCTGTTGACCTTTCAAATAATTTATTCTGAGGTACGCATACTCTAAATCACAGAGATGTTAAATAAAGCAATAATTAGAAGAAAAAGTACATTAACAGACAAACTGAGAGGAAATTTATTCAAATCAAAGAGTTTACTTACAGTACTTACGTAACTGAATCTTTCGTTTTGGATCTTTTGGTAGTGTTGGCGACAGCATCCCACCTTCGTGCACATACAATGTATGCACTGAATCGGAATGAAAGTCGAAGCCTACCTCGAACTTAACTTTCAGCTAACCTGCTTCCTTTCATTCCACAATGAATAATAATCTCATAAAGTAAGCCCGTAGCTTTCAATAAATTTGCCAGTGTCTGAATGAAACAGCTAGATCTTTTCCAATTTCTCTCACGAGTCACGGCAGAAGACAGTCTCAAGCTACAAAACTTGAATTTTGATCCTCTTCACAGTAACGTAATTTAACGTCTCAGATATTATATATATTCCCTACTTCAGCTAGCGCTGTGCATTTCAAGTACTTTTTCCTCTCTCTTTGCTGGCAGTTCATGCTTCTTGTTCGTGTAGTTGCCCCACTGAGCCGTAACCAGAACGAAACGAGCACAGCATTTCAGTTGGCATACACTGAAAACATCTGCTTAACTAAGATTTGTAAAAATCTTAGCGGATCATGTAAATATTCCGCTTGGCTCAAGGAGGGTTTCTGCCGTCAAAGTTCATTTTTTGTTTCAGTTTTCCCCATATTAGCAGACATGTATAATGTCTCGAGCTCTCAATCCAGTAGAAAGACTCTGGTTATTCTGTCGTAAAACATGCCTCAGTTGTACAAGACCTGACCCAAATTTAGGTTGTATTGCATAATTGCCCACGATGGAATAGATCATTGAAATTGTTATCTCCTTGTCTCGCCTAGTCTGAGAGCTTTGAACTTTCTTTTCTGAGCGCGCCTGACGAAATCTAACCTTTGATTATAATTAGATACCCGTTGATATCCAAACGTGTTTGGATATTGTATTTCGCTAACGTTTCTAAATGTACATTGGATCTGTCCAGGGTTGTTCATGTATTTTTATGGTGAACAAGAGCGCCAGTTGAAATATCCTGAGCCTGTTGGAAGGCTTTCGCCCTCGCGGGTCGACCATTTTGATTTACTGTATTGAATTATGTAAATATATTAACCTGGCGAGTGTTACGTGACCAGCACAGTGCGATCTGATTGGTGGTGAACTTCACCTTTAAGGCATGCGCAGAAATTTTGCGACAACCAACAAAAAAAAAAAACGACTTGCATTTTAAGACTCGGTGCTGCCACAGGCACCCCGAGTAATAAAATGTTTCAAAAACCTTCGCTTTCCGCTTTACCTTTCATGTCCATGGCGATTCCTGGGCCGCTTAACCTTGATTTACTGGGTGTTTTTGAATTCTCGATTAGGGAGAAAATCGAGTAAGCTTGGCTACTTGTGTGGCGCTATGGGCTTTTATCGCACGGCGGCCATGCAGAGTCCCAGGTGAATAAAAACCTTTGTTTTCGTCCGTTAAACTCGTCCTGAAACCAACCAGTGCGAGGCTACCAGGGCCAAAACTATTGTTTTATCCAAGATGGTCGAACTGCGAAACAGCCCATACGCCAACCTCGACGTCAGAAATAAGAAGGCATTTACAATTCTTAGGTCATCTATTACGACTATCACGAAAATATTGCAGGTTTTCTTATAAAGAATCAATAATATCGTAGAATTAAATTTAAGTTCACGTATCACGATGAGCATGTTATTCACGGATTTTATTTTTTTCTGATCACAGATCACATAAAATCAATACACATGATCACGTTTCACTCGAAACCCCCTTACCGCCCCTCTTCATACGCAGGATGGTTTCTCTAAGCTCACATCCCAGATAATACATTGCTGTTCAGGAGATAGTTATGCCAATGCTGAGCTCTTTTTCATTTATTTATTTGAGACTTCGGAACAACGCTATATGATGCACTAGAATGAAATATGATACAAAAATTATCAGTGGCCGTTAAGCATTACTCACGATGATAATCCCATTTCACACTAGTGGTCATTCATTAACGCTTACTTATCGCACAGCGGCCATTTTGGCTGTAAACAATAGCTTTTGCACTTCCAGCCTCGTCTCTGTGTCGAGTTTGGAAGTGCAAGAACAAAGTTTCTATTGTCCTGGGACGCAGCATGGCCGCTGCGTGGCAAAGGCCTATTCTTCGTTCAACCAAACTTTGAATGACGCACTTTGCTCTCTTGTTTTACTGGTTCCTTATCCCTCATTAGCATTAAGATATGGCATCGAGGAGGCAGAGTGTCGAACAAGTAACCAAGATGGGTGAGGTTGGGAGGGCGCCTTGCGCTGAGCGTGTTCTTCGCGAGCGTGTTCTTCGCGAACTGACACTTATGTCAGGTTATTGGCCCTTAAAGCAACCTTTAATCGCGTTATCTAGTCTAATTACGTTGTCCCTAATAGTGATAAACCAAAATAGTTATCTCCGATTCTCTACTGTCACAAGTAAATCCCTGCCCCTGTAGTCAAAACCAAAGAACGTGGGATCAAGACGCTGCATTATCGGAAGCAAATAATCATCGGGAGGAGGAATCAGCATTGACGTTAGTAGTAATAAAACGAGTTTGTTCTCTTTCTCAATTTATTTTAAGATGTGTCAAAATTACAAGAGAAACGCCTAGCGGCTCGTGAATTTCAACTTTTTCTTTGTTCTCCCAACATATCCTGCGTGTTTATATAAGAGAACAAAGACATGGAAAGTGCTTAATTAACACACAAGAAAAACAAAAGAAATAATAAACGAGTATTAATAAATCAGATAAATATAAGTAGACGGATCAATCAAGTCTCCCCACTGGACTGGTGTACAGTCTATAGTAGAATTTACAAAACTAGGAATCATATTTATACAAGATGTTTTAAATACAAAATACTAAACAACTGCCTCTATCTCAATCTTTACCGGCTTAAATTGCTTGAGTACCCTAGTTATTAATATTTTTTTTGTATCCAGAAACGATAGACCATCTACTTGGTAAATGAAAAGGCTCTAAAAAAAATTATATTTTGAAATAAGGGACTGGTTGGAAGAATTTGATATAATATTACCTGAATTGAATACAGCGAACACATCCTGGCGAACATTATTTTTGGAGTAGAGGCATAAGAAAATTGCATCTCTGTCCCTGTTCAAAAACCATTTAAGATATTCCCAGAAAATCGAATTAAAAGTGGCAAAATCTAACAACAAAATTATGGTGCATCTTCAGGAGTGAGAAAATTGAATATCGCATTATCGAGTTAAATCTAATGATTAGAATGATTTCAGAAAATCCGTGAAACAATTAGTAGACAAATACACAGTACGAGACACTAATTCCATTGTTTTCTTTTGTTTTGTTCACTGTACTAGATACTGACTAGTAGACTTTGTTTCATGGGTTTAGTGAAATCACTCTATATATAGCTGCCAAGGGTGTTATATGTGATATATTGTTATATTACGTTACGTTATTTACATTATTTATAATGTGTATAAACATAACAGTCAACTCTCATTATTACGGACACCCTCAGGACGGTAATTTGGTGTCCGTAATAGCGAGAATCCGCAATAGCGGGGCGCGAGAAATAAAACGCGATTTAGGCATATAATGAAACTGGAGGAGGGACTGACTCCTGTAGAGCCTGTATAACACATGAAGAACAACAGAATACTTTCAATGTATAAATGTGTCATGTGATATGCCAAAGGTGTCCACTTTATCGAGTTAAACAATTAAATTGTTCTGTTGGGACCACATGAAGTATCCGTAATGTCGATAGTCTGTAATAGCGGGCGAGAGTTGACTATGTGTACAGGTTATGGCGGAAAATCTTGCAAATTACCTACCAATTTCTAATAGTGTAGTTAAAATAATGTTGTTTTTAGATTGTGGTAATTATTATTTCTGTTGTGTATTATAAAAGTGAATATAATTTCAATAGAGTATATAAAAAAAGTGTGTTTATAAATGTGATATAGATACGGTCTCATTTACATAAGCTTTAACTTCGATTTCTCGGCCTAAATAAGTCGTATCGCCAAAATAACTGAAAACCTAGAAGTTTGATAAGTCAGATACAGAATTCGTGTCCGTGCTTTATCGGATTTATAAACTCTCGCTTTCAGCTTGAGTTTGTAACGGCCATTCATTCTGTACCTACTAGGTCTTACTTAAAGCTAAGCCCAAGGGTGCAGTTCGCGCGAAAATGGCGGCAAACTAAAGTAGATATTTTCTGGCAATGTGCTTCCTTTGGGCACGTGCTCAAAGGGATTAATTGCACAACTGACGGATGCGGTCATGGGTATTATATTTCGGTAGATGGCAAGATATTTCTGGAGTGTTGAAAATTCTAGTTAATTCTGGTGGTTGCTATTCTCAAGATGAAGACCGCTTGCCATATGTCCTTTCTCGAATCCTTTCACAAAGCAACGCTCGGTTCATGAATCCTAAGGTTACGGTTTTCGATTAATCCGTGGATTCGAAGGATTCAAAATTCGTTTAGAAATTCTAGTAAATAAACGCAAAATCCATATCCAGATTCTCCCAAAGAAACGCACCCTTAGACTTTAACACTAACAGGTTTATGTTTTCTTAGTTTGTAATTCACTTTGAGTTTACTAAATTATAAAATTATTTACTCGGAAACTTGTATTTGAATCCAGAGCCTTCGTTCTTGTCAGCCAGCGGATTATAACATTTTGCCACGGTGTTCCCTAAAACCTCTCCCTTTTCCCCTTTCTGTGTTTCTCCCTTTATCCCTTTGACCCTAATACTCAGGTTAGAACCTTGATTGTGTATGAACCATGCTCTTGCTTTATTATTATAGTCTTATCACTTGGTAGCTTTACCATCGCAGCTCCCCGGGGCAATACTTGGCGATTAGGCCCTCATAGTACGGGATCAATGCATCTACATCAGGTATGTCATCTGCCTTGGAGTACAGGTCGAATTTACTAGGAGAAAAGAATGTTTTGTTTAATAATAACTTTTAATATATAATGTTCGATGAAATACCAGTGTATATTTCTTTCTAAAAAGTGATATCCATTCACACGTGAAGATATCACTTTTGAAAATATGACTTGCTTTCAAAGATATCTGGCCTTTTCAGTAAGAGATTGAAACTGGTATTTCATCGTTAATTATACATTAAACAGAACATTACATGGCCGCTTGGAGATACAGATTTTATCTTCTCGTTTTGATGAAATCTCTTACTCATTCGCTGCGCTCACTCGTAAGATATTTCATCAACACTCGAAGATAAAATCTGTATCTCTGCACAGCCATGTAATATCCTCTATATATTTAAACATGATAAATGTTTAAAGCTCAAGTGCTTGTGGGGTCGTGTATAACAAAATAGTTTAAAAGAACTGAACTAGTACATGTAATACTAAGTCGTTTTAATATATATATATTTATTTATCAAACTCATTAATAATTCATGAAGCAAAAACAAAGGAAATCACCGACCGATATCTGATACAGATTTCGTCCTGATTTACATAAACTTTGGCTTCGATTTTCTCTCTACATCTAGACGTTTGATAAGTAAGATAAAGAATTTGTGTCAGATCTAGATCAGCCTCTCATTCTTTATCTATTTAACTTATAATATTCATTAATAATTCATAAGGGTACTAGCCAATCCAGACACAGCGTTCGGGTCACGTGGATACACTGTAAACCCCATACAAAATTCTAGTTAGCCTATTAGTATTCTGTATTAAATGATACATAATTTTAATAAGCCCTATTAGTATTCTGTATCAAATGATACAGAGTATTAACTATAAGCCAACTAGAATCCTGAGGAGGTCTCACGACCAATCACCGACTTCCCCTATCCCGGGCTGGGTGTAATGACAAAGTACATCTGCTCTCTTATTATGTACACACCATCTCTTCCATGTGGGACCTGTTATTCTGCATGCTACGCTCTGCTCTTTTATTGCATACACACTGTCTCTTCAATGTGGGACATGTTTTTGTGAGAAACTAATTCATCCCACATCGATAGCAAGGTAGGAGAAATCAAAGCTTCAAATTTTATGTAGTGTACATCATAAGTACATTACAATATTCATGGCAATGTTGTATCGGATATACAATGGCTCGCCAGTTATAAGCCTCCGTAATCTATGCACATTTTAGTCTGATGATTGCTTCGAGTGTGAAACTTGAGTAACCTACAGTTTTATTTTTCCATTTTATCTTTAAAGTTTTAACAATTTATATATAATATATATCCAATCACAAGCACCACTTTTTTCGGTGTTGTCTGAACACCTATATTTCGACCCCGTAATATGGGCCTTCTTCACCTTCATCATATGGTAGGTGTTAAACCTAGGAACAATAATATTATTCTATGTTTACCTCTTAATCCCCTACTATTATTGCGTTTCGTTATTATAGTGGACATGGATGGTGGAACCTGGGCATTATACATTTCATAAACCAACTTAGCTAAGTACAGTTTATATATGCCAAAGAGTAAGTCCCATCCGGCTATCTTAATACATGGTCATTTGCATCTCTTTCCATGCCTAGTTCATTTTATTTTCACAACACAAGTCATTGATATTGTACGTACAGTAGTAAAACAGACAGTTCTTCCTTTCTACTTCCTTTCTACTTCCATTCTTCGTGTGGAATCGTATTAATTTGCGTCAGCATTAATTTAAAATGACTGAATTAAATGGGTTTGGATAAAGTATTCAAAGCTTCCTGAGTACAAGACAATATCATTTCAACTTGCTCGAGCTTTGATCCAATAAAATTATTTTCATGGTGGCAGACTATAATTTTGAAATGGGTCTTTTGAATAAAGAACATTGCATGGATATATACTAGGATTTGCAAGTTGGAATGCTTTATTTTTGTTTTTCAATGTGTTTAGTTCTCGTTGTCTAAGTGGTTCTGGATACAGTACATGTAAGTCGCACTGTTAAAACTAACCCAGGTCACCACATATTTTTGCTTCAAAATAGGACTGGGTTTGCATACATTGTAATTGGACTTAACTCCAAACCCAGTACTGCTCAACATCTCTAATGAGTTATAACCATGAGGCACTCTGCAGGCACCCGCACAATAAATAGGACTTACTTGAACTCTCTGATCCAAGGAAGCATTGCTCTGTCTTCATCATTACACAAGTGATCATAATCACCACAAGAGTGCCATGGGTAGAAAGAGTGATACCTGATCATGGACAAGCCCTACAAATTGGTAAATAAAATATATCATAATATGAGACACAACTGTCTGTATACCTCATAGGGTTAAGGAAGGAGAGATTCCCATTCCAATTAACTGCCAAGGACTGACAGAATACAGTAGCTGGAAAGTGACCTGGCATATACCATTTAAATTGGAAAAGCCTGAACTGTCTGTATACCTCATTGGGTTAAGGAAAGGATAGATTCCCATACCAATTAACTGGCAAGGACCTACTGGGCTAAAGTGAACAATCTGCACCGAAAAAAGGTGGTCGGCCGACCACTTACCGACCACTTACCAACCACTTACCGACAACACTTGAGAACTGCAGTTTCGATGGTTTCCCGTCATTTATGCCGATGGTTTCCCGTCATTTATGCATTGGAACATACGCTTACTATGTTGTAGAGAGTTGGATATTGTTGAAAATAGTGTACTCATTATATTTGTCTGTTCTTCTTTGCAGCATTTTCTCAGTATAAATGCCAAAAATGGTCACACTCAACTCCGTGAATTAGCGAACCCGACAATACTTGAGAACTGCAGTTAAGATGGTTTCCTCTGCCATTTATGCATTGGAACATACGCTTACAATGTTGTAGACAGTTGGATATTGATGAAAATAGTGTACTTGTCTCTTCTTCTTTGATCTTCTTCTTTGCAGCATTCACTCCGTGAATTAGCGAACACGCGCCATCTTGGATTCCCATCTTGCCATTTAACAACACAGGCAGCCCGCAGCAAATAAACATACTGCTATCGATATCTGGATTAGAGATATCGATAGCAGCTGGTGCTAACAGTGATCCACTTTATTCATTATATATAGACTATAATTATTGCAAACTACAAGTTTGGCTTGTCGAGAAGAGGCCATTTATTATTAGCGTAAGCATGCCGCGAAGAAAAGCTTTACCGACCACTTACCAACCACTTACCGACCACTTACCAACCACTTACCGACCACTTACCAACCACTTACCAACCACTTACCGACCACTTACCGACACAGTTTTACCGACCACTTTTTTTCGGTGCAGATTGTTCACTTTAGCCGACCTACTGTATGACAGAATACAATGGCTGGAAAAGTGACCTGGGCATATACCATCTAAATTGGAAACCCCTGAACTGGCTATTACCTCATTCATAGGGTTAAGGAAAGGAGAGATTCCCATACCAATTAACTGCCAAGGACTGTATTTGTCAACACGTCAATAAGCAGGGGACTGGACACATCCCGTTTAATTATTGGAAAACCATGAACATGCAGTGATGGAATTTTATGATATATCAAGTTTGGCAGTCAATAGACCCTTCCACAGTTTTTTTGAACTTTTGACGTATACGTATATATTAACAGCAAAACCGTCGATACTGCTGAAAAGAGCACCTCGAAGATAGTCAAAATCCCAAGTTTGAGAGTTATATCTTGAATAGGAGCAAAGATACAGGCCTGCAAACTCGGAAAATTTCAGTAAATACGTTTGTATTTCCATACAAACGTCTCTAAACTTTTCCGAGTTTGTGGGCCTATAACTTTGCTCCTATTCAATATATAACTCTCAAATTTGGGATTTTGACTAACTTCGAGGTGCTCTTTTCAGCAGTATCGATGGTTTTGCTGTTAATATATACGTATATGTCAAAAGTTAAAAAAAAAAACGTGGAAGGGTCTACTCAGTATTGGTTGATACATTGTAATACTAAAAATGTTAAGTTACTTCTTTCGGAATTGAGCAGTTATTTCCTGTCAGTATACGGTACATATATTCTGAAAGATAACATAAAAAATAATCAGACAATTAACTGAAACATTTACTGTAACTTCAAAAAACTGACTGTGGCTAAACAAAATGTGAATAAGGTTTGACTTATGGACCTGAGTGGTAAGGGCATGTACTTAAAGTGTACAATCATGAATTAAAAATTAAGTTGATCATCTATGAAAGCTCTTTCAAACTGAAGGGCAGTGTGTGTGAAAAGGGCGTACATTGTAAGTGTCTTCTGATTCAATTTAGAATGTGATCAAGAGTCACTTATGCCTTTTTTGCACCATCCCTTCAATTGGTTATGGATGGAATTTTCCTTAAGTCAATAACTCATCTCGTGGCAGATATATTCACTTTTTTTTCAAATATGCAATGGACATATGAAGGCTGTGTGCAAAAAGTGATCAAGTGACGATTTGAAAACTCTCGATAGCCAACTTCGCTTTTTGATTAAGAAAACCCGTAATTTCTAATCTAGAATATCACTTGAAATATCAAATAAATGAAAGAATAAACAAATTAAGCAAGTCATCGAGTCATTTCTACAGCGAAAAGAGTTGTTATTGTTTTGCTATAATTCTAATAGGTGGGGAGATGCGCTCATTCGTTGTGTATAATTGGGCAGGAAATTGCTAACCGTTCAGACAGACTTTCGCTAGCCGCCAAGCTGGAGAGATGGTTGAAACCGGTGGATTGGAGGTTCTTGTTGGAAAGAGTGACTCTGTGTAAAGTGTCGTTGGACATCATTAAGTCGCCGGCTTAACTCATGGTTGAACGAAGAACTGTTTGACTAAAAGGCGGTTTGTTATCACTGGAGATTTACATAGAGTCATGTCTCCAGGCGAAGCAAACTGTGAACATTTCGGAGCTAAGAAGGCCATTTTGGTAAGTTTCGTGGTCTGAGCTTTCCAAAGATAGTTGTGTCGGGCCTGGTCTGTGCTTCACCTGGGGACTTCTAAAAGATTGTTAAGACGAAACCATATAGAGTTTCCCTGTCAAAATTTTTGCTGTGTACCCATAATTCCTTTTGGCCAGTGTTAAGTCTGAAGGGGAGCCAACGGGTCTCGGGTCTAATCCTTGTCATGCCCGAAAATATATTTTTTAAATATCTTTTTTTACCATGATCAGCATTTTCACATACACGAACTTCGTAAAATTCGAATTCACTCTGCGTGAAAAAACGTAAACGCGACCGTAAAAGTAAAAACGAAATGAGCGATTCAAATCGTCACTTGATCAGTTTTTGTATACAGCCCTAATTCATATATGAACTGCCTCGAGTGTTACTATAATGGCAACAGAATAATCTGCGTGATGTGTGTTTTCCTTATTTCCATACATGTGCAAAGTTTCAATTACTTTTACCAATTATTTGCAGATATATTCTTTGTTTTGTCTCAAGGTTTTTCAAATCAACTGACATCAAAGAGCAACTCATTTGCATGTTGCAAAAACATGAATATCTCTGAAATGAGATGAGGACAAACAGAAAATGACATCCTTAATCATTTTGAAAGGGCTTTCAAATGAGATGAATTTAATTTTTAATTCATTTTTACCAGCCCATGGACTGACAGCTGAGGTTAAAAATTGACACAGACTATATTTCTCTTTTAATTTCTTTTCAAAATTTCTTTGCTTATTTCTTTAGAACTTTTAAGTATATACAGCTATTTCAATAGGCCATTTTGACGATGTTGTGCGCGCTGCCAGAACAATGGCTATCTGTTTTAAATAACAAAAGGCTGGTGAACCAGAACGAGTCTTAGCAGCTCGCGTCTATTGTTCTACTGATGCGTGCGCAACATCGTCAAAATGGCCTATAGCCCACTTCCGCGATATGCTTTTAATTACTTGTCACGCACAGAGGTTTCAATACGAGGCCCCGTGCTAAATTATTTTTTTTCTTTTCACAGAGAAAAGAATACTGGTAAATTTAATTTAGCACGGGGCCTCGTATTGAAACCTTTGTGCGTGACAAGTAAAGCATATCGCGTAAGTGGGCAATTAATGTTGTCTGGGAGATAGGGAATAGGGCATTAGGGAATAAGGCATTTTTAAGATGTTGGATGGCTGTACACAGCTTACGGTTTATTTATACATTTTTAGCCAAAGTCAACTAAGTCGTTCAGGTCATATACAAACTCGTAACCCTAATTCATTTTGGTCTGGGAATACCCTAATGCCATATTCCCTAATACAATATTCCCTAATGTCCTATTTCCTATCTCCTGCACTGTCAACATTAATTGAAATAGCTGTACCGGTATATGTTTTCTTTGCAATGTAACTTATTTGTTGATAGTTCATATAATTATGATCATTTAAATCGATTGTGAGGAAAGAAAACAAATTGATGGTGTTGACATTTTCATCGCATATGAAGCTAATCACACTTTTCGATAATATTGCTCCAAGAAATTCACTATTGCTCATCATTCCCATGAAAAAATCCAATGACAATCCCACGAAAATGCATGCCAATGAAAATATATATATGTACTCATGACAATAATTGCATTCTAGTGAAACATCCCATGAAATTAACCCCATGAAATGTTAACCATGTTTCAGGAGCTTTTCGTGGCTTTTCATGGGATGTTTCACTAGAATGCAATTGTCATGGGTGTTTTCATTGACATGCACGCATGCTTGAACTTTCATGGGATTTTCATGAGAATGATGAGCAGTATAGTGAAAATAGTCTGTGGCTTTTGTGTAACAGACTATTTATTTCGCAATTAAGATGATGTCAGCAACATGAATGAAAAATCTACCAAAACAACTTGTTGAGCTCTTCTAAAGTTTTTCATTTGTCATTAGTCTTGTATTTTCTTTTTTGGGGAGAGGGGGGCATAAGTTCAAAAGCTGTTGATCACTTCTTCATCCTCTCATCTTCTCTCTTTCTGCTCTGCGTCTTCAAGCCAACAATGACAATAGAACTTTCAGGAATTTTTCTAAATTCTCAATAATTTCTAACTTGTTAGGGCTTTTAAATTTGTTTTGTTCAATCCATGTATGTATTTTTCAATCTTAAGCCTTGGCCAAATTGACTCGCAAGTGGACACAAGTCAACACAAGTTTTGAAATTAAAACTTGTTCTCAGTCTTTCGGACAGGTGGCCACAGGGACTAGCAAGTTTAGCTGTACAAAACCATGTCCATGCATGCATATACTGTTTAGTTAAATTCCCCATAAATTTCACAAATGTCATTGATAAATGCCTTTGGTTACCACTTTCAACTTGCAGTCAATTTGCATTGGGTGGCCAAATGGTGAAAATGTTGTGTCGACTTGCATTCGAATTTGAGTTCAATCAGAGTCAATGCAAGTCGATCAGCACAAGTCCATGCAAGTCAGGGTGGCCACACGAAATGCAAGTCCAATGCAAGTTGACAACTTGTGTCGACTTACATCCATTTGGCCAGAGCTTTAAGATGAAATTGCTTTATTCACACAGTGGAACATTATTTTATCAAGGACAGGGACCAGCCAGACAAAATACAAAGACTGGTCTTCCTCAGAGAATCTAAATGGTATTAATATACATTGTACATACACTGTACTATGCATTTTTTAAGCCAATCCGATTGCTCAATTTGCTAACTAGTGCCATTTAATAAATGTATTATAATATATATGTATATTTTAGGTATGACAAAATAATTATGAAACACTGACCATCATGCCCCCAAGACATGGTCACATTGTCTAAACCACAATTAGCTTCATAAATCCCATACTTGGAGCTATGAATTAAAAGAACACAAATAATCATAATCTCCATATACACATGTACATGTGCATAAAAGTAATGTGCATATAATTTATCACTGCCTGTGGACAACACTGACTAAATGTGCATGCAAAAAAACATCTCCCAGCATCCTAAAAAATCAGATTTAAATGAATGAAAATGTTTATAAGAAATCAGATGGACACTGGTGAATGGCATTATGGAGGCATTAAATGAGGAAGTTCGACCTATCAATCTTCAGGGTATAAAGGGAGAAAGGTGTGCAAAACTAATGTTCAGATGAATGCAATTGTTGCATACAATATGACAGATCAGATACACAATTTAGAGTTGGGCCCAAAACTACCATATACCATTAATAATACAGTGACAACAGTTTCTCACATCTGATTGGCTAAGAGCTGGAGTGCAATTTATTTGAAACACCAGTGCAAAATCTTGAAACACATCTCTCTGATTGGCCAAAAAGACAAAGAAAATGTGGAATAGCCAATCAGATTTGGGCCATTTCTATGGAAACAGATACGCAGAAAATTCAATAATTTTGTTGTCTCCAATCCAAAATGGCAGATTTTTAGTAAACATGCCTACACAATTCACAACTGAATGACTGACGAGAAGATTTTCCCAGAGGTACATGTAAAACCACACGCTTTGCACATGGGCCATAAATCAGAGGGAAAAACATTTTCTCCCCAATTTTTAACTGCTTGTGTTAATTTCATTTTATATTTTAAAATAATATATATATATATACCTATACTGTGGAACCTTGATGTCTGGATTGTTCACAAATGTGTCTGAAAATGCAATGTTTTTGGAAAACTGACATCCGAGGGGAAATGTGTCGCCAACGACACACCATTGAGGCTCTCCCCACAAGGCTAGAACTTTGCCAAAATCATGCACCAGGCCAACGACATGGAACCAATCTTTATCGGGATGTTCTGCACGTATCCTCTCAGCAGTTTGGAATGCATGTGCAGAGTTCGGTAGATCAGTATCTGGATCACTCTCATCGACAAGAGCATCAAGAATAAACACAGCATCCATTATTGTCATCTTTGTTTTGGACAGCTTGCCCCACTTTTCAATCTAAATTTTGTAGGATGAATAAGAATATTAGTTATATTGGTATTTCCTGGATTTAGATAACCAATATCGCAAAGGACAATAAATTTATTTGAAATGCTTATATTGTTGCAATATGATTGAATGTGTGATTCCATTTCAAGCAATCATGATCAGTTAGAGAAATGTGTGTGACTGTGAGTGCTTATATATATATATGGGATTTATAGGCACTGATCGAGTGATATTTCGAAAGTTCTAATAATTGCACGAGCCTTTAGGCGAGTGTAATTTGAGCACTTTCAAAACATCACTGACCCTGGTCCTGAGTGCTGGTATAAAATAATCAAGTATAGCACGAGCAGTTCATGTGATTTTTTGTTTATAATATACTGAGCAAAACATTTGCCGAGAGCATGCAACTGTGCACTCTATAACCTTTTTATGCACTCGTTATTGACCAATCAGAATCCAAATATTTCCATACTTTCTTTTTTTTTTTATAGATCTAGTCCATTTAATTTAGATTTGATGTGTCAGGATTTCTTTATTTTACATAGTCGGTTGAAATTTCTTTTCCCAAAAGTGAGGTTTTCTCTCATGGCCCGGTCTTCCGGAGCATTGCATATTCTGCGTCGAAGAGATTTTTTTTTTCGTTTTTACATTCCTCGTCGAACCAGGGTGGGTCAGGTTCACCCTTGTCACTGTTCGACTTATCATTCTGTAGTCTCATTCCCGCAGCCTGGCTGACTTCTAGTAATAGAGATGTAAACTTGTCAGTCAGTTCGTTGCAAAGAGTTTGGCTCATTCACTTTGTAATTATCAAAAATGAGATCAAATTTATCTCTGTACTCCGCAGAGTCCAGTATACGAGGAATATTTGCTTTCGCCCTATCGTTGAACAATAACTGAGAGTGCTTATGTTTCGTGGGTTTATCAACAGTAAAATGTCTATTTGTTCTATGGGTCCTAATACCATAGGAGATTTGGCAGTGATCAGAAATATTAGGCAAAAGAGTGTTTACCCTCAGGAACTGTACGTTTCTCAATACATTTTTGTGACAAATTACGTAGTCGACTAGACTACTTCCGTTATATTGAAAACATGTTCTTTTCTCCATTAAGTCTCCTACTGTGTTCACTGCAAACTTCAATTAGTGCCCGACCCCTTAAATCAACATTGTTACTGTCCTCCGAGTTCCTCTGGTAAATCAATATAGTCGTCATCGTCAAATAAAATACACTCATTCAAGACTCCGGTTCTCGCGTTGAGGTCTCCATTTATGATCACATCCCCCTTAGCATAGCTTGGGAAACCAGCCACCTCTTATCGCTCCCCACTCGTGAAAGAGACGTCTGGGAAGTGAGGCAGAAAATGCCATACTGATGACGTAGCAGATAGCCGTTTCACGATGCATAAATTAGTTGCAATTCTCAGAAGCCGAATGCGAACAACAGAGTTCTTTTCAAGGAATATAACTACCGTGGCTGCTCGTTTGCTTGGCAGTTGATCACCGTCACGAACAACTCATGAAATTCAAGCCTATTTAGCGTGTGCCGGTGCTGTTGTTGGCTCCTTTGCAGACCGAGTTCTTTCAGCGGCTAGTAAAGCGAAATGTCGTACTGTCAAAACATTTACAAGAAAGGTACTGACTACTGTCATAGTTGTTTATAATTTCATATCAGTAAACCTACATACACTGAGCTATCACAAAACACTGGATGAGTTGTTGTTGCGGCGGATAAATCGTTCAGACAGTGAATCTGGGCTATGAATAAACATAATTACATGTAAGTGTGCTATGAATCACGAACCAAGTGTGATATGAATCAATCACCCAAGCAAACGGGCAGCCTCGGTAGTATACCTGAAAATAACAGCTGCATTCTGTAGCTAATCTCTTCGGCTACTGACCTGACAAAAGAGCTGGCTTGAAAAGTGGCCTGCTGTGCTGTGTGTAGGTTTTGAAATTATAAACAACTATTATGTTTTGACAGTCGTAGGACAAATTCTGTTGACCGGGCCGAGCCGCTGAAAGAACGAAGCAAGCGAGCTACCAACACACGCTAAATATATAGGCTTGAATTTCATGGTTGTTCATGACGGTGATCCACTGCCAAGCAAACGAGCAGCCACGGTAGTTATATTCCTTGAAAAGAACTCTGTTGTTCTCATTCGGCTTCTGAGAATTGCAACTAATTTATACATCGTGAAACGGCTATCCGCTACATCATCAGTATGGCATTTTCTGCCTCACTTCCCAGACGTCTCTTTCGCGAGTGGGGAGTGATAAGAGGCGGCTGGTTTCCCAGGCTACCCTTAGCAGAGTAGTTTAAAATCTCCTCTTCAAGGTCCGACATATAGTCTTCGTTGGAGGTCTGGTCATACGAAATTCCAGATTGGGTGGTGGGGACCACAAAATTCCAGAGTTTGTATGGGAGAAAATTGGAAATTCCAGAGGGGAGGAGGGTCAAGAACAAATCCCTTAAAGGGGGGGGGGGATTAAAGTCCCACACATTTTGTTTCATGACTGCACTGTCAGTTTGAGGTGTTGGTTGAGTGACGTACGTAAGATCAGGCAAAAAGCCATTGTTCACTAGCACTTGTTGTAGTTTCTATTGTTGTGGATTCCCAATCATGCATCACACACAATGTAAATTAGGCCAATGCTTCTAAATAGTGTACTGTGGCTCTGTAAATTATGAACTTGAAAAGAGCCTGGTCACTTTTTGCCATTTTTAGCAATTACTTCAACAGGTTGTAGACAATCAAGGATTCACACAACAACAAAACAGTTTTCACAGAATTACTCTAAATATTAAATCTCGGCCAGGAAACTGCATGGTTACTACACAATGCTCACTTGACAAAATAAATAAAGCAATTGAAAATAACATTTTCTCTTGTAGAATTTTCCTGTAAACCATGACATTCTCCTAAAAAACTTGATTATTGTGGAATTAGGGGCTTACCCGATTTATGGATTACATCTTATTTATCTAACAGAAATAAAACAGTGTTTCTATCAGTAATATTGTCTCTGGCTATAAACCAATAAACTGTGGAGTCATTCAAGGTTCCATTCTAGGTCAATTGTTATTTCTAATATACATCAATGATTTTGTTAATTCTTCTCATGACTGTGACTTTCACTTATTTGCTGATGATTCAAATTTGATTATATATTTCTAATAAAAGCCTCACTTCCTTCTTATCATCAAGGATTTAATTTCACTTTTGACTTCTTTAAGGTCAGTGTCAAGGCACTGTGTGCCTTTTTCGGTTTCACAAATTAATTTCTTTGCTTCCTCCAACTCATCATTAAAAAAGTATACCGTATTTACCCGTGTATAAGCCGCACCTTTTCACCCAAAAATTTCGTTCAAAATCGGGGGTGCGGCTTATCTACGGGAACACCTAGAAAGGAGACCCAACATTAACATATATTTACATACATGTATCATGAACCTGAATGAAGCTTTTATTATGCGACGGTGCATATATTACAATCAGGTTCAAATCGCATCCGATCGTGTAATATAGCAATTTAAGAATAATCATTGGGGAAAAAACACATACTTTCAAAGAGTTAAAGCAAAAACTCTTCTAAGACCCACCTTTGACCTAATATTAGAATTTCGTGAATATTTAAAGTACGCGATTAAGCTTATTTACCTTCCGAAAGCATGCATCTAAACAACCAGGCGTTCTTTGCAATTTTACACGTGGGAGATTGGCACTAGTTAATGAAAATCCAAGATGGCGGACCTGACCTACTCGTGCAAGTATTGTTTCGCCAGAAAACCTTTCTTGCTCTAGCGATTAAAGGAAAGCGGTTCCTTGGAATTGTTGTTAGTTAATTGGGGAATAAATGCGGAAGAATTCTGGAGTGATTTAAAGACTGCAGGTTAAAATATACACAAGAAATGACAAGGCAAGTTGAACGATATTCGATCGAATTAAAGTTGTGATTATTTATTTATGATAATCTGATGAAGTTTTGCTTCAAGTACGAGTGTTTATGAACTCCAACAAAAGATTATTCTTTTTTTTGAAGAAGTTTGGCATCAAGTACAAGCGTTTATGAACTCGGACAAAAGATTTGTTGTATTTAAAAAAAAAAAAAAAAATCCTAAATTAAAGCTTCAAAACTTGGGGTGCGGCTTATCTACGGGTGCGGCTTATACACGGGTAAATACGGTACTGTTTTCCTAAGTTCCTTGTTTTCTTTTACGAGATCTCCAAGTTATCGAATTCGGGAACAAGTTTTAGAAGCCTATTGAGTTTGTCACTAACATCATCTAACCATTCCGCCATGTTGGTTTATTTTTCTCTGTTTTCAGACATTGAGCCACCAGTCGAGTTAAAAGATTGCCTAGGACGTTTCTTCTCTTGTTTAAATGGTTTCGTTGCATCCCCACTCATGCCTACTTTAGTTGATTGCTATAGCCTTTTATTATACAAACTTCGTACGCTGTCCAAAATTCCAGCCGCTCATTGGCTAAAATCAATCACGTGATTTCATTGTATCTGAGGACAACAGGAAATGACAGATTTGAAGAACTTAACGACGGTGAAATTGAAGAATTTATAGATGAAGCCATTCCACTTGCTACCAAGCGACAAACGAAGTGGAGCATTTCCATATTGAAAGGTAAAACCCAACGAGTGTATTTAAAACAAAGCGAGTTTGTTGTGGCTTTGTCAATAATTCTTAAGTGTTGAATGAATTTTTTTGTTTAAAGTGGTCACTTAAAAATAACATGCAGCTTAATTTTGTTTCTCATTACAGAATGGCTTCATAAGAGATATACCGAGGAAATTCTGGAAGACTTAGATAAAGAAATCCTCGTGGAAAGGCCGAAAAAATTATATCAAGAACTGAAAGTCGACCAAGAAAAAGACTACAGCCACTCAGCTCACCTTTGCATCAGAACAGTTATCAACCGCTACCTAACTTCTAGCCTGAATTTCAGCCATCTCCTCCGGTTCGTTCCTCCCTAGAGACATCTGAATCCAATACCCGATAATGCCGTCCAGTGACGTCACTACCAGAAAACCTGGTAGTGATCTTTGATTGGTTCATATTCTATAATTTTGCATAATTGTCATAATTATCAGCCGAGAAGACGGCAGGATAAACTTTGGACTCGCGATTGTTGATTGTTGAGTTTCAGTGGAGTGATTGTCTTTGGCAAAGACCGGCTTGAATTCGTAAGGAAAACATCTGGAAATGGATTGAAAGTGTCCTGCACAATAACCGGCCGACTGTCCTGTAAACGTGTACATTTTACCGTGTTGCGTCCGTGGGGTTGTTGATAATCGATTATTTGTTCACACTCGCAGTGGTAAAGAATGTCACTACTCTCTTCAAGGAACTGTTCTTTCCCGCAAGAGTCTTCGTATTTCTTCTAAAATTCTCCATTATCCTTTCATGTTTTTCTACTTTTCTGTTGCATCATTTACATAGGTAATATCTCGTAGCTGTGTCGATTCGAACGGCAGATCGCGAGACACGTACAAAGATCAACGCCGGAAAGACAAAGATCAACTGTACTTTGCCTCCAAATATAATAAAATTATAACGATTTGTTGCTTTGAAAAGGTTTTCACAACATAAGAGGCACTTGAGAAGCAAATGGGATGGCTTTTATTTTGGCCGGCATGATCTCAAATAATTTCTCAAGGCGAGCGATGGCTTTGTTTTTGTGACCCACGAACTCTTACTACCGCCGTGACAGTTTTATTTGCATAAATTAAATTGTTAATCCGCCTTGACATCACTGGACAGCATTATCGGCTATTGGATTCAGACGTCTCTCTCGGGAGGAACGAACCAGAGGAGACGGCTGAAATTCAGGCTACCTAACTTCAGAACAAGTTGAATGGAAAGACGTTTTCTAAAATAACTGATCCTGTTTTCAAAGTCGCTAATAAGTCATTGAGCGCTAAATTGAAGAGATTCAATTGCAAAGAGAAAGGCAAATGTAAAGTTCAACACCATTCGTCAATTCAACCAGAAGATATCAAGAAGTGTTATGACAGCGGAATATTTGGCAAAGATACACCTTAACTTCTCTACTACGTGTAAATTGGTTTAATATCAGCCTGTTCTTTTGCAGAAGAGGGAGGGAAAACCAAAGAAATCTGAAAAAAAAAAAAGAGTTTTGTAATACAGAAAGATGCAAACAACATTAAGTATGTCGAAATGACCGAAGAAGAAAAGACGAAGAATCATCCTGGTGGAATTAGTGATAAAGCGGACGAAGGAGACCCAAAAATGTTTTCTACCGGTGAAAAAGATTGCCCAGTCCAGTGCTTAAGGTATCTGCACTGGCAAAAATTGGTTGTTTTTGAAAAATAATTGTGACCTCCATAGACCAAGTCAGTCCATTTACACTTTCCAGGTTTAATCTACCATGTTCAAGAAATAATATGACACACCCAATTTTCCCATTTTCCCAATATAAGGTGTTAATTGAATTAAATTATTGACATAACATTTTGAGAGTTATTTCGTTTTTATAGCTAAACTGTTCAAGTTATGCCAAAAAATAAAACTGAATCTGTTTTTTATTGACTTAATGAATAAATCTGTGTTTAAGTAACGCTGGATTTTAAATACTTTCCAAGTTACAGCAGTTGAAATATTTGTTTACATTGCTTAAACATCAGAGATTAGTTACTGATTAGTTTTCGTTACTTAAACACAGATTTCTTCGTTATCATCTAATCGTACCTTGTGCCAAGTTTCATAGAGAAGCAATGCCTACTTTTCTAAGAAAAGTAGATTTATTACACCTTGTCGATATGGTAAAGTGCTATTTACTCTAAAAACATCTCAAGATTGACTCGAATTGAGTCAAAATGTCCAAAATCGACTCCCGAGGTGAAGTTTACATCGATATCCGCCATTTTGTTTTGTTTGCCGCTGTACGAAACGACAGTAGACAAGAAAATACATATTTGTACGCTCCCTACCCCGGCCAGGTTCATTCTGTTTACCAGTTGCTAGGTGTGACCTTGTGACGCAGTTGACAATAGCCATGCGCATGCACCGACTTTGCTTCCGTTTATTTATAGAATATAGACTTATAGTTCCTAAATATGCCGCCGATTGAAGAGAAACTGGATGTTGAAGAGAGAAAAAACTAGCTAAAGCAAAAGAGAGAAGTTCGAAGTCTAGACTGGCATAGTACAAAATGTAGTTGGTAGAAGAAAGAGATTTGTCCTTCCTGCACGCCAGACAGAAGAGCCCAGACCAAAGTCAAAGAGAGATTCGTAACCCCAAGGGAAGACAGTTTGAGTTTACAGTTTGAGAAAAGTGTGGAAGCCGTTCTTGTGTCAAAGAACCTCAGAGACTGCTTTCCTGATCAATCGGCTAGTTCAGCAGAAGACAACACGGATGAAGATCCTAATTTTAGTCTAACTTATTAGTCTGATTGTGAAGTAAAGTCGCTGACTAGAAAGTACATGTACAGTCGATGAAGTCGATAAACAAAGAGATGTTTCTGTGCGAGTCTTCACAACTGGTCGACTTCATTCAGCAAATAAATGCTACTTCTAAGTGCTCTATGCCGGATTGTAATGGTTGATTCTGAAGTTAGATGTTTCATTCATAATTATTATGATAATTCTAAACGGCCAGTATTCGTGTTGTTTAATACACACTGTTTCCTGTTTCACAGCATGTTACTTCTTAGGAATTGTGCTTATGTTAAACTCTCAATCTAAACCAAAAGACACTATAATTTTAAATTGTAACCCGGCTTGGTTCATAACGTTTTGACTTTGTAGATGGCCGTATATTTGTCATTTTTATATACATGTCATGTTATACGCCATTTACCATACAGACGTGAAGATAACATGGTTCTCAAATTTCAGACTTCCTTGGAAACGAAATGTAGCCAGTTATATCCGGTTCCGGTTAAACCAGCGATTTTTAACCCACCGTTACGCTGCTTTGAAAAAGGAAAACTCTGGGGAAAAAGCTATTTCTCAAAATTAGGACACTTATTCTAATATTCTGTTAAATATAAAATGTTTCTAAGTTGGTCAAATTTTGCCAGTGCAGATACCTTAAAGAAGCTTTTGACAGTTCTAAATCAAGGAGAAGAAGCATTGTTTCAAAGACCAAAGAGAAACTTTGTTTCAACCGACGAAGTTTGGTTTGAAAAGTCACCGCTTGGTGTCAACACGCTAGGGAGTATGATGAAGGAAATTTCGATGGCAGCAAACTTGAGTCAAATTTACACAAACCACAGTGTATGAGCAACGTGATAACCTTGCTTGACAAAGCTGGAATTCCAGTTCATCGCATAATGCAAGTATCTGGTCACCGACATGAAACAAGTGTAAAAGTATATTGCGAAAGGCAGACTTTAGAACAGCAAAAACAATGCTCTGAAATTCTGGCTCAGCCCCGATGTCAACAGCTTTGGTTAAACAATCTTTACTGGCAGAACTATCTAAACTGGACACAGATCAGATGAAAACAAGTCAATGCACTTATCAAAGTACAACCTGTACCAATAATTTGCAAAATTCGCCAAAGTTTATTGATTTTGGAAATGCAAAGTTTGAAAATTGTAATTTTGTGTTCAATTACAAGTCATAAAACAAAGTGACAACTTTTAACATGTATAAAAAGATTTGAGCCAGAATAATTGAATTATTTTCGTATTTTAAGTTAGGAATCATATATTTATCTTGACTGTTAATAATTGTATTCCTTTCTCTATTTATTAAAAATATTAATTACGGGTTTGGATGTTAAAATATTTTTTCATTCATGTTCTCCATTTACATTCAAATTGGTCAATGACAAATTTCAAGAGCAGCATACTCAGTTTGCATATTAAAAGGATTGGAGACTTCTAGTTCGTGTTTTGTTGGCGAATAACTGCACATGCTGACTGTATAATAAACTCGACATTTTAAATACTGCACTCGGCCAGGAGGCCTCGTGCAGTACAAAAATGTATTTAAAATGTCTCGTTCATTATACAGTCAGCACGTGCAGTTATTTGCCAACAAAACACTCACATCAGTCTCTAACCCCTAATTACTGTCTGAAGACTATAATGTACTCATAAAATTGGATGATAAAGCCAGAGCTCCATGAAAATGCATACCACTTTGGCTCGGTAATCGCTCTCAAATCCTAAGAGTAATTATAAGTATATAAAACATATCTTACCTTCTGCTTCACAAATTCGAGTGTCTGGTGAGTATGCATCAGAGTATATGTAGACCTTACAGTATCTGTCTGCAAGTTCTCATTAAAGTTTCGAAAGTCCTCTTTTGTTTTGTCTGTTCTTGAGAGTTTCTTTTTCTCTTCATTGTATGCAGTAAATTTGTCTTCTGGACGATGAATTTGAGATGGATCGATGAGAACAACCTGCAATAAAAGTATTTTTTTACATGAAGTCCGAAATGACATTAATGCTAGAGTGCATGCAGTTATATGTACATGTATTACAACTGCGAAATTGCAGTCCAAACTCTAAAGGGGGTATGTCATGGTGTTACACATGTCTAGAGTCAATGTTCAATTCAGCACAGCTTTTAATTACCTTTGACACAATATGCATTATTTTGCACATTTGCTTTCAATGATCTTAACCATCCCACATGTGCGTGAGGTTCGTCAGTTCAAACGACAATTGTTGGAAATAACCATGACTGTTTTGCCCAGACTGTGAATAGGCCTCTCACCATTACACAGCCCCTGCATGCTTTCCCTTCAAAACCATTTACAATATAGTCACATGATGGGGGCCATGCATGTCTGAAGTGAAGAGGCTGGAAAAAGCAGTACAGCCCTGCTCGATTTGTTGCCATTATTAAGACAAAGTGGTCATATACACCCATAAAAGCCATTTTGATTACAACTGGATTTCTCCTGCAGCAATGAATATTTGTGAAAACCAACATTGTCACATAAAAGAACATGCAAAAATAAGTAATCCTGTGAAATTTGAGTGTCATAAGTTACATTGCTACAGAGTAATAAACTTTTGAAATAAGAGAGATTTGTATGAAAATAGTCAGCCATGGCCCTACCAGCCTCGCTTTCATGTTTTTCAAGAACCTTAAATGGTAATAACTTTGGAGAAATTTGTGATAAAACTATTAAATTGCATATGATGAAAAACTTGTACAAGTTTGCTCTTTCAGGTTACAGTGTCAATTTTTCTTCATACATTAAAATTCTGAATTTATGTAAATTAGGTTCCAGCTTTATGCATAGTCTATGATAAAAAATATTATTTACTGAGTTACATGTACATGTAAGTCCAGCCTGCTATGCAGACATATTTTTTCACTCATAAATTTGAAGAAAAAAGTTATGTCTAGTAGCCTGGGGCTAGTGGTTTTTTCCTGCCAGGCAATAGATAGGTTTGACAACTTGCCAAATGGACAAGGAACCAAAATATACTTCTTTAGCTCAGAGATTGAGCCAGAAGGGACAATTTGGCTCAATTTTGCCCTTTTAATTTGCCATTTAAAGGGGCACAGTGCTCTGCACACTTCTTGAATATCAGGTACACAGAAAATGGCTGACAGCTATTGTCTCTGCACTGTTTCGAAGAATGTGGCAACTCAAAACCCTTGTAAACTCCATGCTTTATTCCAAGTTTTAACTCAGCTGAATTACATGCTAGAACCACAAGTTCAAGGTCATTACCAAATATGGTATAAAGGTCACTTTCCTAATAAGGGACGCTAGTAACACTGTCACACAATATGATCGGGATTGTAACACAAAGCACTGTGGTTGACAGTGCCCCTTGGAAGTGGGGCAATTTGACCCTTATCGTATTATTTCATGGGACAATTTATGTTTTTAAAGCAGGAATGGTGCAGCCTGCAGGCTTGTTCCCTGCTAGCTTGATAGACCCATGGCCTAGTGAATTATTAAGGTTGAAGCTTGCTCAAAGATCAAGCATCAACCTTTATATTCGTCTTGCCCTGACACCCTCCTGCTTTAAGATATTAATATCAGTTTGGCCTCT
The DNA here is from genome assembly GCA_030867875.1 of Actinernus sp. WN-2022. Taxonomy (NCBI): domain Eukaryota; kingdom Metazoa; phylum Cnidaria; class Anthozoa; order Actiniaria; family Actinernidae; genus Actinernus; species Actinernus sp. WN-2022. The sequence continues at coordinate 127,084,011 of JAOWCC010001589.1, forward strand.
CTCGATCTCACAGCAGGACAACAGAGAAAAATAATTTTACATGAAACTGAAAATACAGCTTGCCAATTTGTTGCCCCATAATTTTCTAATCATGTGACAGTTATCCAGAGGAAAATTTCTTTTAAAATTCTAATAATTTATGTATTCCTCTTGGGATACATAAAAACAAAACAAAGATTACTTAACCCTATCATGCCCACGTACGGAACTTTCCACATTTTGCGGGTTACTTGATTTTGGGGTTTATTTCAGTCTGACAAAGTTTAAAGAGCATTAGGCCCTGAGATTCCCACACACCATATATAATGTATAGACAAATGATCCAATTCAACTGGATTGGGCATGTTAACAATGAATAATTTCATCTAAATCCTCCTTTCTTTGCATAAGTTAACTACAGTTTACAATACTTCATTTCAGTAAAAAGACTGCAGATTGGGTATAAAATGCAGACTGCAGACTCGGTATAAAATGCAGACTGGGAAAAAATAAAAATAAATAAACGAATTAAATAAATAACAATGGTGGTGGTCATGTGACTTCGAATGTCTTTAGCATATTATCTACAACAATATACTAAACTCGAAAACACAATAACTGCTCTGTTATAAGGATTGTATGAGATTTTTAACAATGTTTTAGTGTAGAAGCTGGCTCTATGAGCAAGAGACCATTATGTTCTCTTACTTATATATTATAAGTCAAGACATCAAAATTTTCACATTAATTAAAAACAAGCATTTTTGATCAGGATTATTTACACCGTCCATATCATTGCAGTAATCTTTTGGTGGTATCATCGTGTACCATTGAGATCCGTGGGGAATCTCACCTCGCACGCTCTGAGCGTTTTATTAACATTTTATGAACATACTAATGAAGTTGATGTAAATCTGGTAAAAAAAAACGACTGCAATCAGCAAATTCTCTCGTGGTCTAATGGTTAGGGTTTGTGTTGGTGGTGGCTTAAAGCCATTGCATTGATTCTTAACCGGCCTGAGTTCGAATCCTGGTTCAGGCGGTATATATTTTTTATACTGAGGATAACATATAATTGTTCTAAAATTTCTAAGGCCCCTATTAAAATGAAGGGAAAATGGCTCTGGGGGGGGGGGGGGGGGCTACCCTGGGCGAGCTACCCTGGGCGAGCCAACTTTTCATACATTTCTTTATAAAACGAAGTCAACTGTTTACATGAGGAACCGCAAACTTGGCTCAGGAGGGGGGGGGGGGGGGGGGGGGTGGGGGGGGGGGGGGGGGGGGCAACTTTTTCTCATATAAACACTTTGGCTTGCCTAACCGGGCCAACTCGGGACACACAGAGCATGCATAATCCAATATTACGTGCCCAGACTTGCTCAATACAAAGTTGTCTCGGGCACCCGGGACAACTTTTCTTCCATATACATGCTCGGTAAAGTTGGCTTGGGAGGGAGGGTGCCCCTATAAAATTTCTAAGTCTCAAATTATTCATAGCGAACGTGGTTAACAATAACAAAGGGAATTTAATGACGCAGTTGGTTAAACGTATGGTACACGACGATACTACCAATCTTTCAGCCTTTTGTTTTATAATACCACTAATTAAAGTCCTTTCTCTTACAAAAATTAAGTCGAACACACTTTGATAATCTGATTACTTCTAGTTTCTAATGAGTTATATTTCGTGTATGTCAAAGCACAGAAAACCAATATCAAATGCAAAATATTCCCGAACATACCTTTCTACACAGCGATTTAATCTCATAGCACACAGCAACATTTTCTAACTCAGGCAAAATGAAGATCGCCACAGACACCAGTCAGTTGTTTCGATGTTTGTCGACGGTACCTGTACACCAGTAGTCGTAGCCGAATGTAAACTTCAGTTCATTACTTATTGAGTTTGTTCCGTTTGGTTAGTGTTCAGAGTCGACGTTATAAAGACTCAAAGCACTGAGTATGTCAGTTGGGAAGTAAGTTATTTCTAAGGAGTTATACTTCGTGTATGCCAAAGCACAGAAAACCAATATCAAATGCAAAATATTCCCGAACATACCTTTCTACACAGCGATTTAATCTCATAGCACACACTGACACAGCAACATTTTCTAACTCAGGCAAAATGAAGATCGCCACAGACACCAGTCAGTTGTTTCGATGTTTGTCGACGGTACCTGCATGTACACCAGTAGTCGTAGCCGAATGTAAACTTCAGTTCATTACAGATTGAGTTTGTTCCTTGGTTAGTGTTCAGAGTCGACGTTATAAAGACTCAAAGCACTGAGTATGTCAGTTGGGAAGTAAGTTATTTCTAAGGAGTTATATTTCGTGTATGCCAAAGCACATAAAACAAATACCAAATGCAAAACCCGCTTGAGCTGAAATATTCCCGAACATTAGTGTCTTTACTTATATTACGCGACACGTCAATCTTCAAACAAAAGAAACACCTAGAAAAAAACCTAAAATTCTACACAGCTTACCTGACTTTCTGGCGGGGGAGCCATTTTTTTCACTAAACAATTATTTTAAACTCACCCTGAGGATGAAAAAACAGGCTAATTTTGTGATATTAAAAATCCGAGTTAAGTTCCGCTATGCAAGACTTCTTGTCTTTTTTGACCAATCAAAAGTTACTTTCCATCCTGGAAAGTGATGTAATGTCTACAAATATTTAGCCTGCGACAGAAAGCTTGTTCTAGACCTGGCCAGTCAGAAGACGTGTAAGATTAAACATTAGTAAAAGCCAATCAGAATCGACTACATATATCCTGGTACTTCGTTGGGGGGTCTAAAACGCTGTTTCGCAGACGGACTTTAACCCTAAATATAATCACAAGAAGACTGTTGAGACTAGGCTTGTTTACACGGAAATCCCGGAAATTTCGGTTGGAATGTAAACATTTTTTCGGTTTGTCCCGTGGAAAATTTCCAAAATTAATGGGACGTTTGAAAAGGTAGTCCAAAATTCCCAACCGGAATTTCTGAATTGGAAATCGTGTACCATTTACAATTCCCAGTCGGTCGTACCAGTTCCAGGCCTTATACGGAGCGATTTTCATCTGGAACGGTTTGTGTACATGATGGTAAACGTTTCGTTCGGGAAATTCAGTTCGGGAAATTTTTGTGTACCATCTATACCGGAATTTCCGACCGGAATTTCTGCGTAAATGGTAACCTCTGATTCACTAAAGCGAAAGACGGGGTGTTGACGCCGTCCTTTGCATATTGGAAACTAATTAAGCGATCAAGTAAGCTGACTTTTCTCTTCGAATTTTTGAGAATGAAAAACTACGTCTGCTGTTGCATATATATGAAACGGTTTTAGTGTCAAAAACAACATGTCGTGTTTTCCGTTTAATCATACATACATACTTTTATTATCCACTCCCCCGTGGGGCTTTTCGGAGATATTTACAATTAAATATCTAATTAACTAATGTTATATATACATACTTTTATTATCCACTCCCCCGTGGAGCTTTTCAGAGATATTATATAAATTACAATTATATATCTAATTAACTAATGTTATATCTATTTATAATATAGATAAGATAGTACGCGCGCTCTGATTGGCTAAGAAGCCATGTTTTATCAGAGTATATAACATGGTTAGCCGTGTTATATAGTTTTCAACTGGCGGTTCTCTTTCATCGCGCGAGTAAATCTATATTATAAAACAGATAAAGAAGCCTTAAATCCATGTTTTTATACATCATAAAACACTCTGGTCATTTGAGAACACTCTAGCAGTATTGACGGTTTTGTATAGTATATCAAAAGTTCAAAGAAACCGTGGAAGGGTCTATTAAAAGAACAAAAGTATCAGAACCAAATATTTCTGTCAACTGACCGCTTATTATCGAAGCGAAACATAAACGAGACCTATAGCATAATTATTTGGCACAAACCACAAGCACATTCGAACACATACTACAGTACATATATGTAATTTACGATGGGTAACTAGTTCCTGTAAAAACTAGTGTTGGTCTGCGTCGGCGGGGAAGATAAACACTGGTATGTAATCAACTAAAGTCGATTGAGGTATGCTAACCGCCGTGGAAAGCGAGTAGCAGCTGACGTTTCGAGCGCTAGCCCTTCATCAGAGCAAAATAGGGAATTGTGGGTGGGAAAACGTTTTTTATGATAGTGTTGAGTGCATGATTACCGCTGAGGAAACATGTTCTCGGATCAATTGGGATCAAAGAAAATTGCGCCAACAATAGAAATGCTAATAGTGGTAAGAGGAAGTGTTGATGAGTAAACTAAGGAAACAGTCTGATCTAAGTGTGAGTGAATATGTGAATTCTGAAATGAAATGAACGAAAAGCGTTTATTAATACCGTGAGGTGCCATAGTCCCTAATTTGAAAATAAAGTTCTGTTCTTTGCGTTTACGAGTGTCGGTACTACCTTGATGCAAAGAAATGTCGCATACAGTGATGTGATTAATGCAATGACCAGGAAGGTTAAAGTGACGAGCTACAGGTTTGGCGAGATCCTTGCTGTTAGTTCTAACATCCAGCAAGTGTTCGCGGAATCGATCTCCTATTCTTCATCCTGTCTCTCCGATGTAGAGTTTGTTACAAAGTGTGCAGGTGATACAATAAATAACATTACTGGAAGTACAATCAAAATGATCAGCGACTAGTCCTGAAATAAATGTCGTAGGTTTAGTGTAAGTACAGGTATTGCATCGTGTCCTAGAATATTTAAAAGTGCCTGGTTGAAGATCAGGCTGTAGTGATCCTACGGAGATTCTGGTCACGTTTGAAAGAAACGAGGAGGCTGCGGGAAAATAGAGGCGGTCTCTGGATCACTCTGTAAAATCTTCACGTTCCTCTGGTTATTTTCTTGATAGACAGATTAGACGGATGGTAAGCCAATGGAAACGGAATCCTATCTTCAGTCTTCGGTTTTGACGGTAGCGTTCGGATAACCGCGCTCGACAAAGAACTGGTGCATCTCCTCGGACTTTGAATTGATCGGATTCATCGCTGCACAAACGGCGAAGCCTAAGGAATTGAGAGTACGGGATAGAGGTTTTATCATGTGTAGGATGAGAAGATGAAAACAATAAACAACTCTGCGAATCAGTTGGCTTGTAATGAACAGTAGTGGTTAGACTATGCCGCTAACAGAAACATCGACATCCAAAAAAGTGATAGAAACATCTGAAATCTCCCACGTAAAGTCGAGATCCGGATGAAAGTTGTTAACAAAATCAATAAACCGTTCTAGATCCCGTTTACTACAAGAAGTTGCACCGATGTAGTCATCGATGTAACGACCGAAAAAAATCAGACGTAGGACCGTCGTCACTGATCAAAAATGTGTTCCTCTACATAACCAACAAAAAGGTTAGCATAACTGGGACCATTTTCGTGCCCATAGCTACGCCGTTAGTCTGCTCGTAAAATTCACCAGAAAATGGAAAGCAATCGAGAGTAAGAACGAGCTCGGCTAAACGAATTAGAGTTTCGGTGCTAGGTTCCACTTTATATTACATTCTTTACACTTACTAGTGCTACGCGGCAAACATGATTCAATATCATAACTACATATAGGTTCCAGGATAGTTCGGCGTTCAAAAAAATCTCTAAGTCCCTCGTCATTGGGTATGACAGTGTACAGAGACTTAACGTCCATAGTGCATAGGAGCTTATTGTCGATATGAAATGTAAACTCACTGGTCAAAAATCTGGAGTGCATGGTTATTGTCATTAATGTAGGAAGGTAAAAACTGCACGAAACTAGCCATCTCCTTGTCCAGGTAACTAGAAATTAATTCAGTAGAACAACTACAAGCAGAAAAAATAGGGCGGCCGGGATTGTCAGCTTTGTGGATCTTAGGTAAAAAGTAATGTGTGAAGTTCTAGGGGTAGTAAGATAAGGTTACGAGCAGTATGCGGGAGTTCCTGTTTAGAAATGAGCTTTCGATTAGCCGGAGTGAGATCTTTTTTAACCTTAGTGTAAAAATTAGTGTCGGCGAGTTGCCAAAAAGCTTCTGCTTGTAAAGATCGGAGCGCCAAACAACTACGGCGGCACCGCCTTTGTCGGCTGGTTTGATTACCACATCTTTACGATTGCGAAGAGTTTTAAGTGCTAGGCATTCCTCTGTAGTCAAGTTAGAAAACTTAATGTCCTGATTAAAATTAAGGTTTTGAATGTCCCGACGACATTTCCTAACGAAAAGGTCTACTGAAGTGAATTGGCGATTCGAATTCGTCTGTCAGGTATAGGCTAGAACTGTCTTGCTGTCGTGAAAAAAAGGCTTAAGTTGAACGCGACGGAGAAACCTCTCAGAATCCTGTGGCCAAGTACTGCAACCTCCTTTTAATTAACCGTTTCGTGATGCCTACGTTTATTATTCCTCGACCGACACTGCATGCAATGTACGCGGTGCCAATTTTCAGAGAGTTCGGTCTTATTACTCGGGCCAGGCCTTCGGCCGAGGCACGAGTCAGAAATCGCAAGTATTTTTTTTTCTGTCGCTGTTTGGCGCCGGCAACCAATCAGATTGCACTGGGTCACGTGACAACATTGCGCCATGCGCTTCAATCGATCTCTAGCCTGCGAGCCGGCTCTCCTGTGGGTTTATTCGGAAAAGTTCATTCTCGTATTCGGGGTTCCTGTGGCGCGCAATTTTCCTCCGTCTCTAATATTATACCAGAATACACTAACATATACTGCCAAATATATACTGTATAATACTATACAACTGGGTGAGAAGTCGTCTCTTGACCAAACTCTCAAGTAACCGACAAGAGCTGAAGCTGTGCTGAACAACTAAAATATCTGCCATGAAGGTGGGATTGAAATCATTGTGTGCTTGTTGCGAGCAAATCTTATTTGTAGTCAGTGTACTTTTTTACGAAGCCTAATTATATCCATGCAGTGTTATCCTTGTGATCATGATTGTATATTTGAATTTCTGGAAGAATGCAGACATAACACTACCAAGATAACTGCAATGATGAACAATAATGAACTTGTTTTTAGTCACCTTGTGTCTGGGTTTTGGTCGAGGGAAACATGTCGAAGGAAAAAAGTCGAGGGTACTAAAAAGTGTCGAGGGTAAAAAGTCGAGGGTACTAAAAATGTAAGGGTAACTAAAAACCGGTAGTCCAAAATAAAAAAATCCTGGAACGCAAAATATCAAAGAAAAAAACCTGTCTTGCACAACCAAGGGGCAAAAAATATGGCTGCATTGAATGTATATAGCGCGCGATACTTACTGTTTGTAAACTTACTGTTTGTAAACACTGACGTCATTTATATATTTGCATATATAATGTGTTGGGGAAAAAAACCGCATATTTGTATGACTTGTATGGCATCTAGCGATTTACATCTAAAGTCTCAATTCTGCTTCCATATCCTAATTCTTTTATAAGTTAAGAGCATATAAGCTTCGATGAAAGGGCTTGCTTGCATTTTGGAAGAACAAGAAAGTAATTTGGCGATGAATAAGCACCGACCTGTGATATTTCAATTGATAATTTATAAGCAACTGACTGCATTCACGCTTCGTTTCTGCCAACCACAGAATACAACAAATGTGGCGTGACTGGCCTGTGTCACGTCACAGTAAGTATCGCTACATGGTGGCGCGAGTGAAAGCCCCAGACGGGCTCTTGTTTTTATTGAGTTTGACCATACCCCATTAGCGGCCTGAGCTACAGCCCCCAGGAAGTTGACGCAAATTCGTGCTGATACCATAAAGTAGGCATGTTTGCCTAAAAAAAAAACGTGTTTCAGATTTCTTTTATCTCATTCTGTCGCGAAGATAATATAATGTACTGCGAAAATTGGGAATACTTTTTTAGGGGTTGAAGATAGAAGCATCAATTTATCTCGAGAACGGAAACACGCAGGAGAAAACAACTGATTCATGGTTTTGTAGCTGATATCGTTCTAGACTTTCGTCAACGTGTACATCTGATCGGTTTAATAGCCCACTTCCGCGATATGCTTTACTTGTCACGCACAAAGGTTTTAATACGAGGCTCCGTGCTAAATTAGATTTATTATTTTCAGGGCGCCGGCCTTTGATATAAAAATTAAGGCGCATTTGAGCATTTGGGCTAAAAAATTGTTAGATCCAGAGGAAAAAGACTGGAAAATAATACCAAACATTTACTTAAGGGAGATTGGGGGTATAAAATGTATTGGTAGCAATTTTGATAAATCTGTTATTCCAGACTCACTTCCTAAATTTTATAAACACATTTTGGAAAATTGGGCAGATATTAGCCACTGTGATATTGGCACGAATATTGAGGTCATACTAAACCAACCCCTATGGAATAACAAATATATAAAAGGTATAGACACCAAACAGTTTAGGTCCTTTACCGCAAAAGATTTTTTGAAAGTAAGAGACATTAGCCGTAACGAGTACTTGTGTAACTGGGGTCAAATCAGAGAAAAGGGGATTAAAGAAGGTGAATTTTTACATTGGAAGAGTCTTATCCATTCAGTTCCTACTGAATGGAAAGGTGTTTTGCATAGAGGTCGGACTACCGACGATACCAACGACACATGTAATGCCCAAATGCACAAGTGCGCCCTAAAACTACATCTTGGAGATAAAATCATATTATTATCAAAATTAACATCAAAACAAATTTATTGGTTTTTCATAAATAGAAAGTTTAAACCTCCAACCTCACAACCGAACATTGAACGTAGAATAGGTACCTCAATCGACTGGAAAATAGTTTACAATAGAATACGAAATACGTCTATTGATACATACCTTCGGACATTTCAATATAAAGTTTTGAACAACATCTTATTTGTAAACAGAGATCTGTTTAGGTTTAAGTTGATTGAATCTCCAAGGTGCTCCTACTGCCAAATGGCCTATGAAACTATAGACCATCTTTTTATTCACTGTATAGAATCCAAGAACTTTTATTTCGAAATCCGTAACTGGTTGTTATGCAATGCCCAGTTAAATCTACCCCCATTGGACCCAGAACATATTTTGTTAGGAGTCGAAGATACATTCCACCGAGCAAATCTAGTAAATTTCATTTTATTACTATACAAACTACTGTTATATAAGTCAAGGGACTCAAACAAACCTCCAAACTTACAACGGTTTCTTGTCTCACTTAAGTACTATGAACAAATTGAAAGAAAAATCGCCATAAGTCAAGGTAAATTACCCCTTCATTTATCCAAATGGGATGATTTAACTGAGCGTTTTGTAAGTTATGCTCCTCATTAAACTGGAGTAAAAAAAATAATTATAGGTTAGAAAAGAAAATTTGTATATTTTTTTTGTTATTGTAATATATGTAATGTATGTAAGTGAAACAAATTGTTACAATACTTTTTCATAAAAATTAAAATAATAAAATGAAAAAAAAAAAAAAAAAATTCTCTGTGAAAAGAATTAATATAATTTAGCACGGGGCCTCGTATTGAAACCTTTGTGCGTGACAGGTAAAGCATATCGCAAAAGTGGGCTATTAAATTTGCGGAGCGGCAAGGAGCTTAGAATCCATGCTTCATATATCGCATTTACAACGCTGAGAATACGGCTTTAGAAGATTTTAGCTATTCTGCTGGCGTTTTCTGACACAGTTAACTTATCTGCCAGTAGGAATGTCACTTCTCCAGCATTTTGGGAAACCGACAGAGTACCGATACAGTCATTATGGGCTCTTGATAGAGTACAATGATACCAGCTTATTTCTGCATGTATTCGGCGGATTTCGCTCGATGCCAAAATGTGCATCATTACAAATGTGGCGCTCTATATTAGGCTACGTCTACCCGAGAAGTGAGTTTCATCCCGGCCGGGATGAAAATGCATTTCGTTTACATGGATGCCTGGACGAATCCATACCGGGCCGTAAGGTCCTTTCCTTTATGTTTTCCTTTCTGCTGTTAAGTTCAAGCACAGGCTTGCCATCCTCTAGGTTTGTACCTCAAAATTGGTTTTGGGTTCCCTGTGGCTACGAATTGAAAGATTACCGAGAAATGATACGAGTTAGATTTTCACTCCTGGAATGAAAATTTAGCGATACTGTGCTCTAAATCTACTCAAGAAATAAAGATTAGTTGTTATTGGAGTGTTGTGTGGTGTTTTTAGGGTAAACGCTTTCTATTTAGCGAGTTTTACGAAAGAGAATTTCGGGTAGAGATCAGATCAGAGGCCCTCTCCAGGAGTAAAAAGCAATTGCTTTTGTGATCGCAACTGTTTTGAGTTTGGTATTGAGTTCAGCTGCTATGCTACTCCAATTACAATCCGTACTGCTGCTTCAACTTTCACTCAAAATACCAAATACAACTAGGTTCTGTTGAATCGTTTAACAATGGAAGCAAACCGCACAGCAATGAGGAGAAACCGTTATCCGAGGCTCACATTCATACGTCAAAGGCGAAGCAGGTGGGTAATTCATATTCAGCCCACTCAAGTCCACTAATATTCAGCCCACTCAAGTCCATTAATATTCAGCCCACTCAAGTCCACTTTTCTATAGCTTAGGGATACTCAAATTTACTGATATAATATATCTTAACAATGCTTTGTTTATGCACGATTTTCATGCAAATGCTTTGCCAACTATATTTCATGACTTTTTACACCTATAAATAGGATACATCGCCATAATACTCGACTAGCTGCTAAAGATTCATATTACATTTCCAAAGTCAGAACTAACTACGGCAAATTCAACATTCGTTTTCTAGGCGCTAAATTATGGAACTCAATCCAAGAGGATTTAAAATCAAAAATACGGAATCAAGTTAAGAAGCTTTTAACGAGTTCCATCCTGAGTAGCTATATAGATACCTGATGCACTCTGCTTTGACATATGCCCTATATTGTCACTTTGTATTATTATTTTTTGTGTCATGTCTTTATTTATTTATATATATATATATTTTTCTTTTTCTGTTTTGTATTGTAGTATTGTTGTCCTCTCTTTGTCAAAATAACAAAATTATAAACCGCTTGATCTCAGCTACTTAACTCGATTAGCTCTGATATTTTTAAGTAGCTGTGTTCCTCAATCTCTTTCATTTTTATTTATCAATACTAGAACTAACATGTATATTTAAGAGGACACGAATAAATAAATTGTTGTTGTTGTTGTTGTTGTAATTCCCGAGAGAACAGCGGCGTGGTGGAAACAATTTGGTAGCAATTCGTGTCGTCCTAGATGAAGGGATTTTTAATTGATGTGATCTGATGTCGCAATGTCTTTAATATTCAACTCTACGTGACGTAGTGGTGAATTGCGGTTTGCAACTCCAGTTAATATTTCACCTGATTGTCTGTTATCCAATGATAATAGCTGCGGTTACACTACCCCAGATAAAGGCGTTTACCCAGTAAAACAGGCCCCAATAGCTGTGGTTACACTAGACCAGTTTTACTAGGTATAATGGAAATTTACCAGGGTAAATTCGTGTTTTCGTGTCTAACCGATTTCCCTTGGAGAAAACGTACCTAGGTATATTTCCATAGTTACGAAAGAAAGAACAATGGAACTTTCCCTGAAACACTAATTTTCAGGTATTTCCAGATGAAAACAACCTCCTCAACCTTCATAAAAATAGTTTAGTCACTGTTATCATGGAAATATCAACTGGCGTTAATTACTGAAGGCTCAAATTATTCTCTGATTGGTTTCATTGAGTAAACTTCAACTGATGTGCACATTCTCAAAGATTACCGAGTCTGTGCCAGTAATTTCGAAAACATGGAAATATTTTCATGTATAGTCTTGTGCAAAACATCATGGACAATGAAATATTGGGGTAGGCATTTTTTATTTGGCCTGAATAGAGCCAAGCAATGATAGACCGGGACTATATGAATTCTAAGGCGATCAAATTAAATTCCTCACATCACTGGGCTCGTTACAAAAAAAACTGCGGCTCAAAGTAAATAAACAAGCCAAGGAATGTAAAGCAAATTACTATAAAGATCTGATTAGACAAAACAAAGGAAATTCAGGTGCTCTATGGAAAACTATAAATGAATGATTGACTTGCAGTAATACATTTGTAAGATCTAATGATGGCTCCCAGCCGACCTTTATCCAATCTGATGGAAAACACTTACAGAGCCAACGTCGATCGATTGTGCTCTTAACCACTACTTCACATCGATCGGACCTTTGTTAGCAGCAAAGTTCATTCTCAAACCTGACCCTGTTTGACCCAAAATCCGAGCTCCAAAACCCTGATTGCTCCCTTTTACGGAAAAAAAAACCTGATTGCCCCTTCTTTAAATAAAAACAAATAGGCCCTGTGAAATAAATTGTTCACCTGAAAAGGAATTAAACCGGCTCAAATCCTGACCCTGATCTGCCCAAATTAGGTCAAAACCCTGACCCTACCTGCCTTAACTGAGCTCAAAACCCTGACCCACCCCACATACATAATACGTCACAAACAGGAGTACCCCCTGGGTATTCTACCTGCTGTAAGTAAGATTCTTGAAAGGGCTGTACATCATCTCTCGAAAGAGAAAATCCTCACACCTAATCAGTTTGGTTTCCACCCGAGGTTATCTACTGAAATTGGTTTAGCACACTTCACTGACAACATTCTACAACACATGGACAATTGCAAGGTGACTGGTGTAGTATTCTTAGACTTGTCCAAGGCTTTTGCGACTGTGGACCACAACCTTTTGCTGACAAAGCTCAAGGCCATTGGTGCTTGCAATGAAGTTGTAATTTCGTTTACCTCCTATCTTGATAACCGACACCAGATAACTGCAATAGGCGACTGTTAGTCCTTTTCGTACTCAGTGCGAGTTGGCGTGCCACACAGAGTATTCTCGGTCCTCTCTTGTTCTTGGTTTACGTCAATGGCCTTCCTATTACTGTAGATCATTGCCAATGAGTGACCATGTACGCTGATGACACCGTGATATACTGTAGCCGTCCTTCTATCAATGACATCGAACATTGCTTAAATCATGACTTGACAAAATTGGCCTCTTGGTTTCGTATAAATCGCCTGACTTTGAATACTTCTAAATCTAAATTTATCTTAATAGGTAGTCCACATAAACTGAAATCTTGCTCTAGCATCGATGTCATTATAGACAACGTCGGTGCCCCTCGAACGCTCTGACAATATCAAGCACCTCGATATTTTAATTAATAAGCATATGACTTGGCATGACCAGGTAGAGGCCTTCTACCTATTAAAGTATCAGGCCGACTTATTACCCCTCGAGACACGCCTTACTTTGTATAATAGTTTAGTACACGGTGGGCATAAATGACCCTGAAATCGCTCACATTGAGCGTGCCAAAAATATATAAACTAGAAAAACAAATTTAATTCGACCTCAAATTTAACGAAATTTTGGTGGGTTAATATTAATATGAAATTACGTCTTCAAACTAATTCAATCGGATTTGTATATTGACGTTGTGCGACGTCATGATGAACGACTCCTTTTAAGGTCAAATTCTTCGTTATGTATACGTTTGCAACAAAGCATGTTATCACAACAACATATATATTTATTTTTGAATGCCGCAATTTTGAAGTCTCCACGATAAATATTTGCAGAGTTATTAAGAACTTAAGTCCATGGGTATAACTTAAATTATACTTTCTACATTGAAGAAATATAAAAACGACCATATTGAGCTTGTTCAGTGTACAATAAGTACATTTATTCGTTAAATCACGAAAAATACTCATATTTATTTTCTAAGAGACGTTTTCAAAAATATATTACGTCATAATGACGTATACTCTTGTTCACGGTATTCCTCTCAAAAATTGGATGTATTCTTTAAGTTGCTAGATTTTCATGAACAACTATTCTAAACTCTAAAAGATGAATTAAGAAGCTATTTTGTAAGTGGTTTCACGTTGAATATTTCCCGACAAATTATGGAGGGAAAATTACAAAAAAAAAAACATTTAATAACTTGTCTCCCTCTTAACTAATCGAACTCGGGTTTTCGATTTCTTTGTTATCAAGATGATGGGAATTCAGAAATATGTAATTTAATGATTTTGAAAATATAGCAACGTGAGCGATTTGAGGGTCATTTGTGCCCACCGTGGTATGTCCACGTTTTGACTACGCTGATGCAATATGGGGTGACAAATACAACTCAACCCTCATGGACGATCTGCAGATTTTGCAAAATAAGCCGGCCAATATAATTCTTGAATTTACCTAGTTATAGTTCTTCGGCGACACAAGCCTTGTGAAATCTCAATTGGCCTACTCTTTCCAAACGTCGTATTGTACATCGTCATATTTTATTAAATATATAAGTATGTCAATGGACTCATTGATTATGATTTTAATATCTTAAAGAACAGTCATTCACATGTTAATATAAGGAGAAATAATGATTTTAGACTTCCAAGAATCAAGCTTAATAGACCAGTTCGCGGTGCATGGGAATCGATGGGAATCCGATGCCACATAAAATCCGTAAAATAGAATTTCTGAAATATTCTTCAGATACAAACTTAAGATACCAGGTAAAAGATTAACATATCGAAATTTGAGGGATGTAGCTGTGCTGTGAAGCGTACAATCGTGTTTTCAGTTTTCCATACAGTCTGTAAATTTTAACGCGGAATTTGACTCATTTTTTATAACATTAATAGCTGTAAATATGTACTAAATAATTCGACAATTTCATCCTCAAACCCTATTGAAGTCAAAGGCATACAAAGGTTATTCCAAAATGTCAAATTTGCAAGAATATGCTAGGGAACAGTCGAATACTATGGTTTAAGTTGCACATATTACAGTATGGCTTAAATTTATTATCACTAAGTCTATTATAGGAATCGGCTATTGAAAGCATAACGTGTTCGGATCGTAGCATAATTCGGTCACACAGCTTCGCTTTACTTCTGCTAACTCCGTTCCGCGGTAGTTTTCACTTCTTTGCTCTGCTTTAATAAGTTGATTTTTATGAACCCACATTTCTGGATACTTCTGTTGAGCTTTACTTCTGGTGCAGTGCCTTTTTTAAAGTTTATTTCACTTTCTGTGCTTATATATTCGATGAGTAAATTGCGATATTCGCCGTGTTTGTTTGTATTCTGTACGATGCGTGTCCCCTGTAACGATCCCAAGCGCCTTTGCGAGACCACCCTCGCCCCAATCCCCTACTCTTTTCCAAAGTGTGATATCTTACTTCTAACAGAAACACAGCTTCAATTATCTGATTTAGACAATGACATAAAAAACAATCTTCATCCTCTTTCATTACATAGACAAGATAATCAAGATAAATACTCAAGCTTAGCTGTGTGCTTACAGAAACACTATTTTGATATCTGATAAAGAATACTTCCTTCAATAAATGGACTTAAACTAATTGCTTTTTCTAAAACTAAGCAGCAACAAATAAAAAATATTTTACTTTATAGAAAATACAACTCTAACATACAACAGTTTTGTGATGCCATTAATTATATCCTTGATCATACTTCTGTTGACATGATAGTTAGGGATTTCAACATAAACTACTTTGATGATAAGGAATCCAACCTCTTAAAGACAGTGATGGAGCATGTTGGCTATAAACAAATTTTAGAAAGATCAACATTTGTATCAGCAGGAAGTTTGTTAGATCATGTACATATCAAACCACAACAATTCAAAACTGTTCAAAATTCAGTAATAAGTATTTACTATTCTGATCATGAAGCTGTTAAAGTAAATTTGAAGTACCCTATGAAATGTTAATAATAATAATAATGTTAGACTTATATAGCCCCTATACAAAATTGCTCTAAGTGCTTTACAATAGTGTAAGTACCCCCCC